>CM059197.1:66928987-67122709 GCA_030323885.1 Branchipolynoe longqiensis | reverse complement strand
TGTAGGCTCAGGCTTTCTTTTGACAAACTGTCTAATGGTGCAAACAAGTCTATTCAGACTTATCCATGATAGGCAGTAAAAATCTTCAAGAAAAAAAAATATGATTGACAATACTGCTAGATTATTGCAATGAATATGACCCTTAATGCTGACACAGTGTTAAACTGTCAGCAATCAATCACATTATGCCATGTTGTGCACTGCTATGTCCTACTTGTATGCCCTAGTATCACATCCTATGCCACATTATGCCCATTAATATTGGGATTTCATTTTTTATCGATTGCATCAGTTTTCGGAAGTATCAACAGATCTCCCCCGATGTCGGGAGAGACGAATTATAATCACGCAACCACCACAACCTGTTAGTGTGCCTGATTAGTTAGATGTTGGAGTTTTACGTCCTGGCAAAATCTATGGTCATATCAGGATGAGTACCGACTTGTGACAGTGCACACTCATGGTGACATTATAGTGCATCCCCCCTGGGAAATCAGGTCACCAGCACCATGACCCAATATCCTACTCAGTTACATTGTCCTGACACTGAGCTAACCAGTCCTTGTCCTATCCTATTAATGGTGAGCGCCAGGCTAGGATGCAACAAGTATCAATCTTAAAGTCATCGGTTCGACTAAACCGGGCACTGAACTGTGCCTGATTAAATCAGGTAAATAAAAATAATGCCTCGCCAGCACAATTTCACGATGGGCAAGTAAACAGATATCAGCTAATGGTGTTTGCTGTGTTAAGTGTCTGTGTTCATAGGCAGAATTGCGGTATTTGATCATTGATCTCTGGAAGTGTGGGTTATATTGACTTCAACAGTAGAACTGCATAATGGGGGACATGTTGCGTAGTTCATTTACTGACACTTGGTGGCACGTCGGTACCAGTGGGCCTACACGGTCATTGACAATGCTTTGAGTTTGCCGGTACGCGAAGTGCAACACGTATATTTTATTCAAAATTAATAGAAATACAGAACCCTAACCTTAGAAATTTAATATAATCTATTCGTTGTATGTTTTCTATATGTATACCAAGCGGTTTGTCTCTAGGTGTTGTGGTTTTAGAGATATTTGACTTCTTCTGTATGAAGATTGCTCACGGCCATTGACAATGCACTGAGTTTGGCGGTACGCCCAGTGCAAAACGTTTATTTTATTCAAAATTAATAGAAATACAGAACCCTAACCTTATAAATTTAATATAATCTATTCGTTGTATGTTTTCTATATGTATACCAAGCGGTTTGTCTGTAGGTGTTGTGGTTTTAGAGATATTGACTTCTTCTGTATGAAGATTGCTCACGGCCATTGACAAAGCACTGAGTTTGGCGGTACGCCCAGTGCAAACGTTTATTTTATTCAAAATTAATAGAAATACAGAACCATAACCTTATAAATTTAATATAATCTATTCGTTGTATGTTTTCTATATGTATACCAAGCGGTTTGTCTATAGGTGTTGTGGTTTTAGAGATATTTGACTTCTTCTGTATGAAGATTGCTCATAGCCATTGGGTTTGCAGTGTGACAGTGTGCTGAATAGGCCCACTCGTTCAGTGGCGACGCAAACGGCAGGAATTTTAACTAAAAAGTCGGAGGTCCCCCGTTCCATAAAACCATATATTCAAGACCAAAATACTTTCTTTTTCCCCTTTTTTGTTGCTGATGTATTGATGTTGCCCATAAAGGTAACGTCTAATGACTTTTTTTCGCCACTAGACAGTAATAGTCTCGTGGTTCCCCTTGTTTTATTACATCCAGTTATTATGTAGCTATTTTCTGCATGCCTTCTTTCTCTGTTTGTAAGTATTCTCCCACATCTCCGTACCTCATCATCATCATCATGCTGTCGGTCACGATGCGACAAAGACTGCTTTCATTACTTGACTGCCGCTCTCCATTTAGCTCTCTGCTGTGAGAGTGATGTCCATGAGTCAGTCTTAATGTCTCTCAACTTCAGGTTTCTCTTGATGGTATCCTTGAACTGGAGACGAGGGCACCCTCTCTTTCTGTAACCAGAAGACAGTTGAGAATAGAGGATCTGCTTTGGTAGCCTGTCTGATGACATCCTCATGAGGTGTCCAGTCCACCGGAGATTCTTTTTGATCAGAAGATCTTCCATAGAGGGCAGCCCCGTCCGTTCGAGTATTTCCTTATTTGTCACTTTGTCCTTCCAGGTTAGCCTCATGATTGAAACCAGATGTCACATCATGAAGGCATGCATCTTTTTCACCTGTCGTCTGTACACTGTCCAGGCCTCGGCTCCGTATAGTAGGGTGGATAGCACGATTGCATGGTAGATCTTGCCTTTGACCAGCATGGACACATGGTGGTTTTTCCAGAGTCTCTGGCGTAGTCGGCCGAAAGATGCCCTAGCCTTGGCTATCCTCCTCTGTATTTCAGCATCAATGCGTCCATCACCTGATATAATGCCTATTGTGAGTACCTATTGTGAGTCTATTAGTTCTACAATTGGTTAGTTGTTTGGTGTTCTGTAGCTATGTTCCCTGACCGCCGATCGTGGGTGTCTGAACAAACTTTTGATAATTTCTGACGTAGATTGTTTCCCATCCATACAATGTTGATGCTGATGTAGCCTATGGGGCTTTGGTTCCTAGCAACATCAGCGGTTTCCTGACTTAAGAATTGATATTTGTCACCACTTACCTTGGTGCTTGGCATGACTAGGATAGGGCAAAGAGCAGTGGTATGAGAAAGACCTATTTCCCTTACTTAAAGTTGCATAGTCCGATGGTTTTGAATGTATCTATTTTTTCTGAGATAAATATATTAAATCGATCACTAGTATCTACTTTACGTTAGTTCAAAGTTACTTTTATTTTAAATTGTAAACTTTTGAGATATTGTGCGTGCAAACATGGAAAGTAGTTTTGGCAAGCACGCCAAAACTCTGACCCCATAGACTTCTGCAGTAACAGGTTCTATTAAACTGACCCAGTATTCCTTTATATGTGACGATAAATGCTTAATAAGTGCACCAGTATCTAAGTTAGATGTGTAGAATCAAATTTAGATAATTGTTTTAGTTTTGAAAATTTGATCTTTTCATCGGACTATGCAACTTTAATTGACGAATGTATCAACATGAAACAGTTTTTTTTTATGGTTTTACTACATATATGGTTAAATCAGGACCGGTGCCGACTTGTGATGGACTGGGCGCGGTGGCCGAATCGGTAGAGCGTGGGCTTCACGTGCGGAAGGTCGGGAGTTTGGGTCCTGGTCAAGTCAAACTAATGATTTATAAAATGATACTTGTCACTTCCTAACCTGGCATTTGGCAGTAATAGGATAGGGCAAGGATTGGTTAGCTCAATGTTAGGATAATGTGACTGAGTAGGATATTGGGTCATATTCCCTGCACTGTGATTTCTCATTGGGGCAGCACTATAAAGTCACCATGAGTGCACAGTGTCACAAGTCGGTACCCATCCTGATATGACCTTAGATGTTGCCAGGATATAAAACTCCAACAAGTAACCAACCAGCCAATCGACTTGTGACAGCGCACACTCATGGTAACTTCATAACGCTGCCTCACTCGGAGACTAGGCTTCCGGCACCATGACCCAATATCCCACTCATTCACCTTATCCTGATACTGAGCTAACCAGTCTTTGCCCTATCCTAGTACTGTCAAGCACCATGGTAGATAGCAACAAGTATCACTTTTGTATGTCTCCAGCCGAGATTCAAACTCCCAACCTTCCACGCGGGAAGCCTGCGCTGTGCCGATTGGGCCACCGCGCCCGGTGCATGTATATATATATGAGACTGTCTCAAAAGGTGTTAAGCAATTTGTGACAAAACTTTGTACATTGTAACGATCAACATACTATTTGCTTATGCATTTGCTCAGGATAAACTGATTTGTTTTGTACATGGTGTTTCATAATCCCAATAGATTACATATTGATTTGAAGCAAATGTCCTTGTGTTTTCAGTGTAACCGTTTCTGTGCTGTTTTGTGTCAATCGTTACAATGGACAAAAAAAAGAAGATTTATCACCTTTTGAGACAGGCTCATATATATGTATATATATATATATATATATATATATATGTATATATACATACATACATAAGGCTTCAGTAAGCAACTGTAAGGCAACAGGCAACGCAGGGGTGATTTGTTTCGCGCTGCTGACCACCTCAGCTGTGCGGGGAATACAAATTACCATCAAGGCGGGAATCCAATGATGGGTTCTGTAGCCTGGCAACCGATACACAACCTTGTACCTCGGTCCACAGAAACAAAGTCCTTCTTTATCCCTCGGTCACAAATGCGTTAGGGCATGCTTGCGGCGGCCGTAAATTGGCACATCGGCGAGACCGTACAGCGACCGTATGGTGGGTTGTGGTCGCCGTATGGTGACGGTACCTTTTTTTGCTAGCTGCAAGGGATTGCGTTTCTTTTAAGTTGAAGTTATCCTAACTTAGAAAAATCGCAACGCTGCCAGCCTCAGTCCGGCTGCAATTACTACACAACACCTTATGGTCATCTTTGTTGACATCAATGAAAAGGTCTTAAAAATGACTATCAATATGGTACAACATTCAAGTTTGTGTGATCAATATTAAGACAGTTATGACGTTTTGATATGTTAAATATGTGCATAAAGTTAAGGCTGTGGATATTTTGCCGTGAACTGGCTTTACATTTCTACGGATATTTGGCAATGAATTCCGGTACGCATGCACAGTTTTAATTTTTGGACTTAGAGCTGCATAATCCGATCAAGCATCAACATTTCAAAACCAAAACACTTATCTAGATTTGATTGTACATATCTAACTTAGATAATGATGCACTTATTAAGCAGTTGTTTCTACATAGAAGGGAATGCTGAGTCAATTTAATAGAACCTGTTACTGCAGAAGCCTATGATGCCTGAGTTTTGGTGTGCTTGCCAAAACTAATTTTACATGTTTACACTTCAAATATCTCAAAAGTTAGCCATTTAAAATATAGGTTTACTTCAAACTGAAGTAAGGTAAGTGATAACAATCAATTCAATATATTTATCTCAGAAAAATTACAGAAATTTAAAACTATCAGACTATGCAACTTTAAGCTTTTTTGTCAAGGCAATCTGCCGGCAAGCCGGTTTTAATCAAATAAAAATCCTAATGTAGGCCTAGCCCTTGGTAACAAAAGTATAACTAGAATGTTTATGCTGTTCTCTGTGCCGGAGTGGTTAGAGTGTCTGACTTTTTTCTAATCTGAAGGTCAGTTGTTCGATTCCCCATGCCCCCCACCTCTGCCAATTTGGATTTCCTAGGAAATCACAAACCCTTCCGGGAAATCGCAAGCCCCCCAGGCTTTGTAGCATTTTGTAATATTCAACTAACACACTAGTAAATAATGGGCTAAATATGGATAAATATGAATTTGGAACATTCAAATGGTTCTATTTACTGTATGCATCGACTGTAGTTGGAACTAAAAAGGCCATTTTGCTAATGACATTTTTTACATTGCCGATCCTGAAACTGAGTGATAATACCAGGATATTGCTATACCCCTTTACCTGGCCTTTAGATTGGCCACAGTTGCGACATCTGTGAATAAAGGCCATTTTCAGTGCATGTGCAGTTGGAATTATGAACTGGACTATCGCAAAGCAATAACAAGCTGGCATTAGAGGCCCATTAGGGCCTAGATCCGCCAGAAGAGGATCTGCAAGTTAATCTGTAAGTTAAAGATGTTTTCATTAGGATAAAGACTGCCAAACGTGGGGGTTTTGCGATCTCCAGGGGGAATATGTGATTTCCTAGGAAATCGCAAACCCCCCATTCCCATATATGGCATGGGGGTTTGCAATTTCCTAGGAAATCACAAGTGGGGGTTTGCGATTTACAGGGTTTGCGATTTCCTACTACACCGTTTCAGGGCAAAATATCCACTACATAAAGTTAAACACAAACCGCAAGGTGCCTTGCGGTGACCGTATGATTTGTGAATAGATAACCCGCAGACTGCAACACCGTAACATTTGCATAAACTGCAAGACACACAGCAGACCGCAGCACCGTACGGCGACCACAGCATTTGTGAGCTAGGCATTATTGTGGTGGTTTGACTAAAGAATGCCTGCAGTCTCAAAGCGCTTAATATCCAGCCCAGCCCAGCCCTAGGAACTGCAATAGTAAAGTTGTGAGGTAGATGAGCAGACAGTTTGAATATATCATCATTTAGCTGGGAAAAGGGGGCGGGCTGGCGTAATCGATAGAGCGCGCCCTTGTGTGCGGAAGGTCGGGAGTTCGATTACCGGTCGGGTCAAACCAATGTCTTTAATTAAAATTCAAACTTATTGCTTGATAGCCTGGCGCTCAGCATTAATATGATAGGGCAAGGACTGGTTAGCTCAGTCTCAGGATAATGTGACTGAGTGGGATATCGGGTCATGGTGCTAGCGGCCTGATTTCCCAAAGGGGCAGCACTATAAAGTCGCCATGAGTGCACACTGTCACAAGTCGGTACTCATATCTGATATGACCTTAGACGTTGCCAGAATGTAAAACTCCAACAACCAACTAATTTAGCTGGAAAGTGATGGAAGTTGATGGGGAAGGTGTGAAAGAAAGTCCACTGGCCAATCGGGTGGATGGAAAGATAAACTCGCCCGTCCACCTGAAGACGGGTCCACTCATTGGGAAGGGGAGGAGGGTGGCGTGTCATTTCTGCAGAATCAAACACAATGCGAATATGTTGACCAATGTGATTATTTTAATAGCCACTATTATAATCAAAAGGTATGATTTCATATATGGCATCAGACGGGATGGCCGAATGATTTGAGCGTCCGTCTCCTGTTTTGGGACATCAGAGGATCCAAACCCATGGATTCATGGGTTCGAACCCTGGTCGAGTCAAACCAATGACATACAAATTGATACTTGTCACTTCCTAGCCAGGCACTCAGTAATATTAGGATAGGGCAAGGACTGGTTGACTCAGTGTCAGGATAATGTGACTGAGTGGGATATCAGGTCATGGTGCTGGTGGCCTGGTTTCCCAGTGGGGCAACAGTATAAAGTCACCATGAGTGCGCACTGTCACAAGTCAGTACCCATCCTGATATGACCTTAGATGTTGGTAGGACATAAAACAACAACAAACACCAAACATGTCATATATGTATTTACATATGTGATGTCCAAATAGGCGGGCAGAGCAATTTGAAATATACCAAAGCCAAAGGAGGAGGCAGATTTGAAATAAACCTCCATCCACCCATTTATGCCCCTGTCACACTACGACGCTTCTCGCCGGCGACCGGTCAACGTGTGGTGTTTTTGGGCGATAATTAGTGAAATATCGAGACGTGCTGGGGGCGCGTTATGCGCGCGTCGGTACACGTCGGTACACGTCTTTGTCGCCGGCGAGTCGCCGACGAAAGTCGGCGCGCGTTATTGGTCGCTGAGTGTTTTGAACCTGTCCAAAACTTCCAACGCGCGGCAACGCGCGGGACGAAATGGGTAAGAACGCTAGGAGGACGTTAGGCGCGCGTCGCGCTGCGTTGGACGCGCCGGCATAACGTTATGGGAATGCTAGAAAGACGGCGCGCGCGCGGGAGGGTCGTTGCTCACGCGTCGCGCAAACTGGGCCATTTTTGTTTTACGCCCTACCAACATTTAAGGTTAAATGAAGACGTCGCGCCAAACTTTTTTTTTTTTTTCCCCAGCGCGTATACACACGTTGGCGGCGCGCGCATAACGCGCCGCGCTGACGCCGATCTTTTCTCCCAAACCGCCGAAAAGTTTGACGTTTCTCGACGCGCAAGATTTTATTTCCAACGCTGACGGATCGCCGGGAGAAGCGTCGTAGTGTGACAGGGGCATAAGATTTTAAATTGTCAAAAAGTATGTAGAATTATGTGTCTCAAATATTTTATTACACACATACTAACCATTTCACTACCTAGGTTCCTTGATTCAATCAACCACCCTACCAACCCATACCTGCCTATACGTCTCCTTGCCTGAAGGGTCAGTGCAGCCTACTACAATATTTAGTACATCAATATAACCACGCTGTTATGTCCCGCTTGGCACTGTACCTACGAGGCTGTGTCAGAAACCGGATTCATGCTCTAGTTCCTTAGTTGGCCGCGGCGGCGCCACCGGCGAATATCAAAACTCATCTCTTTATTTTCACCTCAGCAGCAACAGTCATACTCATAGAAATGTATATATTTATATATATGCGTTGTTTTCTGATTGTCTATTCTCTGAGAAGTGACAGCTAATAATAGTTTATTTCCACCACCAACTCGGCAGACCTCTGGCGGTCGGTGAAAGAACTATAGTTGTAGATGGCAGCACAGTTCTCTGTGGAATATGTCTCATGCGATAGAGGAGTTCCACCACCAACACACCCTCTGGAGGCAGTTTTGTTTGTTTGTTGTTGTTTTAAGTCCTAGCAACATCTAAGGTCATCAGGACTTGTGACAGAGTGCACTCATGGTGACTTTATAGTGCTGCCCCACTGGAAGACCAGGCCACCAACACCATGACCTGATATCCCACTCAGTCACATTATCCTAACACTGAGCCAACCAGCCCTTGCCCTATCCTAATAATGCCGAGTGCCTGGCTAGGAAGTGACAAGTATCGATTTTCTAAGTCATTGGTTTGACTCGATCAGGGTTCGAACCCATGATCTACCAACACGGGAGACGGACGCTCTAACTCATTCGGCCATCCCGTCTGGTCTGGAGGCAGTGGAAAAAAGTATGTTGTGGGTGACAGCTCACGATGCACTATGCTATGTGGAAAAGGTCTTATAGAGGATTTCCACCACCAATCCACCCTCTGATGGCAGTGCTAGGAGATAATGTTGTGGGTAGCAACTGAACGCATGGCATTCTCTTTGGAATAGGTTTATTAGAGGATTTCCACGATCAAACTTCCCACTGAGGGCAGTCAGCAGAGCTAATAGTGTAGGTAGCAACTCACTGTGCACCATACTCTGTGGAAAAGGCAATATAAAGGATTTCCATCACCGATCTGGCCTATGTTGACAGTGGAAATAGCTAATCTTGTTTGTAAGCACTCACTGCGCAGCGTATTGTGGGTAAAGGTCTTATAGAGGATTTGCATTACCAACCCACCTCAAACGCTGACACTGGCAGGCCTTATGCTGTATGACGACGCTACCTATATTCTTACCTTCAAACTAAAACTCCAACCGATGCTGCCACCTTGCGGGTTCATCTCCGGTCGGTGACGTCACAGTGAGCAACACATTCCCTCATTTGCCAACTGGACACAAACACGCGAAAACCACCCTGACCACCAATTTGCCACCCCCACCCACCCCTCTTAACTAACAAACAGGCTGGTGGTAGGGTTGAGAGTGATGAGATTGATTCACCGATTAATGAGCGATGCTGAGTTACTGTTGTTCAATGACCTTTCGTTACTCTGATTGAATAAATGCAAATAATACCACTCCTGGCTGATCGTTAATTATAATGATGAACCTACTATATTTATCTCAACAAATTCGAGAAAATCTCAAATCATCGGACTATGCAACTTTAATACGCCAATTCTACGCAGCAACAAATGTTCGATAAATGCACCAGTATTTATTACATCTGATTTAGATGTGTTCGATATAAACCTAGGTAAGTGTTTTTGGTTTTGAAAACTTGATGCTTTCATCGGACTATGTAATGTTAACTGATGTACTTTTGTCCTGAACACCACCAATGGCTCCCTAGCAACGCGCTCGTGTTTCGCTGGAACACCCCCCCCCCCTCACCCACCCCCACGCCCACATACATCCACACACCTACAGCCTACACGCGCATCCGCTCAGGGCATAGAGAGTCACTCACTGGTCATTGAACCACTTCCGGTCAGTTAAAGGTCGGGGAACGCCCCGACGAATGCGCGTCCATTGCTCGCCCGTTACCATGGATACCGGCGTCGTGGTGGCGTATGTGTGTGTGTATCTAGCAGTATACACACACACATTTCAATGTATAGATCGAGAAGATACAACAACCTTCTTTGTTTCTAGGATAATTTAATATGAAACAAAGAAATGCACTACACTTTTAAGAATTGTGACGCCGACTTCTTCACTTGACCACCGATTGGCCCTTCTTCGTGAGGCTGACTCATATATATATATATATAAGTCATACGTTGTGCGACAGCGATTCTCGCAGTGAAGGGATTGATGATGATGAATGTAGTACACACCATATATAGGCTCTATAATACATTATGAGATTATAAACAAAGGCCACAACACGTTCCAGTTCAAATTGCATAGTCTGATAGCTTATTTTTTATATAAATATATCAAATTAATCACTATAACCTATTAATCATTAGTCCGGAGTAATTTTGATGAAAACTTGCTAATTTCGGAGCAATTTGAGCTGAAAGAACCCAAAATAATTTTGACAAGCTTTCCAAAACTCCTCTCGCTATTGACATCTCTCGAAGACTACGTGATGCGGAATGACGTAATTCAAATACAGCCTGGTTGGAATGAAAGCAAGGCTAATGAGGCCACAAGATTGACTTAATTGGTTCATGGTGACCCTCTTTAATGGCTGTCTCAAAGTAGGTGTCCAAAGGGACAGGGTCATATATTCAGTGATTATTCTGCCCATTTTGTTCCAAAGCCTTAGCTAATGCGCTTGTATTTAAGTTGGATATATATAATCAAATATAGACATGTTGGTTTTGAAAGAAAAAGTTTCATCGGACCATGCAACTTTAATACTTCACTGAACAATATATGGTTGATTGTGGAAATCCTCTATAAATTCTACACTCTTCTTATTACTCCATTAATCTCTACCACTAATACTAGTAATATAATGTGTGCCACTGGCAACACCTGTACTTCTCTCCATGCACTACTGCAGTAGTCCCGCACGACAGCAGTAGCAATTAGTAGTTACCTTCATATATATGTATAGATGTTAATAATGCAGCGATACAAACACTGTCCACCTAAATGTGCTGTGTGAAGTTGTTCAGTATGTGTCATCTCGCATTCTCTCTCTCTCCCCGAGAAGATACGAGTGACATATATACATATATATATACATAAAGCATTCCGTGACTCAGCATTATTTCGCAGGTAGCGCTCCATTAAATGTGAACCTAAAAACACATGCATGTAATGGACAAGTCGGGTGTTACCCACGAGTGGTGGATGAGACGTGAAATGGACTGGTGGATGAGGTCTGGAATAGCCGAGGTGTGATATACAGACAGGTGGTGGATGAGGCCTGGAATAGATGACGTGTGAAATACAGGATGTGGATGAGGCCTAGAATAGGTGAGGTGTGAAATGCAGATGGTGTTTGTGGATGGGGACTGGAATAGATGAGGTGTGAAATACAGAAAGGTGGTGGATGAGGCCTGGAATAGATGACGTGTGAAATATAGGATGTGGATGAGGCCTGGAATAGATGACGTGTGAAATACAGGATGTGGATGAGGCCTAGAATAGGTGAGGTGTGAAATGCAGATGGTGTTTGTGGATGGGGACTGGAATAGACCGGGTGTTAAATGCAGATGCTGTTTGTGGATGGGGACTGGAATAGATGAGGTGTGAAATACAGAAAGGTGGTGGATGAGGCCTGGAATAGATGTGGTGTGAAATACAGGGTGTGGATGAGGCCTGGAATAGGTGAGGTGTGAAATGCAGATGGTGTTTGTGGATGGGGACTGGAATAGATGAGGTGTGAAATACAGAAGGTGTTTGTGGATGGGGACTGGAATAGATGAGGTGTGAAATACAGAAAGGTGGTGGATGAGGCCTGGAATAGATGACGTGTGAAATATAGGATGTGGATGAGGCCTAGAATAGGTGAGGTGTGAAATGCAGATGGTGTTTGTGGATGAGGACTGGAATAGATGAGGTGTGAAATACAGACAGGTGGTGCATGAGGCCTGGAATAGCCCAGGTGTGAAATACAGACAGGTAGTGTATGAGGTGTGAAATAGATGAGGTGTGAAATACTGACAGTGTTTGTCACTTTTGTGGATGAGGCCTGGAATGGAAGAGGCGTGAAATGCAGACGGTGTTTCCGGATGAGGCCTGGAATAGACGAGGTGTGAAATACAGACAGGGTGGTGGATGAGGCCTGACATGGAATGAATGAGGATTGAAATAGAATCAGTGTTTGTGGATGAGGCCTGGAATAGACCAGGTGTTAAATACAGACAGGGTTTGTGGATGAGGCCTGAAATAAAGAAGGTGTAAAATACAGACAGGTTGTGCTGAATGAAGCCTGGAATGGGGAGTTATATCTGTGGGCTGAGGAGAAGGAGGAACAGGAGACGCTGAAACGAGTATGGAGGTAAAATAGGCGTTTCGGAGGAGGGCATTGCGGAGGGTGTGAGTGGAGGCAGGCGGGGGAGGGGCGGGTGCGGGGTGGGGGCAGGGGCAGGGCAGGACTTAGCTGCGACTGAGAATCTCGATTGGTAAGGGATGCAATTATTAACCCTAGAAAGCAGCTGACCCTAGTCAACATTGATCGACTCCTAAGCGGAACCGGAAGTTGTTGACCATGAGCGCGGATCACGCGCAGAGAGGATGTCACAGCATTGATCTGAGTGCAAAATTGTCCGTTGAAGGTAGTTTCATTTGTAAATATTATTATACAGTGAAACCTCTCTAACCAACCACCTCCACATATCGACCACTCACCTATATCAATCACTTTATTTGGGTCCCAAACAATCGCCCACACAATACCATTGTAATTATTAAACAAATCCCTAAACTGACCACCTCCCTAAATGGACCATTTAAAGTCGGTCCCATGGTCGCTCGATTTAGACAGGTTTTACAGTATTGTCTTTTCTCAGCATCAAAACACCAGTCTTCCAGCTCTGTTCAATACAAGCATTGGTAGAAGTATATAATCGGAAGTGACGACATCAGCATTGCATGTCATCATCGCGGATGTAGGACACACACAAATACAACATGGACAGGCAATATCTAAGAGTTTTAATCATTGAGAGAACAATGCAGCTATTATTACTGGAGTCTATGGCAGCGATATCACAACAGGTTCGTTCAACCTCAGAACAACCAGTAACACCAGAGGCCCGCGGTATAAGATCTTCAAGGAGAGGCCCAGACTTGAGGTCAGGAAACACTCATATTTCTTTCCAGTGACAGATCCATGGAACAGTCTCCCAGACTAAATCTTTGAAGCACCAATAGTCGAAGCCTTTGAGAGAAGGCTGGATAGACATTGGAGAGGACACCCACAATTATATGACTTCAGGGCACTGTTGACCTATTATGTGTGTACAAATAAAGTTAATTTTGCCATACCGAGCAGGCATTAGAGGCCCATTTGGGTCTAGATCAGCCAGAAGAGGATCTGTAAGTTAATCTGTAAGTTAATAATGAATCATACAGATTTTGAGCAGTCGTACAGGCGTGAGGCAGAGCCAGGATAGCTGCATAGGCCAGGTGGCAGCACCAGGTGAGGCAGGAGGCCTGACCAGTCGCTTGAGTAGCTGAGTGTCATTAGTTGTGTAGTGTCATTCTGGTGGTGCCAACTAGAGACACAGTTCACGGGTAATCAGTTTACCGATAATTATACTTGTATAATTGCTTATAATTTATACAGCACATATATATAGAGACATTAAATCAGTGTGGTATGTGAAATCCAAATATGGGTATATATAATTATACATAATCTATATCCATAAATATTTGATGTATTTAATATATGTGATCGATTTAATTAAAATATTTAATTATGTATATGAGGCAGTCTCATGAAAATAGGCCATTGGTGCATGGGGTAAGAAATAAATAATTGTCTTAATGGTATTTATTTTCCTTTTTTCCTCAAACTACATGTATTTGTGCCTGAACACCAAAAATTGGCCAATTATATCTTCATTCTTTGTCCTTCTGCTGATCCTCCCATGTGTTGGCCCATCCTCAGAAGTTGTCGGCGTCACACATCAGAAGTTGTTGGCATCGCACACCTACTATACCTATTATGGGTTGTATATGTTTTGTGAAAAAACAAAAGGGATTTAATAGAAATGTAATATGGGATTGCGAATGACCAATTTTCGGCTGTAGTAGTAACTGCGTACAATTCCAGCTCAATAAAAACGTCATGCTTTCAGTGAATAGTCATATATGGTATTGCATGGTTCTAGAATCTTCTTTAAGGCTCAGTCACACTTTACCGGATTGGGGTACCGGATAGAAAACGGACACTGTCTGGTGAAGTGTATGGTTGGTGTCCGTTTTAAGTCTGTTTAGTCCGTTTTGTCCGGTTCATGTCCGGTACCCCTCTGGTTTGTTTCCTGAAGAATCTGTTGAAGGTGTTGTGGGAATTCTGTCTGTCGGTTTTTTAAATATATTTTCGGGGTGTCCGTGATCAGTCCAGTACATGTCTGGTTGATGTTTGGTCCGTCCGTTTGACATTCGGTTTTCGCCCGTCGGTTGACCATTGCTTGTCTGTTGTTATCTGGTGTCGTCCAGTTATCGTACAGTTATCATCCAGTGGCTATTCATTAATGTACGTTCCTTGTCCATTTAGCGTTTGATTCATCCGGCGGCCTTTGCAACATTTTGACACATTTCGGTACAATTTGATACTGAACACCACTGGACTAGAAAATTCTTTGTCCGGTTGAGTCTGGTACTCAATCCGGTAAGGTGTGACAGGCACTTTAAGAATGTTTTCCTTCTTTCCTTTTATAATTATATATACTGACAATATATGTACTGGTATATCTATGTATACAGTAAGACCTCTCTAAATTGACCGACCTTGGGAGCAACTTGAAATGGTCCATTTAGGGAGGTGGTCGGATTAGGGAGTATTTTTTAATCATTACAATAGTATTCTATGGGCGATCGTTCAGGACCCAAATCTAGCGATCGATATAGCGGAGTGGTCGATCTATTGTGGTGTTGAGTTAGAGAGGTTTTACTGTATATATATATGGTCTGCCTCTGACAAAGAGGCCAGTTAACCTGGCGGTTGCCCTGGCCGTATGCTAAAAGCAGATAGGTGCATGGGTGGGGGGGGGGGGGGTGGCCGGAGGGGGGGGTGTGACCTAAGGGCAGGGTCAGAGAGCGAGTACTTTGTATAAAGAGATATGGCACTCCCACGGGGAAGAAGCTGAGGCAGCTGGAGCAGGCAGGGTGGGTGGGATGGGCAACGAGGTGGCGAGGTGACTCAGAGGGCTTAGGTTATGAGCCAGCGCGACGGGCGGAGTGGCGAGATGTGCTAGGGGTAGTGATAGTAGTAGCTAGCACACCATGGGGTGGGGGTGTGGATGGGTGTGGGGGGCTGTGCGTGTGAGTAGGTGGCTGACATGGAGCCATGTTACTAAAAGCACATCCAACCAATAGGTTGATGCATCATAAGTACGAATGGCGGCTGATTTGTTAAGGGGGGGGGGGGGAGGAGATCTCGACACAGCTTCCGCCACCCTCCCTATTGACTTGTTAGCCTATGCTAGGATATCCGAAGGGTCTGCCTAGTGCCTGAGGCGCCCCCTTATGCCGTTTCTCTGAACTGCCACTGGGGAATGAAAGCAGTAATTGAGTAATTGCTTTGTGGTGTTCTCTGTGGCAGAGTGGTTAGAGTGTCTGACATTTTTCTAGGTCGGACTCCTAATATGAAGGTCAGGGGTTCGATTCCCTGTGCCCCCACCTCTGCCAATTTGGATTTCCACCGCTTTGTATAACTTACAGCGTCATCAAAGGCTGGTTGCGCTCATACCAAGTCTAAGTGGTGTGTGAGGTAAAAAATCCCTTGGGTCGGTAAAAGTGTAGGCTCGGGCTTTCTATCGACAAACTGTCTAATGGTGAAAACAAGCCTATTCAGGCTTATCCATGATAGGCAGTATAAATCTTCAACAACAACAACAACAATATATAAGCAAATTAACTTGTATTGTTCTGTTTTTGCGTGTTCAAATTAACGGAAATTAAAAGAACATTCTGGTAGAATCCGAAGTAGTTGCATAGAATAGGTATTGTCATGGGGGTGATGAAAATGGGAAATATTGCGCCTAGAGCGGGACTCGAACCCACATCTCTTTGCATTCCGGGCCAGTGTGCTAACCATTACACCACCTAGGCTCCCTGATATCAACACACTACCCATGCCTACCTGTCTATGTGGTTACTTGCCTGAGCGGTCAGTGCAGCCTACTACACTCGTCCCCCTGGAATTGTAAGTCTTTTAAATGGTCATTTAATGCTTACAATTACATACAAACAGGCAATGCACTTACACATATATACACACGGTAGGTTCAACAACTATACAGCATGTAGCTTGTACAGGATCATGGTCATGACAACCAGTGTCATGGGGGGTGATGAAAATGGGAAATATTGTGCCTAGAGTGGGACTCGAACCCACATCTCTTTGTATTCCGGGCCAGTGTGCAAACCATTACACCACCTAGGCTCCCTGATATCAACACACTACCCATGCCTACCTGTCTATGTGGTTACTTGCCTGAGAGGTCAGTGCAGCCTACTACACTATTATTGGAATATCTAGTTTGGGCCTGATTTTGAATCATTTGATTAAAGAGGTTTAAATGATCTTGCAGTAGTCGGCACTGACATATGAGGCAATGACCCATATATACAGATAGGCATGGATAGTTTAATAGTTAGGAGACTTTGCCCCAGGATGACAAAGAGTATGGATTTCTGCTCAACATTTACCATTTACATCACCCACATTGCATTGGTGCCGTTTCCTGTATCCTATATAAGCTATGTGCTCTATGGTTGGTGAACATACCTTGCGTATGTATATATCTGAGCCTGTCTCAAAAGATGATAACTCTTCTTCTTTTCTTTGTCCATTGTAATGATTGACACAAAACAGCACAGAAAAGGTTACACTGAAAACACAAGGACATTTGCTTCAAATCAATATGTATTCTATTGGGATTATGAAACACCATGTAAACAAACAAATCAGTTTATCCTGAGCAAATGCATAAGCAGATAGTATGTTGATTGTTACAATGGGCAAAGTTTTGTCCCATATTGCTTAGCACCTTTTGATACAGTCTCATGTATATCTATAAGTAAATGGTTTATTCTCCAAAAATGGGCACCACATATTTGGTCTCCACGTTATGATGCTGATAACTAAGTCCTTGTTTTATTGATAGCAAGTCAAATAATTATTGTAGCCTCTGTCTATTAGGTATGTTAGCAGTTCTACATGTACTGAATTTAGTCCACAAGAGATATCAAAATTATAATTCTATGATTTGGCGCTAGAGTGAAAATGTGAAATTTTACACATTGACACCATACATGTAGCCAAACTTTTTTTTCAACTTATTTTTCAACTTTTTTCTTGTAAGTCATAAACTTGTCTGCTTAACACTAATCAATAAAATTGTGTTTGACTATGTTGTATATGTTAAAATGAGGTTCTGGATGTGTCATTGATGTTCATGTTACACAAATGATATTTATGTATTGCTCAATTGGTATAAGATCTAATTCAAAAAGTGAAACTCATTTTTTTCAACTCTGACATATGCACAACATGCAAACCTTCATAGGACATTGGATTAGGCTATTATTTGGAAGGACCTTTGCTATTATTTTGAAGGTTTTCACTTTTGGTTTCCATGTCACACTTTTGTGCCCAGTTTTAGAGAATGACCCAAGTACATTGCTGGTATATGTGTAGTCAGAAGCAGTAAATTACTTTATATATGTAAACCATCTAAAAGACTTACAATTGTTCATGGTGGTTCGCCAACATGGGTAATTTGTGTGTGAACAGGGAGCCCTACCATGGCGCCACCTGGAGTGTTCCCCCACCTGGTCTCCTACTGGTCTCACCCAGAACCAGCTCCACGAGACTCTGACGTCATGATCATGCCTCGCGAGACTATGACGTCATGGGCCTTTCATCGGAAATCAACGAACCTTATTCCTCACTTCCAACCCGGCAGTCAGACGAGCAAATCAACAGACCGACTCAACTCAGCCGCCCACCCAACCCTTGAAACGAACAGTCATACGCATGGGGTTGAGGGCCTGAGTCAAACTTTCAACTGTCATCATATTGCTCTTCCTACTGTACTTAGTGTCTTAAATGTCTTGTTCATTAAAAATTCCATAACATGGGCTCCTTGTTCGCGTCGTATATTATGGGGAGACAGGTGTAATACTAGTAGTTTACACTGACCTCTCAGGCAAGGAGTCACATAGCAGATAGGCATGGATAGGGTGATTGCATCAGGGAACCTAGGCAGTATCATAGACTTCAGTGACCTTTCAGGCAAGGAGCTTAGTAGACTATCACACGGACAGGTAGGTGTGTAGTGGGCTGCACTTGCCTTCCAATGTAAAGTGTCCCTTACAAAGCTTCTTGTGCATGTTAACGTAACATGATTAATTTGCGGGTGGAGGTGGGGGAGGGGCAGCAACCCCCAAAACACCCCAACCAGACTCGACCTACCATAATATGAACAAACTCACCCGACCCCAGTGGCGCCACCTACCAGGAGCGGTGGAACCACCCTGTTCAGTTACGGGAGAAGCTGAATTGAAACTCCTGCCAAAACATCACATGACAGCATTCAAACCCAACTGCCTCCATGGCCACAACTCCTCCAGCAGCCGAACGGATGACACCACCACCATTTTTCTTCACCCACCCACCCACACCTCGAGGAAAATGAGGAAGGGCGGAGGGTTGAGGGTTCGGTCTCTGGCCCACTCTACATCACAGATGGAACTCCCGAGGCAATACCCACACCATTTGGGCTGACACCCCAGCATCTGACCTGTACCAAACTGAATCATTGTCAACTGAGTAATAAAAGACCCATTGTATACAACTTCTGCCTCCGCCTTCGTGAATTATATGATAGTAGTGACAAGTGTCAGGCTAAGAGACTTCCAGGTCGGACTCCTAATCTGAAGATGGGTGGTTCGATTCCCCATGCCATCACCTCTGCCAATTTGGATTTCCACTGATGTGCATAACTTACAGCATCATCAAAGGCCAGTTGCTCTCATACCATGTCTATCTATGTAGTGTTGGAGGTTAAAAATCCCTTGTGTCGGTAAAAATGTAGGCTTGGCCTTTCTATCAACCAAATGTCTAATGGTGAAAACAACTCTATTCAGACTTAACCATAATAGGCAGTATAAATCTTCCAGAAGAAAAAGAAGTAAGAGGGAAACAAGTGTCCATTTTGTCGCATGGGAAGCCAGCGCTCAACTCACTCGGCTATCCCGTCCAGATAACAATCAGTGACATTTGTCGCTGCATTGCAGATTGCGAAAGCCAATGCATCATGAAGTCATCTATCTCCTTCTTGGTGTTGGCCTCATCCATTGAAGAGCAGGACTTCGTTGATTGATGTTCTTCCTGACAGTGTCGAGAACAATTGTGGAAAGTTGCATCTTCCGACGGTTTTGCGTTTCTGCTGTGTCTTTCAGATAAATATATTACTCGATTTTTATCATCTTTTTTTCGCTTTTGTTTTCGGCAACTTTGATTTTAAACGGGTAACTTTGGAGCTATCTGACATGAAATCCTGGACAATTAACTTGCTGTACAATGTTTAAAATGCTGGACACCATAGGCTTCCACATTGACAAGTTCTATTAAATGGACTTGGAATTATTCCCTGCTATGCTGCAATACATGTTTCATTAGTGCACTGGTATCTAACTTGGATTTGTAAGACTTATAAGTCTTTGGAAAAGCTCATAGTTTCATCTGATTTTACTGATTTAATGTAGTTTTTGTGATATAGGAACGACACTTAATTTAGTAATATCGACTCCTACAGCAAGCCAACCAGACGGGATGGCCGAATGAGTTAGACCGTCCGTCTCCCGTGTTGGTATAATCGTGGGGCCGTGGGTTCGAACCCTGGTCGAGTCAAACCGATGACTTAAAAATTGATACTTGTTGCTACCTACTCTGGCGCTCCCCATTATCAGGATAGGGCAAGGACTGGTTGGCTCAGTGTCAGGATAATGTGACTGAGTGGGATATCAGGTCATGGGGCTGGCGGCCTGGTCTTCCAGTGGGGCAGCACTATAAAGTCGCCATGAGTGCGCACAGTCACATGAGTGCGCACGGTCACAAGTCGGTACCCGTCCTGATATGACCTTAGATATTGCTAGGATGTAAAACAACAACAAACAAACCTACATCAAGGTTGTTTCTTAGGGTTTTCCATCCTAGCAGAATCTGAAGTCATATCAGAACGGGGACCAACTTATGGCAGTGCACACTCATGGTGACTTTATAGTGCTGCCCCAGTTTTAAACCAGGTTGCCAGCACCATGACCCAATATCCAACTCAGTCACATTGTCCTGATACTGAGCTAACTAGTCCTTGCCCTATCCTAGTAATAGCGAGGACCAGGCTAGTAGGTTGTGATAAGGATCAAATTTGCAGGTCATTGGTTTGATTGAGCTGGGATTTGAACTCCCAACCTTACAAAAGGGAAGCCAGCCAGCATTCTCACTGAATCAGCAACAGCGAACTAGAGTGCATAGCATGTGTGAAGGGAGGGTGGAACAAGAAGAGTGGAAGGAGGTTCATTAATTGGTTGGTTGTTGGAGTTTTACCTCCAGGCAACATCTAAGGTCATACCATGTCGGGCACCGATTTGTGACAGCGTGCACTCATGGCAACTGTATAGTGCTGCCCCACTGGTAGACCAGGCCACCAGTGTCATGACCTGATATCCCACTCAGTCACCTTATCCTGACACTGAGCCTAACCATGCAGTCCTTGCCCTATCCTAATAATGCCGAGTGGCAGGCTAGTAATCGACACGTATCAATTTTTTAATCATTGGTTTGACTCGACCAGGGTTGGAACCCATGGGTTTGGATCCTCCGATCTCCCAAAACGGGAGTCGGACGCTCAACTCATGCGGCCTATCCCGTCCGGTTCAATGCAAAGCCCATCTAATAATTAATATATAGATATATATACATATATATGTGTTTTCAAATGTCCACTTTGGGGATTGGGGAGGGGGCTATGGGGCCTCTTGGATGCTTATTTTATGTATACGGTAGTGAGAGGGTAATTGCATAAAACATACACAATTTCGCCCATATCAGTCTCTGTAGGTTTGGTGCGTCTCCCAATGGGTTCTACGCTCGTACAACCCCCCCCCCCCCCCCCACACACACACACATACATGTATCCCCACCTCCACCCCTCCAGGCTATGGAGGGGGGAGGGTTCACTTGGGACTGTTGCAGCAATTGGTGTTGGGAGGACGGGGCGGGGGGAGAGAGGAGGTTGTGGTTTGGACCAATGTGGCTGCACAACTACTTGCAGTGTAAATACTGTAGTTGTCTGTCCTGACCTATAATGCTAGGTACACACCTACCGTATGACGCGCTTAAAACTGAAAATGGGCCGATTCATTTTTCGAATCGTGAATCGCAATTTTAAGGAAGCAGTTTTAGCCCTAAAACTGAGTTTTAAGTCGCGAATCGCAATCAGTAGGTGTGCTAGGGGAGCGCACACCTCACGACTTTTGGGCAGTTTTAGATCGTATACGGTAGGTGGGTGTGGAAAAACGGTAGGTTTGTACCTAGCATTAGGCAAGGAGCATAGACAGGTATGCATGGGTAGGGTGATTGCATCAGCGAGTATAGATAGTGTAATTTTTGGCACGCTAGCCCTGGAATGGCATTAACTTGATTAAGAGTGCCTTTAAACGAATCCTGCTCTTGGGACAATATTTCACATTTTCATCACCCCCATGCTACTGGTATACGTGTTGTAAATCCTGTATAAGGTACATGCTGTATGGTTTTGAACCTACCCTGTGTTGTATATGTAAGTGGTGTTCTCTGTGGCACAGTGGTTAGAGTGTCTGAGTTTTTTCTATGTCGGACTTCTAATCTGAAGATTGGTGGTTCGATTCCCCCCCCCCCACCCCCACCTCTGCCAATTTGGATTTCCACCACTGTGTATAACTTACAGCGTCATCAAAAGCGGGTTGCTCTCATGCCATGTCTATGTGGTGTGGGAAGTTAAAAATCACTTGGGTCGGTAAAAGTGTAGGCTCTGGCTTTCTATCAACAAACTGTGTAATGGTGAAAACATGTCTATTCAGATGTATCCATAATGCACAGGATAACTCCTCAAGAAAGAAAATGTCCATTGTATGTATGTATGTATGTCTGTAAGCTTTAAATGACTTATGGACGTAAACCATTTAAAAGACTTACAATTTCAAGGGGTCGCTGTCGGAGCTCTGGTTAGCATCATTTGCAAGTAGTTAGGTCTGACATATCAGGCAATAAACCGTATAGACAGGTAGGACAGTCGGTAGCCACAGCACATTTTTCCATAAATGACATGACCAGACACTGAATGAGTTGAGTGTCCGTCTCTCGTTTTGATTCAATACCATGGGTTCGAACCCTGATCGAGTCAAACCAATGACTTATACATTGATGCTTGTCGCTTCCTAGTCAGACGTTCAGCATTATTAGGATAGGGCAAGGACTGGTTGGCTCAGTGTCAGGATAATGTGACTGAGTGGGATATAGGGTCATGGTGCTGGCGGCCTGGTCTCCCATTGCGGCAGCACTATAAAGTCACCATGCATGCACACTGTCACAAGTCGGTACCCATCTTGATATGACCGTAAAATGTTGCCAGGACGAAAAAGCTCAAACAACCAACCAACAAACCAACCATTAATTACTACAGATATGTGGTAAACAGTTTGTCATAGGAAAGTGGAATAGAAATGGTCGATTTTCAGTGGATATCCATCAAGCCCCACTCACACATCACTGGATTGAGCAACAGATATAATTGTCTAGTCCGGGCATCATAAGTATCAGAATGTATTCAAATGTGTCAAAATGTTGCGATATCGGGTCAAAGGCTGTTGGACAAATGGACATGAAACAGACATGAAACAGACATAAAATGGACATGAATCGGACATGAACGGATACCCAACGGACGAAACAAACTCAAAACGGACAACCGTAGATGTCAGTCCGGTGGCATCCATTCCTAGTTTTGTGCATGTCCAAAACTTGTATGGACACAAATTGGACTTTGTTTGGTTTCTTTCTGTTTCCCCCAATCCGGTGATGTGTGACTGGGGGCTTTACCGAGTGGATTGTTGTCTTTATCATATGGGTCATTTCACATCATATGGCTTTAGCACTGTCATATTTCCCAGAAGACAGATTTCGGGAATGGTAGAAATGTGGATTCGAACCACACTCTAGACAAAATGTTTCCCTCCATTTGTAAAAACACCCATCCACACAACATGGGTGCCCTGACCAGAATATGCTACAAGCTACATGCTGTGTAGTGCTGAGCCAGCCCTGGTTCAGTACACTATGTGGATGTTTGTAACTGTAAGCATCAGACTTACAATTCCAGGGGGCAGCGAGAGTGCAGTGAGGTGCATTGACCTCCCCATGTGAAATGCCACATGCATAAGTAGGCATGGGTTGGGTGATTGCACCATGGATCATACATCATTTAATCAATCCCTTAACGCCAAGGAAATAATAAATGGTGGTCTCCCACGCCCTTACCTGAAAAATCCCCCGCCCCTGATTGCTTTTTTTCAAAATGTTAAAAATGCGTCGGCCTGGCATAGAATATACATATTTACTCAGCAGGATATGAATCAATCTGAATTTTCTGTGGGATAAATGAAAACATTGCCGGAAAAAGAGGGTTGCTACTGTTAATTAAATTAGTTGACTTCCAAAATTGAAACTTCTAGAACTATATGATATACTGAAAAACGAATTTAAAAAATAAATAAAAACTGCTAGCCCGACCTGGATTTATCTGTGGTGTTCTCTGGGGCATTGTATTATACTTGTTATCCTAATTTGTGGTGTTCTCTGTGGCAGAGTGGTTAGAGTGTCTGACTTTTTTTCTATGTCAGACTCCTAATCTGAAGGTTAGTGGTTCGATTCCCCATGCCCCCATCTCTGCCAATTTGGATTTCCACCGCTGTGTATAACTTACAGCGTCATCAAAGGCCGGTTGCTCTCATATTATGTCTATGTGTTGTGGGAGGTTAAAAATCCCTTGGGTCGGTAACAGTGTAGGCTCAGGCTTTCTATCGACAAACTGTCTAATGGTGAAAACAAGCCTATTAAGGCTTATCCATGATAGGCAGTATAAATCTTCAAGAAAAACAAAAAAAATCTGATCCAAAGGACGATCACCAACTTTTTGTTTAAATTTGGCTTCATGGCGAGGGACTTTGGGCCATCACAGATGACTTTGCAATGCTTTCCTCCAGCTTCCCCTGTTTTCCACCGCCCTCGGGGACTTGCCCAACTCCAGTTGTGTCCATTCGCTGATGTTTTCTTCTCACCTCTTCCTTTGGCCACCTTCTTTTTCATCCCTCTTTCACTGTGCGTCGTAAGATGGATTTGGCCAAGACCTGACTAACGGGAAACATGGCCATGCATACCACTGTAGTTTGCGTCTCTTTACAATTTTGTCTCTTTACGATTGCAGGGAGCATTCATAGCCTAACAGTTAAAACGCGAGTCCTGGAATAATAGAAATGCTGCTCCAGGTGCAATGTTCCACTTCATTTACAAAAAAACACCCCAAGACATGGTTGCAATGTGGGTTCGAATCCCACCTGTTGCACACTATTTTCCATTTACAACCCCCCGCTTCCGTCACCACAAATGTAAAGCTCCAATAAAACCAAACCAAAAAACCAAATCGCCATTGAATCTCTTCACACACCTCTAACCTCCTCCCCAACCCCCCCTACCACCCCCTCCCCCCACCATCCCATGTCTAACACTCTGGAAGCTGTTATCTATACGGCTTGTTATATAGTCTGAACGCTGCCAACATGGATGCTGTAATGGTCTGTGAAGCTTCAGCCTCACACAGCATCGGCTTATCTCCCAATCCAGGGCAGGCACTCCTCTCCCCCCTCCCCCCTCCCACACTGCCTAGACCCACTAAGTCGACCACTCAAGATAACACATTTTAACAAATTTAAAAAAGCGAATCAATTTTTATTTTAGCTGTAAATGTGTGTACTTCACCTGGAGGTGATGTCTCCTGAAACATAGAAATATCTGTAAGTTTGCACAATCCAAATTAAACCCCAAATAAAATTTCTTCCATCGTAAAACAAAAGCAAAAATATGGCAGGTTATTCGTTGAAGTCAAGGTCTCTTCCAAGTTTGTAGTACTAACTTTATTTTAAAGACCGGATGGGACCGACGAATATATAGGAGCACCGAATGCATTCCCATGTGGAAGGTTGTGTTGTTAGGACGTAAAACCCCAACTATTAACTAACTGTACATGTTTTCACGTCAAGTATCTCCGAAGTTACTTGTTTAATAGGAGTAACTTTGGCGATATCTGCGAAATTACTCGTTTAAGAGGAGTAACTTCGGTGATATCTGCTAAATTACTCATTTAATAGGAGTAACTTTGGAGATATCTGTGAAGTTACTCATTTAATAGGAGTAACTTTGGCAATATCTGCAAAGTTACTCATTTAATAGGAGTAACTTTGCCGATATCTCTGAAGTTACTCGTTTAATATGAGGAACTTCGCAGATATCTGTGGAGGTTACTCATTTAATAGGAGTAACTTAGGAGATATCTGCGAAGTTACTTGTTTAATAGGAGTAACTTTGGCGATACCTGCAAAGTTACTCCTTTAGTAGGAGTAACTCTGATGATATCTGCGAAGTTATTCCTTTAGTAGGAATACCTTTGGTGATATCTGCAAAGTTACTCGTTTAATAGGAGTAACTTCGGAGATATCTGTGAAGTTACTCGTTTAATAGGAGTAACTTTGGAGATATCTGTGAAGGTACTCATTTAATAGGAGTAACTTTGGCAATATCTGTGAAGTTATTCGTTTAATAGGAGTAACATTGGATTTATCTGCGAAGTTACTCATTTAATAGGAGTAACTTCAGAGAAATCTGCGAAGTTACTCGTTTAATAGGAGTAACTTCGGAGATATCTGCAATGTTACTCATTTAATAGGAGTAAATTCAGAGATATCTGCAAAGTTACTCGTTTAATAGTAGTAACTTCAGAGATATCTGCGATCTTACTCGTTTAATAGGAGTAACTTCGGAGATATCTGCAAAGTTACTAGTTTAATAGAAGTAACTTCAGAGATTGTTGGTGTAAAAACACACACAGTTAATCACGCCTTGCACACTAAAATGGTTCTATTAAATTGTCTTAATGTTCCTTCTATGCGGCAATAACACAGAGCTCTGCTTTTGATATAAATAGGTACAAAGCTGCCTACGACCCGATATTACAAATATTAAAAATAATATATATGAGTCAGGATCACGAAAAGAGGCCAATTGGGGGAAGTTGTCGGCGTCGATCATTGGATGTCGGCGTCGAACAGTATAATTATAGTTTAGCATTGACAGAGGTATTGGAAAGTCCCTAAATTTATCCTGAATGTAAAGGTAGAGAAAACACAACAACCGTATTTGTTTCTAGGATAATTTAATATAAAACAAAGAAATGCACAACACTTTAAGAATTGCGATGCCGACATCTGTTAAAGTTGTCGGCATCAATCATTGGATGTCAGCGTCGATCAGCATACTTATAGTTTAGCATTGACAGAGGTGTTGCAACGTCCTTAAATTTATCCTGAATGTAAAGTTAGAGAAAATACAACAACCTTATTTGTTTCTAGGATAATTTAATATAAAACAAAGAAATGCACTACACTTTAAGAATTGCGACGCCGACATCTTAAATAAACCACCAATTGGCCCATTTTCGTGAGGCTGACTCATATATAGGATGCTTTTTATCATTTTATTCCTGTGTGTTATACACCAATAACATTGTATAAATACATTTTGGTGAGATTAGTTTACATACAGCCAGTTAGAGATGATGTATTTGGAAATGAGGGTGTGATGTCATCATTCCAATTCCCAAATCCACAACCCTTTATTACATTTTCTTTTTTAGGGAAACTGGTTTTTACCATACATTTATTTTCCATTTTTTAACTTGAAAAACCCTATATTGTTGGTTTTATTTTTGATCTGCCATTTGTGATTTTACCACAGTTGTATGCTCTCTTGGCATACTTTTCTGTGCTTTATTTTACCATTTTTAAATAGAATAATTTTAAAATGCATGCTTAGTCACTTTATGACCCCCAAAAGAGATGATGTTTGCTTTTTATGCTGGTGGGGTAGGGGGAGGAGTCGGTAAGCAAACACACAAAACATAGCAGCTTGTGTAAACGGTACCAATGGCACAACAACACCTTGATAACATGTTCACTCCCCAACCAAAGGTAGAGGGTCCATAGCAACCCTGCTTAAATCTAAGCAAAAAACAGCCTACACATGAATCAACTATATGTACTTTCTTTGTTTTTTTGTGGGGGTAGATTAGTTGATTAAGCAGGGGAAATTTCCATCGCAGACGATTGGTTTTCCTCATTCCACTGCTCCTTGCCATATCCTAACAATGCAGAGCGCCTGGCTAGGAAGTGACAAGTATCAATTTTTAAGTCATCGGTTTAAATCGAACAGGGTTCGATCCCTGTGGGTTCGAAACCCTCGACCTAACAAAACGGTAGACGGCCATCCCATCCCGTCTGTGATGAAGATCGTATAGAGGATTTCCACCACTGAGCTGCTTTCTGATGGCAGTGACAAGAACTAATGGTGTGGGTAGAAGGTCGCTGTGCAGCATGCTCTGGGATAAAGGTCTTATAATAGAGGATTTCCACCACCAACACGTCCTCTGATGGCAATGGTAAGAAAGGAAAAGGAAAGTTTGTTTTATTTAATGACGCCTCGACGCCTCTAGAGGCATCGTTAAATAAAGCAAACTTTGCTGTTCCTTTCTAACCATTGCCATCAGAGTGCGTGTTGGTGGTGGAAATCGTCTATTATTATGCATAGCAACTCAGTGTAGGGCATGCTCTCTCGCCAAACGTCTTATAGAGGATTTCCCCCACCAACACGCCCTCTGATGGCAATGGCAAGAAGTAATGTTATCCATAGCAGCTCAGTCTAAGTCAGCAAAGATCTTATAGTGAATTTCCACCACCAACATGCCCTCTGATGGCAATGGCAAGAATTACTGTTATAGGTAGCAGCTCACTGTGCATGTCCTACAACAAATGGTCCATTGCATGTGTGTCAGTGCCTTTTCGGTATTAAAACGATATTGCTTGTTTATTTGTGTGTACAACATGTCGATGAATTGTTGGAAGCAGAAGACCACAGCACACCTCAAACAGAAGTCACTAATACCGCCCAGCCTCTGTGCACCCTTCCTGTGAGAGGAGGCACATTGATGGCGGTTTAACCTCGCAGCGCACTATGTGGTACTAACACGCTGACAATATTGTGCCTTTTCAATGGAGCATGCGCAGTGAGCTGCCACCCTCAACCTTAGTCCTTGCCACTGGAGGTTGGTTGTGAAAATCATCTATAAGACCCTTTCCGATGGAGTATGCTGCACAGAGAGATACACCCTCAACATTAGACCTTGTCACTGCCAACCAGAAGGCAAATTTCGAGCATCACAGCATAACAATTAGCATAAGAGTGCCAAACGGCAGCAACTAAGTTGGATATTTAGGGCCAAATTTAAGTAGGCGCTTTGGGTTCGACAGTTTTATGTTTTCATTGGATTATGCAGCTTTAGTGTTTGGGCCAAATTGGTTGGTAATTCCGTGGAAATGTACACAAGATCGTGCAATGTACCGAAGATTGTTCGCTGGGTGCATTGCAAATGGCCTTTGAAGAATGCCCTTGAAATATACATGGTTTGACCATCCAGCTATAAATATATATATATATATATATATATATATATATATATATGTTTAGCATAGAGATTATTCCTAGAGTTCCCCGATCGTTGTATACATATGGGTCATTCTCCTGAAAACTGGCCAGAAGTGTCACATGGAGAGTTAAAATTTAATATTTGAATTTTTTACATTTTTTGGTTGCAAATGAAAGCTGGAAATATCCCCTTTACATCTATGTAACATATAAATTGATGAGATAAAAAATAAAGGTGTAGTCCATGAATAAGGTATCTCTTATGGCAGTATAACATGTGTGTCACACGTGTAACACATGTTTAGGACACCACACAGTCTGCTTAATAAATATCTAATCAGAATTAAATAATATCATACTTAGAAGCATATTAATCATGGCATAATATACAGAAATATCTAGTGCTTATATTGATAAAAAAAAGTAATTCCCAGCCATGCTTTATTCACTGAATAATTAGTGTACAATATTTGTGTGGCATCCAGACACCACGGTTACACGTGTGACGGAAATTTGCAATGTTATTCCTGAAGACATTAAATTTTTATTTTTTTAAATTTAAGCATGCATAAATGTTAATAAATACGTCCTCTTTGATTTGGGAACTGTTTTGTTTGATATATCAATGCAATACAAGATGTTAATAAGGATTCAACCATGTCCCATATGTCATGTTACAAATGGCTGACTGTAAAACGGGGTTTTTTGGTACAAAAACAGTTCATAACTAAAAAGACCAAAGTTGCACACAGTTTTATTTTATTTCCCTTATTTCTTTCAACAAATCTGAACATGAATATGAAAAGTATAAGGAAAGAAATAAGTAGGAAGGTTTTTATTGATGTTTTAAAATCCCATCTCATGCTGACCAGTTTTCAGGAGAGTGACCCATATATGTCCACAGGAGTACACAAGTGTCACTGTGTTTCCATCTCGTCTCACAGAGCAAAATGCCACTAATTGTGGATGTTGTGTCAAAATATGCCTGTTTCAAGGCAAAAAGCATATCATAAAAAACAAATATATATATATATACGAAGAGTTCAGGCGTAAAATCATGTAAACACCATTTCAAAACAATGGAGATAAACATCGGAATAAAACCTAAGAAAGTGAAATATTTTTATAGTCTAACTTTTTTGTTAATTGCGTCATAACCATGTGATCATATGAAAAGTGGAATTAGTGAGAACTAAAATTATTTTCAGATAATTAAAAAATAATTTAAACTACATTTTTGAATTGGCAGTTATATGGTTTTTCGCCTGAACTCTTGATATATATATATCTGAATGTGATGTCACTGGCACAGTGTTTGGTCTAGGGAATATAACAATATAACAATCAGATAATAATAATAATTCCCTTCCTTACTTTTTTATACTTGCATAATGGGTCATGCTTCACACATATATTTTTGTAGATACAAGATTCACCCCGTATTGCTGCAGTAGGGGTGCAAACCAACCCTATGTAAAAGCTGTCGAAAAAACGGGTCAATGAATTGAGAGCCTAATTTCACAATCTAAGAAGCAACATTTATTCTTTACATATGTCTTATTGATAGCCCGCTACCTTTGAGTTGAAAAATATAATATAATATCTAGTTTAATGCAATTTAAAAGTGAAATCGATGGCGTTCTGCGGCCGCCATCTTGTCTATTTGCATTCTCGCCCATTTCACCAACTCTGTGCCTATATTGCTAGCCATTTGATACTGGAGCCACAGTTTCTAGGTCATGTTCCATACTAAAGCAATTTTCGCCCGTATTTAGACTACGTTGTCATTCACCTGTGTACTACAAGTACCGGGTGAATCTTTTATCTAATATTTTTGTTGTGATTTTAGGATTTAATTTGTTGTTTGTTGGTTGGGCGGTTAAACAGCAGCTGTGTTACTGATGTTATTGCATGTTACCCACAACATGAGGTATGAGTGGGTGGATGGGTGGGGTGAAGTGAGGGTTGGTGCTCGGAAAGGCTTGCAATTATTTCCAGTCAATCAAACAGGAAATGCTTACAATTAATACCAGACCTCTCAATCAGACACGACATGCTTACAATTAAATCCAGTCCCCTCAATCAAACAGGAAATGCTTACAATTAAATCCAGGCCTCTCAATACAACAGGAAATGCTTACAATTAAATCCAATCCACTCAATCGAACAGGATATGCTCACAATGTCTGTTATTAATCTCCTTTTCAGGTGAGTTCCACCGGAAGCTTGTGCTAATCCGAACTGAGATGGCCGAGGTAAGTAGGTCACGGTGATGCTCGAAATCAGGACACCTTCGTACTCTTATAACACTTCCAACACTTCTCACTCTTCTAATAATTCCCACTTTAATAACACTTCCAACACTTTCCAGTCTTCCAACACTTCCTAGTCTTCTACTCCTTTTCACTCTTCCAACACTTCGCAAACTTCCAACACTTCCTCCTGTTATAACACTTCTAACACTTCCCACTCTTCAAATAACTCCTACTCCAATAACACTTCCAACACTTTCCAGTCTTCCAACACTTCCTAGTCTTTTAACACTTCCTACTCTTATAACTCTTCTACGACTTTGCGCTCTTCCAACACTTCGCACACTTCCAACACTTCCTACTATTATGACACTTCCAACAATTCCCACTCTTTTAATAATTCCTACTCTAATAACACTTCCAACACTTTACAGTCTTCCAACACTTCCTACTAGTATGAAACTTCCAACACTTCCAACACTTCCCACTCTTCTAATAATGCTTACTCTAATAACACTTCCACTACTTCCCTCTCTCCCACTACTTCCCACTCTTCCAACACTTCCCAGTCTTCCAACACTTCACATTCACATACATCCTACTCTCCCAACACTTCATACTCTTCTCGTCTTTCCACCACTTCCCTACTTTCTTACCCTAGCTCACTCTTCAAACACTTATCACACCCCACCCCCTAGATACAAGATTCACCCCGTACTGCTGCAGTAGGGGTGCAAACCAACCCTATGTAAAAGCTGTCGAAAATGCGGGTCAAAGAATTGAGAGCCTAATTTCACAATCTAAGAAGCAACAATTATTCTTTACATGTGTTTTATTATTAGCCCGCTACCTTTGAGTTGAAAAATATAATATAATATCTAGTTTAATAAGATTTAAAAGTGAAATCGACGGCGTTCTACGGCCACCATCTTGTCTTTTTGCATTCTCTCTCATTCACCAACCCTGTGCCTCTAGAAGTATCCATTTGATACTGGAGGGCAGACATTCTCCTCCCTGTTCCATACTAAAGCTATTTTCGCCCGTATTTACACTAGGTTGTCATTCACCCGTGTACTACAAGTACCGGGTGAATCTTTTATCTACCCACCCGCCTGCTTCCCCTTTCACACCCTGTCCCCATTTCCCACTTTCCCCACGAGTCAAACTAACCTACACACCTCCACCGCTTAAAACAGTGTTGCATATGGCCATGTCACATTACGATGCTTCTCGTCGGCACGCTGCCAACCCGCAAAATCACTTTTAATCGTCGAGACACGTGAAACTTTTCAGCGTCAGCGCAATGCATGGGTAGCGTGAGGCGAGATTGTGAGAAAAAAAACTAAAAGTTTGGCGCGCCGTCCTGATATAACTTTAGATGTTGCTAGGATGTAAAACAACAACAAACGAACAAAGCAACAGTTTGGCGCAATGTGTTGGAATGACCCTCACGCAAGCGCGGCATGTGCCTAGCGTTCGCATAATGTTATTCCAGCGCGTCCAACGTATTTCGACATGCCCCTAACGTGGCCATAATGTTGGCACCCGCGCGTCGTCAAACATTACCGTATATCAACGTATACCAATGTGTGCGTAATGCTTCCTGACGTATCCCGACATAGCCCCAACAAATCACACAGATCGACACATGTTGGCGAGAAGCGTCGTAATGTGACAGCACCATTAGAGACATTAAACCCAGTGCATTAGTGTCCAGTTGGGATCCCTTGAAAAAAAACCACCAAAAAACAACAAACCCAACGTCAGATGAAGGCCTTCTTTCTGTCGATGCCAACGTCACCTGGTGGCGTCTCAGCGAACTGAAGGGTCACGTGACCTCACGTGAGAACGGCTCTTTAAGCGCCACCTGGCGAGACGGGGTGTGCTAGTTGGTTGTGGTATGTGTGTGTGGGGGTGTGGGACTGGGAGGGAGTGGTATGTGGGGGCAGGGGAGTGCCAATCACCTGAGTGCTGTCAGCATGCTGGGATTGTGTGTTGGGGTGTGTGCGGGGATGGAGAGAGGGGGTTGGCTGTGAGGGAGGGGTGTGTGTGGGGGGAGGGAATGGTGGGGGCGCTGAGGGGGGTAATTCGGGTGCGGTAGGATTTAGGTTATTGACGACGTTGATCAGGTGTTGAGTTAGTTACGGGTTCGAATGCGAAACTCTAACATGAAATCGGAATTGGAAACCCGTTGCCACGCATTTTCGAATCGGCCGAATCGGTAGAGCGCGGGACTCGCGTGCGGGAAATTGGGGGTTTGGTTCCCGGTCGAGTCCGGTCGAAACTAATGACTTATAAAATTGATACTTGTTAGCTTCCTAGTCTGGCGCTCGGCATTAATAGGATAGGGCAAGTACTGGTTAGCTCAGTGTCAGGATAATGTGACTGAGTGGGATATCGGGTCATGGTGCCAGCAACCTGATTTCCCAGTGGGGCAGCACTATAAAATCGCCATGCGTGCACAGTGTCACAAGTTGGTACCCTTCCTGAAATGATGTTAGATGTTGCCAGGAAGTAAAACTCCAACACCCGACCTACCATGCCATTGATGCAGTGAAGCCCTCCATGTAGATAAGCATCATTCATCACTGGTGCATATGTATCGCAGGTGGCATCATGAACTTTCTTGGAATGTACGTAGACTGGACGCAGTGGTCGAATGGGTAAGAATGCAGGCTCCCCATGTGGAAGGAAGGTCACGGGTTTCAAACCTATAAGAGTCAAACTGAAGACTTACCAAATTGATACTTGTCGCTACCTAGCCTGGTGCTCAGATAGACCAAAGGATGGTTAGCTCAATGTCAGAATAATGTAACTGAGTGGGATATCGGATCATGTTCTAGGCGGCATCACCTGTCAGTGGAGGCAGCACCGAATTTGCCATGGGTGTGTGTACTGTGTCACATGTCGGTACCCCATCTTGATGTGCCCTTAAATGTCAGGATTCATAACCCAAACAACACGGAATCTCCGTAGTTATATATTCTAAAGACGGGATGGCCGAATGAGTTAGAGCGTCCATCTCCGATGTTGGTAGATCATGGGATCGTGGGTTCGAATCCTGGTCGAGTCAAACCAATGACTTACAAATTGATACTTGTCACTTCCTAGCCAGGCACTCAGCATTATTAGGATAGGGCAAGGAGCAGTGGCATGAGGAAGACAAATCTGCGACTGACATTTCCCCTGCTTAAACAACCAATGTACCAACAACAACAACAAAAAAAGATTGCGAACCGATCCATTTAATGATAATGAAACTATTTAATTAGACAGAAGTCCAGGTCCCTCAGTAGCCTCAGAGATGTGGAGAGTTTGGCGACTTCATCTGATAACTATGCCGAAGTGATGCTACTTGTGTGCTGACTAGGAATAATGGTACCAGCATCACAGCTATTGAATGTGCCATCATAAGAAGTCTTGCTTCAGACATTTGGCTTGCATTCCAAACTCTGAAGCACATGCATTAGTTCATTTCTCATGTAATCTGTTCTTGGTAACTAGTACCTTTCTGTACCATTATTGTTCTTACAACAACAGTAAACTACTGTGTATTGTTATCGTAGATTTTCTGGCTCATGGTCGCTTTAGAATAATATATTAACATGTAATAAATGTTAGGCCTAGTACAAGGTATAAAACACATCATATCACTCTGAAACCATCATACATAGATTCCCTGACCGTGAAAATCAGAGAAACAAAGTATTACACATGAAAATAAAATAACAATTGATGACGTTATGGAGATTTAAAAATACGGTGGCCATCATGGATGCCATCTTGAGTTGCACAATTACAGTAGCCTATTGGAAAGGTTGTCCACCTGGAAGTTGTTGCTGGGAGTTTAAGGAATCCAACCATATACAACTACCTTTTATAGCAGATCGTGTCTGTTTTCACCAAAAAATGGTGGGGGTTTGCCCCCTGGGTATAATGGTTGTATATCTAACATGAGCATACACTGACATGACATTTTTCCCGAAGTTCCAATCTGAGACTGGGGCGTGAACATCATTTTTTAATGTATCGATATATCCCAGCGGTAAGCCGACTTAGCGCAGTGCATTGTGGTCCGTGTGTTTTATCAGTCCAAGTTCCGCTGGTCCATCAGGAAGGACTAAAGCTGGGATCCAGCACGCCGAGTGATAGCTACAGCTTACACACCGGAAGTAGGGATTTACGCCCCTCCCAGCCCTCTCCTTCACTAGTGATGCTATCCTCTAAAGCTGCATAGTCATCAAATTTTCAAAACCAGAACAATCATCTATCTTTGATTCTACATATCTAACTTAGATACTGATGCGCTTATTAAGCATTTGTCACCACACAGAAGGGAATAGTGAGGCAATTGAATAGATCATGTTACTTCAGAATGCTATGGTGTCAGAGTTTTTGGCAAGCTTGCCAACATTAATTTTGCATGGTTGCACTTAAAATATCTCAAAAGTTAGCCACTTAAAATAAAATGTTACTTCAAGCTAAAGTAAGGTACATTATAATGGTCAACCTAATGTATTTATCTCAGAAAAATTCTGAAACTCAAAACCATCGGAATATGCAACTTTAAATAAATTCACTTTGCACCAAAAACCTCCCGATGACCAAATATGATACGCTTCTTGTCATACATTTGTTTCGAATGTAGATTGCAGTGAAATTGTCTGAGCAAATATTTTACTCCTCCCCCTGATCAAGGGAGTGGTTTGCTTGGGTGGGGCCCTTTTCCTATTTCGCTGTCCCGCTTTGTTCTTACTGCTGAGCTAGCCTTTTCCCGTCCCTTCCTCCTGAACCATCGGCTACTGGACGCAAGTGCACTGCTACTGCCGGACCGGAGTGATCTGGTGCCACCCCAGTGACGCTTCTTTTAAATTGTTGTAAAGAATTACCCCCTTCTACAACCATCCCACCTGAAGTTTAATCTTCAATCTGAAGATCGAACCAAATTATCAGTGACTTTCTATATTGCTGCAGTTCTGTAGCTGGTAACCGCCATAAGGTTACAAACCACCCAAGAGAGAGAGTTGTTAGGAACTAGCCAGAGTCAATGCTCTTTTCAAATACTTGCTTGTTTCTTCTCTCTATAGACATGTAATAATAGTAATACACAAATACACACACCGGTATAGAAGAACAATGATAGTGGGGGCGGGGGGTGGGGGGGGGGGGTTAATCTACCATAATTATGAACACAGATAGCGCCACTTCAGATCCACGCTGGCGAAATTTTGGGAAATTTTACTTGGACTCAGCAGGTTAATAAACCCACCACCTGTCGGATGGGATAGGCACGCCCGCATTATCTACTCGACTATCCCATCCATTCTGTCTGATGGGTGATACCTTGAGGTGCACCGGAACATGACTCACGCGCATGCGCAAGTCGTAGTGTTGTATCACCCGGTACACCTCCACCTTAAAAGCTTGCACTCCAAGCACGCAGGACCGGGCGCGGTGGTCGAATCGGTAGAGCGCCGGCCTCCCGTGCGGAAGGTCGGGAGTTCAATTCCCGGTCGAGTCAAACCAATGACTTATGTAATTGATACTTGTCGCTTCGTAGCCTGGGGATCGGCATTAATAGAGGAGGACAAGGACTGGTTGGCTTAGTATCAGGATAATGTGAGTGTGTGGGATATCGGGTCATGGTGCCGGCGCTCAGGTCTGCCAGTGGCACAGCACTATAAAGTCACCAGGAGTGGGCCTTGTCACAAGTCGGTACCCATCCTGATTTGATGTGATGCCCCGGGCACATACACATTGGTGGACATAGTTGAACGTAGGTGAACGTAGTGGAGGCTAATGTGGGTCAAATGTGGTGTAAGTATGTTAACCTATGATGAAATATGTTAAGGTATGGCAGGTTTTGGTATGGATAAATATGTTACGGTATAGATAAATATGTTACGGTATGGATACATACGTTATGGTACGGATGCCGGCATGTTCAACTACGTTCAACTGCATTCAACTACATTAGCCTCCACTACGTTCACCTATGTCCACTAATGGCTATGTGACCAGGGCTTCGTCCAAGTTTTCTAGAGTATGCTAGAGTACGTTCGAGTATGCAAGAGTATGCTAGAGGATGCTAGAGTATGCGAGAGTATGCTAGTTTATGCTAGAGTATGCTAGATTATGCTAGAGTATGCTAGAGTATGCTAGAGTATGCTAGAGTATGCTAGAGTATGCTAGAGTATGCTAAAGTATGCTAGAGTACGCTATAGTACGTTAGCATCACGGATGCAAATTCAGCTTCCAACATAGTGCTCTTTTGAACATGTCCAAAAATTAAATCGGACATCACGGCTCACCCCCCGTTATTACCAAGTTAACATCACGGACAAGTATGGATGCCGGTACGTTTAACTACGTTCAACTATGTTCAACTACATTAGCCTCCACTACGTTCAACTACGTCCAGTAACGTGTATGTGACCAGGGCATTAGATGTTGCCAGGACGTAAAACTCCAACAAACCAATATGATTGGTTATTGCTGAGAAACAACAGAGAATGACATCTTCGACTGAGAAGGTCTTAACTTCCTCTGGCAAGATTGTCAGCCTTGCCCATCTCATCATGCTGTCGGTCACGATGCGACAAAGACTGCTTTCATTACTTGACTGCCGCTCTCCATTTTTTTCTTTTCTTTTTCTTTATTGAGGCGGTATTTATACTGTCCATAGCATATAAGCCCGGGTACCCAGGCTTGTTTTCAATGCTGGCCAGTTGTAGTGTTGGTTTTATTTTACCACACAGCAGCTGCTGATAAGTTATTTGATTGCCTGCATTTCAGTAGCAGATAGATAATTGGTTGGTATGGTTAGTAGCCTATGTTAGTTTTTTTGGATTTTCTTGGCATATATGTATTTTATTTTGTTCTACTCTTATTACTAGACTAGCCTACTCCTATTTACATATCATAGGCTTGTACGTAGCTGTGTGGTGTCTTATCTGGCTATTCTTGGCATGGTTACCTTCCATTCCCGCTGGTGGGCCATGACATATCACATGCCCCTTTGCAGTGCAGCTTAGTGGGGGTTTCCTAGCCTAATTTGCACAGATATTTTTGCTAAGTTTTTAGGTCAGGAATTTGTCGTTCCTTTACCGTTTGGGCATTCCACACCTTGGCAGCCATTTCCAGCGTGCTTCTCTCATGAGCTTTTATTTAGCTTCTGGTCTGCTTCAGTAGTGGCACATTATTTGCTCTAGTAGCCCTTTGCGGTTTTGTTCGGAGTTTATTGTTTTGACTGTAGCTATATGCTAGTGTTTTCAAATGAATTATTCTCCTATTTTCTAGTAATTTTGTGGTCACTTATACCCCAGCTTCTAGTGCCCCATTTTGTGGCATGGTTTGAGTTGGTTAGTATTAGGTCTATTGTTGAGCTATTGTTGCTTAGCCTTGTGCTTTCAGTGATGAGCTGCTGCAGGCCTAAGATTTTGATGGTGGTTTGCAGCATGAGTTTATTTTTTTCATTGCTGCTGTAATTCACATTGAAGTCCCCTAGCACAAAGATTTCTGCATTTGTTGATTTGTTTACAGTGTTTATGCTCTTTTCTAGTTCTTCAAGGAATACTTCAATTTCACCTGACAGTGGCCTATAGAGGCTCGCTATGGCTACGTTTGCTTGTTTTTCATTTTTTATTAGGCACCATTGTAGTTCTATGTGCTCATTTGAGAGATTTGTTGGTTTTAGCCTTTCAGTGTCTAGGTTTTTGGTGGCTTTGCAGTAAATGGCAACACCTCCACCCTTCTTTGTTTGGTTCATTGCATTAATGTGTTGTCTGTCATTACATAGAAGCCTATATCCGTCTATATTGAGGGTGTTGTTTTGGTGTTTGTCAGTGAACCATGTCTCTGATAACATTAGTACATCTAGATTGTCTTTTTCAGATGCATTTTTATTATGTCTATTTTATTGGATGCGCTCTGGCAGTTTAGGTGGGCGAAGTGTGTGCCCCTTCCCAGTTTGCATTCAATCTCTTCTACCATATTTATTTTACTTACTTTAAATAATATTTTTAGGATAGTGGTTGCTTGATTTCGCGAGTTTTTGATTTTGTTTTGATTTTATTTTAGCTTAGTGATTGATGGATTCGGAGCGTATGTGCTGGTGCATACAGCACACATGGCCCCTTTTAATAGATAGTCATGCGTACCTCCACTACTTTTATTTTGTACCTGTGTGCATGGAGGAAGGCATGAACATTACAGCGTGTACCTGATTATACTTATGATTTAGGGTTTGGTTAGTGAAATTTATAAAAGTTTGTGATACTTATGTTTTGGAGCCCTGGTGCTCTTTCCAGTTCTCCATGATGCTTTTTGACAGCCTCGCATTGACGGAACTGGCATATTCCTCTTTGTAGTGTATACCATCCGTCATGCCAATGCCATACCGTGCCACTCTCCTTCCATACTTCTTGTTTTCTTAGGACATATTTGTTTTTGCTTGTTTATTTCTTTATTTCTTTATTTATATTTGCTTCATGGTAAGTTTGTGATACTCATGGTTTTGAAGCACTGGTGGTCTTATTCCCAGTTTTCAGCGATGCTTTTTCCTATCCTGGTCGTGATGTATTGGGAACATTTTTGACTTTGTAATTCAGTGTGCTGTGGTATTTGTCCTCCAGGTGCTGGGTTAATGCCCTTGCTCTTGAGTCCCCACTGATCACAATTATTTTATTCATGGTGGTGTCCATTTGCTTTAGTGACCCGCTGCTAATTCTGTGTCGTCGTTCTAATTCGCAGTTTTCGGTTGTGTTTTGAAGTAGGCTTGGGCGGAAGTGCTGCTTTGCTCTTTGCTCCTCCTTCTATCTTGCCTGAAGAGTTCTATGCTTTCTGTGTGTGTCTGTGTATTCACATATCTCACTAGTGCATTGTTAATTATTAAGTTTGTTTCTGTTTTGCTTGCTTGGGTTTACTGTGTCTATTTTATATTTACTTTATTTTGCTTATTAATTTTGGTTTCTATTCATTGGCGTTTGTGAGGCTTACCTTGACTTTTTGTAGGATTTCTCCCATTCTATTCTTGTATCCCTGTTTGACTGTTTCCCCTTCACTGGCACTGTCCAGGAACCTACCTGAGCCCCAGTATGGGCACTTTGTGCACTCTCTGAATGCATTGCCTGGAGCATTGATTAATTTTTTCTTTAATTTCTCATTTTGAGTGAATTTCGCACATACGATGTCTTCCAGGACTTTTTCGTTGGTTTTGCACCATTCCGGCGATCTCCATATTTTCTTGGCCATTGCCTTTATCATGTATGGATTCTCTGCATTGTCTATCAGCCTCATTAGGTCATGTTTTTCATGAAATTTGGCCATGATAGAGCAGTAGTATTGTTCAGCTGATGTGTATTTCTTTCCATCTTTGCCTGTGATCTTGCATGCGTATAGCTTGCCATTTAGCTCGCTGCTGTGAGAGTTGCGTCCATGGGTCGGTCTTAATGTCTCTCAGCTTCAGGTTTCTCTTGATGGTATCCTTGAACCGGAGATGAGGGTGCCCTCTCTTTCTGTAACCAGAAGACAGTTTAGAATAGAGGATCTGCTTTGGTAGTCTGTCGGATGACATCCTCATGAGTTGTCCAGTCCACCTGAGATTCTTTTTGATCAGAAGATGTTCCATAGAGGGCAGCCCCATCCGTTCGAGTATTTCCTTATTTGTCACTTTGTCCTTCCAGGTTAGCCTCATGATTAAACGCAGATGTCGCATCATGAAGGCATACAGCTTTTTCACCGGCCGTCTGTACACTGTCCAGGCCTCGGCACCATATAGTAGGGTGGATAGTATGATTGCACAGTAGATCTTGCCTTTGACCCGAATGGACACATGGTGGTTGTTCCTGAGTCTCTGGCGTAGTCGGCCGAAAGATGTGCTAGCCTTGGCCATCCTCCTCTGTATTTCAGCATCAAAGTGTCCATCACTTGATATAGTGCTTCCGAGGTAGGTGAATTCCGGAACAGAGTTCAGCTTGTTTCCGTCAACCATGATCTCCTCCTCTCGGGTTCTTGTAGAGTTGGGTTGGTACAGCACCTCCGTCTTCTTGATGTTAATCTTCAGGCCAAACTTCTTTGATGCATCGGAGAAAGCGTCCACTATTTTCTGGATTTCTTCAGCAGAGTGGGCAACCAGTGCACTGTCATCTGCGAATAGCAGCTCTTACATTTCATGAAAGCTGCCTGCAAAAGTGTTGAAGTGCTGCTGGCTTTTGCAAGTTACCAGCGGCACTCTCTCGGGACACAAATCATTGACTTGCTATCTTAATGGATTGGTGGGAGGGGGTGGTGTGAGGGGGTGGTGAGAAGGGGTTGGAGAGGATGGTAGGAGATGGGAGGTGGTAGGAGGGGGTGGTAGGGGGTGGTAGGAAGGGGTAGTGGGAAGTTGTTGGGAGGGGGTGGAAGTGGTTGGTAGGAAGGGGGGGGGGGCAGGTACTTCTCAATTGTAAACATTGTGAAGTAGACATAATTTAAATAAAGGTCTGTTTGCCTCATGTTTTACACTATACCCACACTCCAGTCAACACCACCATCCCACAGTACTATAAAATATATCTAATTTATCTTGAGCATAATTTGCTTAATCGTATTGCACTGAACTCATGTTCGCCTGGAGTAGTTTTATCTTTGGAGGATTAGATGAGTTACTCTCTGGAAGCTGCATACCTTAGTGAAATAGTCTGCACTGACCTCACAGGCAAGGAGCCACACAGACACATAGGCGTGGATAGGGTGATTGCGTCAGGGAGCCTAGATAGGCTAACGGTTATGATGCTAGTTCTGGTATATTTTTCTTGTTGTTGATGATGCTGTGTTTATACTGTCCATAGCATGTAAGCTCGAGTTGTAGTGGTTTAATCTTATCAGACAGTAGGAGGTGATAAGATGTTTTTGTTTCTCACACAGTAGCAGGTACATGGTGATTATTTAGTATCTGTAGATGTTTGTGTTGGGGTTGGCTATCCAAGGTCGATCCGAAATAGGGAAGGACCATTAGATAGCTAATGGTTTTAGGTCTAAGTGTAGGTGTTATTGGTTTTATTTTCTGATCACCCTTGTCGTGGGTGCGAATAGTATATTGTTTTTTTGTTTTTCTGTTTTTTGTTTAATACTACTTATGAAATAGCCCACTCTACATTTATAGGCTTTGTCGTTGTTCGTTATCTACTGAGGGTGGTCCAGATTACCCCCTTGGGGCAGCCCAGTTTGTGGGCCATGACCTATCACCTGCCATTCTGGGGTTTTGCCCCAGGGTGTTTTCAGGATCTCCTTTTTTTACATACATATTGTTCTCTGTTTTCAGATCGGGTGTCTCTGTTTTTGATGGTTTATGGTTGTTTGTTATCTAATGAGGGTGGTCCAGGTTTCTCCCTTGGGGAAGCCCCATTTGTGGGCCATGACCTATCACATGCCCATCTGGAGTTCTGGCCCTAGGGTGTCATCAGCATCCTCCCTTTTTTACATAGATATTTGTTGTAAATCTTTAGATCAGGTATCTGCCTTTCTTTTACTGATTGGGCATTCCAAGCCTTAGCAGCCATTTCTAATGTGCTTCTTCCATGCGCCTTTATGCGGCTCCTTGTTTGTTTTATTAGTGGTGCATTGTTTATTTGTGTATCTCTGGTTGGTTGCTTTTGGTATTTCCTATCACAACTGTACCCAAATGTGATTGTTTTGAGGTGTACTAGTCTTCTATTTCATTATTTTGTTTAGCAATTTTGCTTTGGTTTGCATGTGCAGGTCATAGGTGGGGGTGCAGGTCATAGGTGGGATGCAGGTCAGAGGTGGGGTGCATGTCATTGATGGGGTGCAGGTCATAGGTGGGGTGCAGGTCATAGGTGGGGTATATCAAGAAGTGTGGGTTTCGGATGTGTTCTAAATGCATTGTTCCCTTTATTTGCATCACCCCAATGACACTGGCTCCGTGACCAGGATCCTGCACAAGCTATATGTAATGTATGTGTGTTCCAGTTGTATATTACACTATGCACTGTATCGTTGCTGAACCAACCCTGTGAATGTATATGTAAGCACATTGCCTGTCTGTGTGAAATCGTAAGCATTAAATGATGTAGGGATATAAATCATTTAAAAGACTTTTGATTCCAGAGGGAACAAGTGTAGTCGTCTGCACTTACCTCTCAGGCAATGAGTCACATACACAAGTAGGTGCGGATAGGCTGATTGCACCAGGGAGCCTAGATAGTGTAATTATCCCAATACTAGCATATCAATACACATGCCAAAATTAATGTTCACACATTATTTGCTACAAATATTTCCAAATTAACCCTTTACGAATACAAATAAATACCTCAGACAAAATTGAAATAGGTGATCTTTATCAGTCTAATATATTTATTTAAAAAAAAGATATAGCAGAAATTCAAAACCATTCCATTATTCAATTTTCCAATAACCAGATTCCGACCACAGGATCTAGCAGTAGTACACGGGAAGCGGGCACTCTAACCGCTAGTCCATCCTGCCTGGTTTCTACATGCTGAATCAGCGAGTTAGGCCTATGCTGCCGGAGTTTCTGGTTTTCCCTGTAATTGTGTAGCCAGTCATTTACAGATAATTATATGCAGATTATTATTGTAAAAAGACATAATGGTGTCCCTACCGGCTGTCTTGTGAACCAGCTGTGTAAAGAAACCTGAAGATCACATATACAAAACTAACAAAAAGACAATTAAACCGAATGAGTAATTATATATATATGTACATATAATTACTGATTTAGTTTAATTATATATAACACCTGCACTTAACATCTGTACAGTCCGATCTCAGCCAATTTCATCTTGTTACCTTATTTAATCACGCATATCAAAAACACACTAGAATATGGGTATTTCCTGAGTTGCGGCTGGTCCCTCAGGAAGGCCTGATGCTGGGACCCAACATGCCGGGTCACAGCTGTGGCTTTCATGGCAGAAGGTGGGTGAGGTCGTGAATATACGTACACAAAGTGGTATTTTATCTAATGTAAAATATTTTCTAGCCTATGCCATTCCATTATTGGATGCAAATGTATGACATTAATTATGGTAAGTTTGATCATCTGGTTGGTTGGTTGTTGACGTTTTATGGCCCGGCAACATCTAAGGTCATAACAGGACGGGTACCGACTTTTGACAGTCACGCACTCATAGTGACTTTACAGTGCTGCCCCGCTGGGAGATCGGGCTGCCAGCACCATGACCCAATATCCCACTCAGTCACATTATCCTTACACTGTGCTAAACCAGTCCTTCCTCGATCCTATTAATGCTGAGCGCCAGGCTAGGAAGCGACAAGTATCAATTTTAAAGTCATCGGTTTGACTCGACTGGGAACGGAACTCCCGACCTTCCGCATGCGAGTCCCATACTCTACTGATTATGCCACCATGGCCGGGTCTATAGAAAAGGATTGGGCTGGGATTGGCACCAACCCCAAGTGTTGGTGGGTAAGCTGCAGCTGTGACCCGGTATAGCAGGACATCGCAAACCCCTGGAGATCGCACACCCCTGGGATTTGCAATTTCCTAGGAAATCACAACCCCCCCTTGGAAATCGCAAACCCCCCATGCTTTGTAGCATTTTGTAATATTCAACTAATACACTAGTAAATAATGGTCTAAACAATGGATAAATAAGAATTTGGAATATTAAAATGGTTCTATTTACCGTATGCAGTGACTGAAATTGGAACTAAAAAGGCCATTTATCTAACAACATTGTTTACATTGCCGATCCTGAAACTGAGTGATAATACCAGGATATTGCTGCACCTCTTTACCTGGCCTTTATAATGGCCGCAGTGGCAACATCTGTGAATAAAGGCCATTTTAACCGCATGTGCGGTCGGAATTACAAACTGGACTATCGCAAAGATGTTTTGATTAGGATAAAGACTGCCAACCACGGGGGGTTTGTGATGTCCAGGGGGGATATGTCATTTCCTAGTAAATCGCAAACCCCCCTGCCTATATATGGCATGGGCGTTTGCGATTTCCTATGAAATCAGAAGTGGGGTTTGCGATTTACAGGGTTTGCGATTTCCTGCTGCACCAACATGCTGGGTTGCAGCTTCAGTCCTTCCTGAGGGACCAGTGGAACTTGTAATACCTGCCTTGTCTAAGGACCATGTATTTATTCATTGATTCAAACAAAATGAACACTGCACTTAGACCAGGATCCGAACCCATATTTCCTGCTATTCCAGGGCTAGCATCCTAACTTTTAAACTATATAAGCTCCTAGTGCCATCTCCCTATCCGCGCCTACCTGTCTATGTGGATCCCTTGCTAAGAGATCAGTGCAGACGACTATACTCATCTTCCTGGAATCGTATGTCTGGTAAATGATTTACATCCGTAAGTCATTTAATGCTCACAATTACATAAAATGATACATACAGGCAATGGACTTACCATACATCTACAGGGCAGGTTCACCAACCATGCATCACATAGCTTGTATAGGATCCTGGTCATGGTACCAGTGACATAAACAAAAGGAACATTGTGCCGAGCGCTAAATTCAAACTCACATTTCTTGACATTCTGAGACCACAGTCTTAACAGTTACCCCATCTAGGCTCCCTGATGCAATCATCCGATCCATGTGTACCTGCCGATATGCTTCCTTGCCTGAGAAGTCAGTACAGACTAATATATCAAAATTACATAAGGCCAACAAAAAAACTATTGGTGATCTTCCTTTTCAAATAAAAATCATGATCGGGCGGGTGGTTTTAATTTTAATTTTTAATTTTTGAAGTAGAGTAATATGTAATCAGACGTGATGGCTGAATGAGTTGAGCATCCGCATTAAAAATTGATACAAAAGTTGAATTGCTGCTAGCCGACCAATTTTTAACCGTTTAAACAACAAACAAGCACAAAAACTAAATCAGGGATGGCCGATTTTTCAGGCACGGGCGGGGACGAGCACCAATTTAATTTCTTTATTTGGCCTAATGCTGTTTTTTTATTAAAGTTGCATAGTCCGATGGTTTTGAATTTCTGTAGTTTTTCTGAGATAAATATATTAGATCGATCACTAATATCTACTTTACACTAGTTCAAAGTTACTTTTATTTAAAATGCTAAACTTTTGAGATATTTTTAGTGCAAGCATGGAAAATTAGTTTTGGCAAGCTTGCCAAAACTCTGACACCATAGACTTCTGCAGTAACAGGTTCTGTTAAATTGACTCAGTATTGCCTTCTACGCAGAAACAAATGCTTAATAAGTGCATCAGTATCTAAAGGCTCTGTCACACTACGACGTAACGACATCAGCGTAGGGAGAACGTGAAAAACGTCGAACTTCTCGGGGTAGTATGCACATTTGGGCACAAATTGAACATGGATGCAGCGTATTTGCCGAGAGCGTAACGTTGGTAAAGTGTAGTGATAGCGTCATTCAACGAGAGAGGACAACGTAATTACGCTCACGGAACGTTATGTACGTTATTCCATCGCCAGAATTACGTTACGTTACGTGACATTACATACATCATGACACGGTGGCGAAACGCTGAACGTACATTGGATGTACATTCGGCGTACATTCAGCGTATGTTTTCCTGACATTCCCATTATGCCACGTGGACATTTCCACCGGCTTTAATGTGGGTCACCGTAGTGGAACATAGTGGAATGTAGTGGAACGTAGTGGAACATAGTGGAATGTAGTGGAATGTAGTGGAACGTAGTGGAACATAGTGGAATGTAGTGGAACATAGTGGAACATAGTGGAACGTAGTGGAACGTAGTGGAACGTAGTGGAACATAGTGGAACATAGTGAGCAGCATTTGACTAACATCCATTTAACGTCATTGATGTTCGCCGAACGTGTACAGAACATATGGCGAACGTAAACCCTTATGTTCGAGTTACGTCTAAAGTTTTGAACAGGTTCAAAACCTTGACGCGTGCCAACGTATCACGACGTAACGCGATGTAGCTCGACATCAGTCTAACGTCATTCTGACGTCATCATAAGGTAACCCAACATACGTCAACGTAATGACGAAACGTGAGCACGTCAGGCTTACGTTGGCTCGTTATGCTGTAGTGTGACAGGCGTATAAGGTAGATATGTCAAATCAAATCTAGATAATTGGTTTGGTTTTGAACATTTGATATTTCATCGGACTATGCAGCTTTAAACATGTGTTGCAATTTGCTGCTCCTGTGCCACACTGCTATATTGGACAATGGGTAGACAAAGGTTATATCCGGCATTCTTGTAACATATAAAGCTACATCAAACCAATTTAAAGTAGCATAATAACAAACCTGACATATTCATTATGAAGATATTGCAAAACTCAAAGGCATAGCAAAGTGCAACTTTAACTGAGCAATCTCTATGCGCCTTGGGCTTTAGTTCCTATAACAGCCACAGTGGTGCCACCTGTCAGTGGTACTTGATCCGCGGTTATGGTCCCACCGCGTCGGATTTTAAATTCACGAATTCACAGGGCTCCATTTTAAAGATATATTATCTTCCAAGAGAAAATATTTTATGGTCAACTGGTTATTTATTCTTTCATTTATCGCTGACTGAATATTCAACGTTTTGTGAATGGCGCTTTTCCAAAATGCAATAAGCGCCGATTAAAAGAAAAGAGCTTGCAATGCCAATGCCAAGCTTGTAACTTATGCTTAGGAAAAGAGCTCTTTATTTGTATATATATATGAAGAGCTCTTTATATATATGAAGAGCTATTTTCCAAAGCACGAGCTACGAGCTGGGCATTGGCATTGCAAGCTCATTTGTTTTTACCGGCGCTTAGCGCGTTTTCTTTTCCAAATCGCGATAAGCGCCGATAACAAAAATTGAGCTGGAAATGGCAATGCCAATCTCGTAGCTCGTAGCTCATGCTTTGGAAAAGAGCTCTTCATTTGTGTATATATATGAATAGAGCTTTATATATATACATATAAAGAGCTATTTTCCAAAGCACAAGCTTGGCAAAGGCATTACAAGCTCATTTTTTAGATTGGCGCTTATCGTGTTTTGGAAAATAGCTCTTTTTCTTGTATTATAGGTTTGTGTATATCTATATTCTTAAAATACATAACATATTATGGGAATATAAATAATGTTATAACAATATTAATCAGCACGAGTATACATACTATTACTTACTATTGCAATGGAGTATCTATATATTATCCAGCCGAATAATATACACACCTTTCAACCAGATCTGGCCTCCATAAATCTGTTTGTTACCATTACACTCAATATAAATATACATTGATAAATAAATATATATATATAGTTATTTATATGTGGATGTATATAAACACGCAGCAGTCAGCAGCGATCTATATTCAAATATCATCTCGTGTACCAACTGAATCCGCCACCCCAGGGGAACTTCATTACAAGTCCCTGCCCCCCCCTCCCCCCCCCCCCCCCCCCCCCCCCCCTGTACAAACCCCTCCCACCCCCTCCCACCAACCTCCCACTACCGCGTTCCTACCAACCCCTCCCATCAATCTCCCACTACCCCTTCCTACCAACCCCTCCCTCCCCCCTCCCAACAACCTCCAACTATCCCTTCCTACAACCCGCTCCCAACCCCTCCCATCTCCTACCACCCCCCTCCCACTACCCCTTACACCACCCCTCCCACCACACCCTCACATCCCCCTCTCCCATCAACCCCCACCCACCCACTCCTTCCACCATCCCCTCCCACCACCGCCTCCCCACCAACCCCACCCACCACCCTCACCCCCACCAGCCCCTCCGACTACAGCCTGCCTCCACCCCTCCGCCCACCTTCCACCAGGCTCCACCCTCCTTTCTCCTCCCTCGTTCACTCTCCCCCTCCTCTCCACACTCTCCCTTTACATCCACTCCCCCCCCCCCCCCCCCACCAACTATCTCTACCCTCCTTCTCACCTCCACCTTCCACCCTCTACCAAAGACCCTATACTATTAAGACGGCTCACTCAGCCTGTACTGTGTAATCAAAATGATCAAACCCACCACTTGGCACGCTGGCTGTTCTCTTGGTTAAACAGGTGCTATATCATCTGAAAATGTATCATGAATTGAAGCTGTGTGATGATGCATGCTGAGATGCGCGATTGTTGGCATTTGTTCACGCAATTCCATATTGAGTGTATCCTCCCTACCTATCCAGTCTATACCTTCTCTGTTTCCTTGACACCACCCAGCCCCTGTCAAACCCCCACCGGTCGCCCTGCGAATTACATTACCTGGGACCTCGAGTGAGCCGTCTTCTACCTAGGTCTCGCCTCTACCCTCCAATTTCCTCCACCCACCAATCGCTACCTCTTCTATCTTCCCCCACCATCCACATTCTCCCCCCTCTCCCCTCTACACTCCCCTTCCTCTCTTCTCCACCCGCCCACTCCACCTTTCCCATCTCTTCCCCTCCCTTCTCCACTTCCTTTCCCTCCTACCCTCACTGCCCCCCCTCCCCCCTCCCCCTCCCCCCCCCTCCCCCTCCCCCTCCCCCCCCTCCCCCTCCTCCCTCCCCCCCCCCTTCCCCCCCCTCTCCCCTCCCCCTCCTCCCCCTCACCACCCCCTCCCCCCACTCCCACCTCCCCCCCCCTCCCCCCCCCCCTCCCCCTCCCCCTCCCCCACCCTCCCACCCCCCTCCCTCCCCCCCCCTCCCCCCCCTCCCACCACCCTCCCCCTCCCCCTATGCCCCTCCCCTCCCCCTCCCCCCTCCCCCTCCCCCCTCCCCTCCCTCCCCCCCCCCTCCCTCCCCCACCCCCTCTCAACCCTCCCCCCCCCTCCCCTCCCCCCCCCTCCCCCTCCCCCCCTCCCCTCCCCCCCTCCCCCCCCCCCTCCCCCCCCCCCCTCCTCCCCTCCCCTCCCCTCCCCCCCCCCCACCCCTCCCACCTCCCTCCTCCCCCCCCCCTCCCCCTCCCCCCCCACCCCCCCTCCCCCCCTCTCTCCCCCCCTCCCCCCCCCCCTCCCCCCTCCCCCCTCCCCCTCCCCCCCCCTTCCCTCCACCCCCCCCTCCCCCCACCCTCCCCCCCCCTCCCCCTCCCCCCCCTCCCCCCCCCCCTCCCCCCCCCCTCCCCCCCTCCCCCCCCCCCTCCCCCCCTCCCTCCCCCCCCTCCCCCCCTCCCCCCCCCTCCTCCCCCCCCCCCTCCCCCTCACTCCCCCTCCCCCCCTTCCCTCCCCCCCTCCCCCTCACCCCCCCTCCCCCCCCTCCCCTCCCCCCTCCCCTCCCCCCCCCACCCTCCCCCCCACCCCCCCCCACCTCCCCTCCCCCCTCTCCCCCCCCCCCCCCTCCCCCCCTCCCCCCTCCCCCCCCCTCCCCCCCCCCCCCCCTCCCCCCCCTCCCCCCCCCCTCCCTCCCCCCCTCCCCTCCCCTCCCTCCCCCCTCCCCCCCTCCCCCCCTCCCCCCCTCCCCCCCCCTCCCTCCCCTCCCCCCCCTCCTCCCTCCTCCCCCCTCCCCCCCTCCCCCCCCTCCCCCTCCCCCTCCCCCTCCCCTCCCCCTCCCCCCCCCTTCCTCTCCCCCCCCCCTCCCTCCCCCCCCCACCTCCCCCTCCCCTCCCTCCCCTCCCCCCCCCCCCCTCCCCCCCCCCTCCCCCCCCTCCCCCCTCCCCCTCCCCTCCCCCCCCCCTCCCTCCCCCCCCCCCCCTCCCCCCCCCCTCCCCACCCCCCCCCTCCCCCTCCCCTCCCCTCCCCCTCCCCCCTCCCCCCCTCCCCCCCCTCCCCCCCTCCCCTCCCCCCCCTCCCTCCCCCTCCCTCCCCCCTCCCTCCCCTCCCCCTCCCCCCCCCCTCCTCTCCCTCCCCCCCCCCCCCTCCCCCTCCTCCCCCCTCCCCCTCCCCTCCCACCCCCCCCCTCACCCCCCCTCCCTCCCCTCCCCCCCCCCTCCCCCCCTCCCCCCCCTCCCTCCCTCCCCCCCCCCCCCCCTCCCCCCCCTCCCCTCCCCTCCCCTCCCCCCCCTCCCCCCACCCACTCCTCCTCTCCCTCCCCTTCCCTCCCACCCTCCCACCTCACTCCTCTCCCTCCCTCCCCTTCCCTCCCACCCTCCCACCTCACTTCCTCCTCCCTCCCTTTCCTCCCACCCTCCCACCTCACTCTCCTCTCCCTCCCCTTCCTTCCCACCCTCCCACCTCACCTCCTCTCCCTCCCCTTCCCTTCCTCCCACCCTCCCACCCTCACCTCCTCTCCCTCCCCTTCCCTCCCACCCTCCCACCTCACCTCCTCTCCCTCCCCTTCCCTCCCACCCTCCCACCTCACTTCCTCCCCCTCCCCTTCCCTCCCACCCTCCCACCTCACTTCCTCTCCCTCCCCTTCCCTCCCACTCTCCCACCTCACTTCCTCTCCCTCCCTCCCCTCCCCTCCCACCCTCCCACCTCACATCGTCTCCCTCCTCTTCCCTCCCACCCTCCCTCCTCACTTCCTTTCCCTCTCCCTCCCTTCCCTTTGCCTTCCACTCTCCATACGCCACCCTCCCTCATCACTATTGCCCTTGTCGGTACGGCCAACATTGCTCCAATGTAAACACAATGCGCACCCTACGGCCATTCCCAAGCCACTCTCCCAGCAGAGCCCTGGTCATCGAACAACAGCAGCCCCCGCCCCTTTACACACATGCCCACACATATACCCACCCACATATACATCAAAACTATGCTTGGAGAGCGCACCACCCGCACGACCACGACCAAGTGCAGTATCTGCCATCATGTGAGCATATCCGGCGGAAGTGTGTGCATGCGCATGCGCCGTAGGGCCCGACTGGCCGGGTATGATTACAACATGGCTGGCGGCATATTATCCATGCGGCAATACCGCCCAATTATCGCCCAGGGGGACACACAGACAGCAGCAGATGGATATCGGCCTGTGCAGTTGTTACCCAGCATTCCCTGCGGCAGCCTCACCTCTCCCCCACCCACCCCACCCCGCTCCACCACCACCACCACAACCCCCATCACCTCGGGCGCACCCCCTGGTGGGAATTCTCAGCGTAGTAAAGGTGCACAGTCCGATTGTTTGGGTTACTACCATTTTCTTTTTTTTTAGATTATGTATATATTCACACATATATATATATATATATATATATATTTATATGAATATATATATCAACATATAATATATATAAACATATATATTTAAACATATATATATACATATATATATAGAATGTATAATTGATTATGCGTATATAAAAGGGGTGGAGCTCTAGCCTAATAATTATGTTTATTATTATTATTATTCTTTGCTCGATTATTATTAGTCCAATCGCTGACTTGGCCGTATTTGCCCCAGTCTTGCCTATGCCAGCGCCACCACCAGTCGTTTCCGGCCTGTGCGCTTGCCGGGCAGTCAGTCTCTGCCCCGCTTTCAAACTTTTACCGGTAAGCCTGTATTATGTTTAGCCATGACGCAAATAAAGTGTCCTACCCATCACCTCCTTGTCTCTCTCCTTTTCTCGTAGCCCAATTATATATATATATATATAGACATACATATATATAATAGGTTCGTGGTTGTTATTGGCTAACTGGTTTTAACTCTATGTCACTTGTATTATAAATGTCTACCTCTGGGGATATTTGAAGTACAAAAAAAAAACACACTTAATTTTGGCAAGAAAATTAAAATGCTGACACCACATTATACTTCAGCAGCAACATGTTTTATTTAATTGACTTTATGAATCTTTCTAAGTAGCCACATATGCTTAATAACTGAAGTATTCCTTATCGCCAAAATGGATTCATACTTATGAAATTTGCTTAATTATTACAGTTGCAAATGTATTAAAGTGGTACTGTTATTCAAGGGATATATACTATTAAAGTTGCATAATGTTTAGGGTTTCAAAATGAGTAGTTACATAAGGATTAAAGTAGCATGCTGATTGGAGTTGCATCATTATTCAAGTTTAATATCTAGTAAAATGTATAGCTATTAAAGATCACACACAGTGTTTACATTTTTTTTTGGTGGTAAATATGTTTATTCTGCTGAATCAGTCTTTTGTCAGTGCCGAAGCACTGGTCTTCCAGCGATTTTTCAATTCAGGGTTATTTACACAAAAGGTATATAGAATAAGGTGTACAATACCTGTTGAATAGACAATTTGCACCATGTAACACAATGAAATTCTGAAACCCAAAAGTTCCATAACAATATGGTACAGTAGGGTCATATAACCAGATCAATATTAGTCAGATCAATGTGAGTATTTACATAGTATTTAGAATGTAAGCAGAAGTTATCTTCTGTATTCAGTTAGTAAACTTGTAGTAAGTTTTAATGTTCAGTTGCAGTTAGGCAAGCAGTATATAAATGTTGGTTTGTTAGGAAAATTCTAGTGTAACTCTAATGTAGCTAGTTATGTGAGTTTATGAATTATGTTGTTGGGGTGGGGTTGTTAAAAAAATAATACACCAGACCATCTGTGACCAGTGAAGCAGTTGAATATGTTTTTACGTTGCATATTTATTAAAGTTATATAACTAAGATACGCATACTTATTGAAGTTGCATAATTATTAATCTCGCACGAATAATACAGCTGCAACATTATTAAAGTTCCTTAATTAACAAGTTGCATACCTATTCAAGTTTCATAATTATTACATACAAGTACATTGATTAAAGTTGTTACTATGATTGAAGTTGCAAAGTTATTAAAGTTGCATAGTCCGATGGTTTTGAGTTTCAGAAATTTTCTGAGATAAATACGTCAGGCTGATCGTTATAATGTACCTTACTTTAGCTTGAAGTAACTTTTATTTAAAGCGGCTAACTTTTTAGATATTTGAAGTGCAACCATGCACAATTAATTTTGGCAAGCACGCCAAAACTCTGACACCATAGCATTCTGCAGTAACATTATCTATTCAATTCCCTCACTATTCCCGTCTGTGTGGCGACAAATGCTTAATAAGTGCATCAGTATCTAAGATCTACCGCGCAATCGTGCTATCCACCCTACTATACGGAGCCGAGGCCTGGACAGCGTACAGACAGCAGGTGAAAAAGCTGCATGCCTTCATGATGCGACATCTGCGTTCAATCATGAGGCTAACCTGGAAGGACAAAGTGACGAATAAGGAAATACTCGAACGGATGGGGCTGCCCTCTATGGAAGATCTTCTGATCAAAAAGAATCTCCAGTGGACTGGACACCTCATGAGGATGTCATCAGACAGGCTACCAAAGCAGATCCTCTATTCTCAACTGTCTTTTGGCTACAGAAAGAGAGGGCGCCCTCGTCTCCGGTTCAGGGATACCATCAAGAGAAACCTGAAGCTGAGAGACATTAAGACCGACTCATGGACACAACTCTCACAGCAGAGAGCTAAATGGAGAGCGGCAGTCAAGTAATGAAAGCAGTCTTTGTCGCATCGCGACCGACAGCATGATGATGATGATCTAAGCTAAATATGTAGAATCAAATTTAGATCATCGCTTTGGTTTTGAAAATTTGATGATTTCATCGGACTATGCAGCTTTAAAATTACATGATTATCAAAGGTGTACAACATTCAAGTCGCAATATTATTAAAGCTGCATGACCCGATGGTTTTGAGTTTCTGACATTTTCTGAGATAAATATATTAGGTTGGGAGTCAATGATCTAGCTTACTGTAGTTTGAAGTAAGTTTTATTTTAAATGGCTAACTTTTGAGATATTTGAACTGCAAATGGTCAAAATTAATTTGGGCAAGCATGCCAAAACTCTGACACCATAGGCTTCTGCAGTAACGTATTCTATCAAACTGCCTCAGTATGCCCTTCTATGTGGCGAACATGTTTGATAAGTGTACCCGTATCTAACTTAAGTATGTAGAATCAAACCTTGATTATTTTTATAGTTTTGAAAATTTGATGTTTTCATCGGACTATGCAGCTTTAAAGTTGCACAATTATAAAATATGCAACGCCAACCCATCCCCACATCACCACCCACTCCTCACCTCACCCCCCATCCATCCTATCATCCCCCACCCACCCTCTCACCTCACTACTCACCCTCTCACCTGACCACTCACCCACCACCCTCCCGCGTACCTCACCACCCACCATTTCATTGGACCACCCACCCACCACTCACCACATCACCCACCCTCTCACCTGACCACTCACCCACCATGATATCTCACCTCATCACCCACCCTCTCGCCTCAACACCCCCCACAACCCAGCCTCTCAACTCAGCACCCACCCTCGTACCTCACCACCCACCATCTCACCACATCACCCACCCTCTCACCACAGCATTCACCAAATCAATATCACCTCACCACCCATTCCTCACCTCACGACTCGCCCTCTCACCTCACCACCGATTCCTCACCTCATCACTCACCCACCCCCACCCTCTCACCTCACCACTCACCCACCCTCTCACCTCATCACCCACCATTCCCTTCTACTCCTCACCTCACCACTAACCCCCCGACCCACCCTCTCACCTCACTCCCTACCCTCTCACCTCACCTTCCACCTTTGACCTTTGACTTTGACATCTCCCACCCCCCGTCTATGCCGCTGATTTCCCGCCCTGTTCTCGGTGTAGGTGGCGCTGCGAGGCACGCCTGGCGGGAGGTGAGTAAGAAGGCAGCAGGCAGCTGGTGCACTTACCAGCGCCTGACGCAATCTGCGCCAAGGTTATTGAATGTAATTAGCGAGGTCAACGCGCGCTCCCAAGGTCAAACAGGTGACGGGGCCGAGATAAGGCGCACCGGACGCACGACTGACGGCTCGCCTATCTGACCTCTCATCTGACCCCTGCTGATCCTTATCTGACCCTCATCTGACCCTTAGTACACACTCAACTGACCCTTATTGACCCTCATCTGACCCTCAACTGACCCTAATTTGACCCTCACCTGACCCTTATCAAACTTATCTGGCCCTCATCTTGCCGTTTTCTGACCGACATATGACCCTTATGGCACCCTCAACTGACCCTTATTGACCGTCATCTGGCCCTAATTTGACCCTCTTCTGACCATTATCTGACTCATCTGGCCCTCATCTGACCTTGTTCTGACAGTCATCTGAATATTATCTATCCCTCACCTAACCCTTATCTGACTCTAATCTGATCATCATTTGACCCTCAGCTGACCTCCATCTGATCCAGACGGGATGGCCAAATGAGTTAGAGAGCCCGTCTCCCGTGCTGGTAGAACGTGGGATCGTGAGTTCGAACCCTGGTCGAGTCAGACGAATGACTTAAAAATTGATACTTGTCGCTTCCTAACCAGGCGCTCGGCATTATTATGACAGGGCAAGGACTGGTGTGCTCAGTGTCAGGATAAGGTGACTGAGTGGGATACCAGGTCATGGTGCCGGCAGCCTGGTTTCCCACTGGGCCAGCACTATAAAGTTGCCATGAGTGCACACTGTCACAAGTCGGTACCCGTCCTGATATGACCTTAGATGTTGCTAGGACGTAAAACAACAGCAAACAAATAACCAAACAAACCATGTGATCCTCATCTGACCCTCATCTGACCCTTATCAGATAAAGTCCGCTCTTTAAAATAAAGTTAAAACTGCAAATTTGAAGACACCTCAATTATAACGAATATCCTGCTATTTTTATTATTTATTACAATGGAATAAACTTTATTTTTGGTTAATTTGGAGTATGCAACCTAACAGAGGTTTCTATGTTTCATGAGACATCACCTCCAGGTGAAGTGCCAAGTTTGCCAGTAACTACAGCTGTGCTGCTGAGTGTATCCACACCTCCAGTGGTTCACTAGGCATTTAGCGCAATCGCAGATTTCTCAGCACTGACATTGATTGTATTCGTAAGCAAGGTTACATGCACTCGATGGTGGCATCTGACAAGGGTGGAATTGAGCAATTCGAGTAACTCTAATAACAGTAATAGTCAATGTGAAAATCCATAAATATTTTGTCTCCAATTACAAGAAACAAACTGTTGCAACCGTTCCCGTATTACAAATTGCCTCGTGAATTATTATCAGGCCTTAATTACAGCCCAATGCTTATTCGCCCCCTGCATTTGTCAATTGGAATGTGCAGAACCCTTTGCCTTGAAATTATTAGTATTAATGTGTTTTTTGTATTATTAAAATGACGTAACACTTTTAATTGGCAAGCGCCCATAAAACAGTACATCATAAGCGATGCTTATCTGGTAATTTTTTGTTTTAGTTTTTTTTTGGAGAAGGGCTTTATTGCAACCCCTATTCATATTGAAATATTCAATCAGATGCTTATTTGGGAGGGATGAGGTTATACCGTAGCCATTTTCAAAATGTGTTGGCTTTCGCGAATTGTGGAAGGAATTAAACTAAATATCATGTGTTTGTGGGTTCTTTTCCCCTAGACATGCTGATCCTATTTAGTCAGTAATGGTGAGTATATATATATATTTAACCGTCGGGCTATTCCACCCCCGCTTAAGGCGAGCCTACGTGTTAATATAAATAATTGTTTCCATGTGAATGTCTTGTGCCTCCCACCGCCGGTTGTCTGTCATCCTGCCAGCCTGACCATTGACTAGCAATGTCCGAGGTGGAGAGTTCGACTCCTGACAGACCATGGGCAGAAGGCCCTTAATTAAATAAAGATTATAGAGCAATCCAAATAGCAATCTGAAGTTGACCATAGCGGTTAATAATATAAGTCTGGAGAATAGTAAAGAATGCAAGGAACGTTCATGTCACTTCTTAGGAGCTCACCCTTTTATTCTTACCTCTGACTAACAGAATGAATTGATCAATATAACCTATGTTCTTAGTTAAATATAGTTCAACAGTAGAATGTATGTTATAAGTCAAATCCCCTCCCATATAATTAAGTTAAATAAGTTTGGAATTTCCATAATAAAGGCCTAAATCTCGGCTAAAACATCAGAGCGTGCAGAAACACGTCTGATGGGTCTGGGTCCGAACGCCCGACCTTCTATCATTGCTAGGATAGTCACAATCGACGTATCCAAGCAACGCTTTACAGCAAGGAACCCGGCAGTTGCGAGCCCACGCAAAATGCGAGCCTGCGCAAATAATCGGTCGAGTAGTCTCGCCCACTTCATATATATGTATATATATGTATATAAATGTATATATATATATATATGTCTATATTGCTTTAATCTGGCACGTGCCAATATATATGGGGGGCTACGAAACAGATGGGGAAGGATTAGTGGTGGCACCCTTTGGTTGACCAAGGTTTTGGTAGGTCATAGGATTCAAACCCTGGCCAAGTCAAACAGTCAAACAGATGACCTAAATAATACTTGTTGCAACCCAGCATAGCACTAACCTGACATTACTAGGATAGGGCATGGAGCTGTGGAATGAAGAAGACCAATTGTTCGCGATTGAAATTTATTTCCCTAGCTTAATCAACTAATATGTGAGAGCAGCGCCAGTTTTATGTAGCGACAGCTCTTGGAACTTACTTAATTGCCTTTAGTTCTATTGGTTATGATACGGATGTGGTGGGCGGTCGGTACATTTCTTGTGCCACTGCTGAAGAGCGACAGTTTTCTTTATCTCTGAATTTGGTTTCATCGCAGGAAATAGACCCCGCCAGTTAAGCTAGTGACATCTATCGCCAGAATCTGGAACCACTCTATGTGGGTACTTTCCCCGAGTGCCTGTGATTTCACATGCTATATCTCCGTAAAGAATGCATGGACAAATACTAAATTGCCTGATTATATTCCGATATTTATATCGCAACAGGCATCATCCTTGTAATAGGTATATAAAAAAAATACAACAATATTGTATTTTTCTTCTGGAATTTCACCGTTGCTCTCTTCAGATGTATTACACCCCACCTGTTAATCTAGTTACATCTATCGGCAGAATCTGGAACCACTCTATGTGGGTACTTTCCCCTAGTGCCTGTGATTTCACATGCCATATCTCCATAAATACTAAATTCGCTGATTATATTCAGATATTCATATCGCAACAGGCATCAAGCTCTCATCCTTGTAATATGTATATAAAAAAAAGACAACAATATTGTATTTTTCTTCTGGAATTTCACCGCCACACTCTTCACATGTAGTACACCCCACCTGTTAATCTATTTACATCTATCGGCAGAATCTGGAACCACTCTATTCAGCTATTTTCCAGCTTAACTTACGGTGTCTATTGGTGTTTATCATTCCATTGCTCGGCCCCGATCCTAGTGATACCAAACGCCAGGCTTAACTTTGTATTGTCTGATAACAAAAAAAATACCTCAAATTGTCTAAAGCAAAGGACCCATCGAGGTTTGAATCTACATATCTAAGTTAAATACTGGTGCCCATATTGATCCACAGCGAAGGAGGAAGACGGAGGCATAGGTGGAAAAAAGAGCACTTTATTGGTGCGATGAAGTGCAATAGGTATCGTACAGGAATAAATGAAGAAACTACACATGGTAACTACGGCAAACTACACATGGTAACTATGGCAATGTCAGTGAGGAGAGTCAATGTCGAGGGGAAGAGGCACCGACAGGCCCTCCAGCCCAGGAAGGTAAAGTATGTATATAAGGGTGGTGGGTGGAGAAAAAGGGGAACTGGTACTGGAGGCGGCAGGAGGCTGAGTGGCTGGGAGCAATCAATCAATCAATTTGGGTGTTTGTAACCTTATGACGGTTACCGGTTGCAGAACTGCAACATTGGGTAGAGAGGCTCCGATAAATCGGCCCAATCTGTGGTTGAAGAGTTAACTTCGTAGAGGGAGTGTTGTAGAAGCTGGGGACATCTTCACAATGTAGTGATGGCGGGGCATCGGGGCGTCAGGGCGGCAGCAAATCTCTTCGGTCCGGCGTGTAGTTGAGCTGTAGGTGTAGTGTAGTGTAGTGTAGCACTTGAATCCGGTCAGCAGCAGGGGTTTGAGGAAGGCGGGCAAAGGTGGGAGCAGCGGTCGTTCCAGCAACAAGAACAAGACAGAGAAATCGTAAAGGTGAAGGGCCCCACCCAAGAACACAACTACCCTGGTCAGGGGAAGAAGTGTGCCTGGGAGAAATTGAAATGGGCAGAATCTAGGAAAGAGAAATGAGGAGAGTTGAGTCAAAGGACCGTGTCTATTTGCTCTATGGTGACCGTCCAGCGCTGGGAGCAGCTGCGGGCCCGGGTTATAAGGGGAAGGAAGGGGGGGGGGGGGTATTTAACCCCAACGGTCGGCGCAGGGGATGGAAAGGCGGGGGGGGGGGGGGGGGCACTCCTCCTTCACCACGAATCAAGCGCAATGCAGGCATTACGACCAATGATTTATTGTTACTTAGAAAGGTATACCAGGTCAATTTAATATAACCTGTCACTGCTAAAGTACGTGGGGTCGATCATAGTTTTTCTTCAAGCTTACCATAATTAAGTACGCATGCGTATACTTCAAATATCTTCCAAGTTTGTCATTTTAAGTCAGAATTTCTTCGGAGTAAATAAAGTAAAGGTGGATTATAATGATCAATCTGATATATTTTTCTCAGAAAATGACAGAAACGCAAAACCATCAGACCATGAAAAGGACAGTTATATCTGTGATTTGACTTGGCTGTGGTTCGATCCTCCTCCTGTCATTCTCCAAACACAGGTTTGGTTATGTAAACAGCAAAGTTACGCACACATTTTCCGCAAGGGCTACATTTTTTCGAAGGTCCCGAACAGGTGACTCTCGTCCATATCAGCACCCTTTAAGAAACAGCTGTCACATTTTGGCGGGAATGTCACAATTTGGCGGGAATGTCACATTTTGGCGGGAATGTCATGTTTTGGCGGGAATTTCATGTTTTGGCTGGAATCGTGGTCGCGACCACGAAGAAGCTTATTTTCAATGCGGGGAACATTTTAGGCGAACAAAGTAAGCTGTCACATCTCCAAACCGACACCGATCGATCATCCCCCCCCCCTCCGCTCCACACACACACATACACACACAGCTTCCACCCTTATTTTCACCCTCTCACCCTCACTTTCACCCTCACACCCAGCTAGAACCTTTAACCCATTCCTGTCGCAGAGAAAATTGTCACTGAGAATCGCCATCTTGTCAGTTATCATCATCCATCACCCGGATGTCAGGGTTTCCCGCCAAAAGGGGATGTCGTCTGCATTAATATCACAGAGTCGTCTGCTTTTATGTTTCCGCTGCCAAGAACTCCACGTTTCCCGCCAACGTAATCGACAGCAATAACATTCATAATTTACTCTTTATTTGTTGTTGTATATCAATTAGTGTCAAGTAGGGAAAACACCGATTTTGAAATTAGAGGTTTATATTATATTTAATTACTATCTTATTGTTTTCAATGACAAACATTTCTTACATAATTATGTTGCATAGTCCGATAAAGCATCACATTTCCAAAAGCTTTCCACTAATTTAGATTTTAGCCTATATTTCAAACTGGTTATATATATATATATATATATATATATATATATATATATATATGGATATGTATATATATATATAGTAATATACTGGTTCACTTATTAAATATAAGTTCAGGTACAAAACCACGTAAACACCAATCCAAAAATGGAAATAACGATTGCAATCAAACCCTCAACAACTCAATTGTTTTATATTCCTACTCATTTGTTCATTGCTCTTTGATTTGAACTACATTTTTGGATTGGCGTTTATGTGTTTTTTTGCGCCTGAAGTCTGTGTGACTATATAAAGGCATGCTAAGCCAATTTAATAGAACATCCAACTGCTGACGTATGTGGCACCATAGCTCTGATTTGCTTGCCAACATTGGGTTAAATGAGTGGGTGGCGCTCATTTGCTGTCATTGCCAGGGGTGCAGAGAACAGGGAAGCAGCCCTTCCCACCTGCCACTCACACCGAGCCATCCCACTGGCCATCCCCAGAAACTCCTCAACCAATCAACTTCAACCTCTGAACCCCCCAGAATCGCCCCTGCGAGCCTCAGGACAGCCACTCACACACTGCCCACCATAGTAGCAACCCATCTTCTTGACCCACCCACCCACAACCAATGCACCGGCACTTAACTCGATCTTTAAAAATAAACCCGAGCAAAAAACGAAATGATCGAAAAACACTTTTAAAACTAAAGAATTGACCTGATCAAAAAATTGAAGCTGATATGATTGAAATGTTTGCATTGATGTAGATTTGATGATTGTTTCATTGTTTGATGATTTATTAATGATCGATTGATGACTGATGATAAAATGTGTTGGTCTTGATGATTGAAATGTCCAGTGTTTTCAATTAAAATGTCAATAGTATTAAGTACCATAACTTCACTTGCATGTCGGGCCTTGTTACTGGTCACTCATAGCTGCATTGAGTAGAGTTGAACTACTCAGCCAGTCACCCTGCCTGTCATGGAAATAAAGTTGTGTTATTCCCACCTCCTGCTTCTGTCTTCTCTGGGCCCCGGGTAGCAGTGATTTGTGCATGGTTGCACTTCAAATATCTAAGAAAAAGCGATTTAAAATCAAAGTTATTTCAACCGAAAGTAAAATAGATTAAACCGATCAATCTAATGTATTTATCTAAACAAAATTGCAGAAACTCAAAACCATCTGACTATGCAACTTTAAGTTTGTCTATCACATCCGTCTAGGTATGGCCTCAGATGTTCCTAGAATGCAAAACCCCAATTAACAAACCAATTCTTTAGTAGCGCTCATATGCTGAGAATTGCTCCGATAAATATCCATTGATCATACAGACGGGAATTCCTTATTATCCTGTACTCCCCTCCCTGTATCCTGAACTGCACAGTCCGATGGTTTAGTCAAAGTTTCTGTCAGATTTTAATATCAATATACTAGGCTGATCCTCGGTACTCTTAAAGTTACATAGTCTAATGGCTTATACTGTGATATATGCGTAATAGACGTATAGGTATGTGGTTAATATATGATAATGAGATGCAAAGGTTTGGACAAAGGATTATGTAAATGAGATGACGTCATGGACAGTTTAGCCGGCGGGTTCAGCGAGCCCTGGGGCATGAATAAACCATTCAGTATCCAGAAGTCAATGTGTTCAGACGTTGTACTTTCACATGGTGTCAGATGAGGAGGAATGCCGCCTGCTAATACACTGCCGGGTTTGCGGCGGCCTGGTCAGCTTGTCCTCAGCAACTTATAGTTTCTGTCAGATTTTAATTTAAATATACCAAGCTGATCCTTATAATCTGGCTTGAAGTAACTTGTATTTCCAGTGGATAAATTTAGGGAGATTTGAAATTGTCAGTGATGATAAGGCATCGCGGGTAATTGGACGCGCAAATACAGCCAAGTGCCAGTAACTAAGGCCGCTCTGATATGTCGCCGACTAGCGGCTCCTTACTGAACTAACCTGAACTACATACCGTTAATGCTGACAAGTGGGTTTTCGGCACTTCCGCCACCCGATCACCCAGTAAACAAGACACCTGCGGCTCCACCTATATTGTATTATTAAACTAAACCACGCCGCCTTTCGGCCAAAACCTTAATCTCTGCTATAAAAGCAACTGCCCTCCTAAGTTATTTCACTTTCGACACGGGAGCCAGGCTTACAACAACCTTAAATTGCCATCCCACCCACCCCACAATAAAAAGGGGTTATATAGGGTTATAAGCATGCCTAAGCCTCATCGACATCACATAACTACCCAAGAGACTGTACTGATGAACATACTAAATTTGTAATAAAGAGCCATAACTATATTTGCTGTGTTTGTGTTTCTAATTGTGAGATATAAAGCACTTACCCAAATATTATTCATGTATGTAATGATCCTGCGTATTATTATTTATTATTGTCTTCTACTACTGCTCCTGTAACCTCCCTTTGATATACTCCTTTGTAGTCTGCGGTACTGGGGCTGTATGCATGAAGCGGTGTTACTGTCATGTGGTGTTAACCATCTAACACCGGGTAGCTATCACCGGCGTCGCGAAGTATGTCAAGCCGAATGCATGGGCGCCTAAACGGTTCGCGTTAGCTAAACGTGAAGTTATTTATAGATTTGGGAAATCCCTCTGAGCATGTTGCCGGCGAGCACCGCTATTTCCCAATATCGCCACCGATTTGGTGGTGGCGGCGATTTGTTTTGGTTACATTCATCGATTCGACAATATTAATATCGCCGCCGATTTAGCAGCGGCGTTAATATTGCTTCGTTTTTGTGGTTAATTTGACCAAATTTCAATTTTTGACCATGTAATTCTATTAAATATGATAGTATTGAATAGATTTGGGCCTAATCGGTACCTAACACTGCCCGAAAACCTGCTATGGAGTGGTGTTAGAATACCCGACCTTAAACTCGCGGTGTTTCCGTAACACTGCTCCATACATACCGACTTTTCGCCGCTAAACTAGAAATCCCGTCCAAAACCAGTTTTGGCTCGGCAACACCGCTCCATGCATACGGCCCCTGGGCCCGAAGGCATGACGTTTTGTTAGTGAGCCAAAACTGGTTTTGCGGGGATTTCTAGGTTAGCGGTGAAAACTCAGTACGCAAGGAGCGGTGTTAGCGCAAACGCACTGAGTGTAAGCTAACATCGCGTCAGGCTGGTGTGTCGCCTGGAGAGCGAGAGGTTTACTTCCAAGCAGCTCCATTAATTCCCCTCCTGCCCACCAGGCGGCCCCTCCCCCCCCCTCCCCTAATATCTGCCCATTTCGGCACTGAATACGGTTGGCATGCACATGGTGAGATTTTGTCTCAGCTGATTCCAACCACATTCAAAATCAAATGTGTGTCAATAACACGGCTGCTATTGGTGAGTGCCTTACCATTGGCTACAGGTAAATTTGGGTTGTAAAAACTGCAAACTGGACCTGGTGGCTGAATCGGTAAGTGCGCTGGCTTCCCATGCGGAAGGTCGGGAATTCAAACCAATGACTTACACTAGCAATATGTGTCGCTACCTAGCCTCGTTCTCAGCATTACAAGGATAGGAAAAGGACTGGGTAGCTCAGTATCAGGCTAATGTGACTGACTGGGACATGGATTCATGTTGCTGGCGGCCTGGTCTCCCAATGGGGCAGCACTATGAAGTCACCATGAGTGTGCACTGCCCCAAGTTGGTAGCTTTCCTGATATAACCTTATATGTTGCCAGGATATAAAAGCCCAACAAACGAAGCAAAAACTGCAAACTTCACACAAACATGCTACCATATTCTCCTGGCTTAACTTCCATGTGTGGGTTAACGCCCACCCCCCACTTAGCCAATATTTTGTAAACGCCCATCCCTTAAACGCCAATGTGTAGGTAAACGCCGACCCCCACTTCAGTGGTTTCCCAATTTAAACACCCGGGGAGTTAACAAGCAAGAATACCGTAATCTACATCAAACACCGTTCTGCCAGGTCAAGTCAAGAGACGGATAGTGTGACCTGCGCATGTGTGACTCGATGTACGCATGTCACAGACCTGGGGCCGTATGCACGAATCGGGGTTAGGGCCGTAACCGCGGCTAGGCTAGCTCCACAAGGCTAAATGTGAGAAATCGGTACGCACGAATCGGTGTTAGCGCTAACCTCAGAATTTAGCCTAGGCTAAGCTAAACCACTTTTTGATGTGGGGTAAGGGCCTACCCGGTGCGGTTAGTGTGCGTGTATGGATGTCAATCTATTCAATGCGATCATATTTAACAGAATTACATACGCAATAAGTGAAATTTTTATCAATTTAACCCTAAATTCGAACCGTTATTAAGGCTACCGCCGCATTGGCGGTGATATTAATAGTTATATTTTCGAATCGACCAAGGTAGAGTAAACAAACCGGCGCTGCCGCCAGTATGGAAAGTGACGTCGATGCGGCGGCTGCGGCGATTTGTTTACTTTACGGTCGTCGATTCGAAAATATAACTATTAATATCGCCGCCAATGCGGCAGTAGCCTTACTAACGCTTCGAATTTAGGATTAAATTGCTAAAATTTCACTTATTGCGTATGTAATTCTGTTAAAATGGTCGCATTCAATATATTTAAGCCTAATATATGGGTACAGACACAGAGGGATTTCCCAAGTCTATAAATAAACTCACGGTTAGCTATCCACCGCCGCTAGTACATTGGTGCATACCGATTGACACACCTCCCCAACCCGCTGCTACCCCGAGGTAGCTAACCGCGGCTACCGCCTTAGCTCCGGCTAAACCTAACCCCGATTCGTGCATATGGCCCCTGGTGGATAACCTGAGGTCTCACAACTGGCTACATCGGTTTTGGATTCTGTTCCACTAAGCAAGCTACGCATCATTTTCAGCGACAAGCAATGAGATGCCTTTACACACCAACATTCTGAAATTAGTAAAGCAATTGCTTATGTTTCGCAATTAAGAAGCTATTGATTTATGTGTGGGATAAAATATTATGCACATATTATTTCGTTTGTTTGGATACTTCTTCAATGCTGGTCCTAATTGGTTGGCCATTTGCGTTGTAACGGTTTTATTCTAAATCAATTCCCTTTTTCACACCAGATGGAACAGATTCCTTGTGTTCTACCCCCAAGAAGCAATGAGAGCAATGCAGTGAAACAGTTTATTGTTTTATAGGAAAAATATATTCCAGTGACATTCAAATATGGCAGCTAAAAACAGGAATGGTGATAGCCTACTGCCTGTGTTAGAGGCTCCTTCATAGCAGAAGAAATGTTCAAACATAGCTAGTACAAAATCGTCAGAAAGCTAATTTCATGACTGCTGAGTATGTCTACGTGATGCTCTCCACTGCAACGACCTTGAGTTACACCCGGGTTCCAAACTGATTTTCTTTTAGTTGTGCCTTAAAAATGGATGTATGTGGAACACAAGCCTAATTGGGGTAAGCTGTAACCTCTTTGAGTTTTGACCCCTGGTTCCCCCTATTTGAGATAAGCATTGAAGAAGAACTATTTCCTGCAATTCTGAGGTTATGCTATGTTCTCTTACTGCACATACCACGGCTACTTGGTTGGTAAATGGTCATTTTATTCACCGAATAAAGGTATTTTTTCAGCGTTGAGGCACTGGTCTTCTGGCCATCTCATGCTACATTCATATACGTTTATAATAGAATCTAAAATCAACAAGAGTTTGATACAAAGAAAGAAATAGAAGAAAAAACAAGAATAGTGAGGTTACCAAACAGCATTGAGAGATAACAGTGTGTACATTTTATATTATCAGTGTCATGGTTAGGATAACTTTGTATTAATATACATGATGACAATGATGCTATTCTGTTGCCCAGCAGCATTGAGAGATAAGAGGGTGTACATTTTATATTATCAGTGTCATGGTTAGGGTCACTTTGTATCAATATACATAATGAAAATGATGCTATTCTGTTAGTAAAATTTGATGCAGATTAAATGGTGCAGATTTGCTCAAATTAAAAAACATAATATGATGTTTGGTGTGGTTTCCTTATGTTAATGGCCGGCTTACACCAGCTGCCACATAACTTGGTGTTTGATGTTAGCTACCTGTATGTGCACACCGGAAGGTACCAGTTACCTCGGATGCGGTCTCCCTTCACCCTTGATAGCAGTAGTTAGCTGTCTGTAAACTAAGCAATACCTCAGGGAGTTTAATGCCCCTGCCCTGCAGAATTGTAAACCACTGCCTTGTGGTACAGGTTTGTGACAGAACCGAAGGCTAAGGGAGCAAACCCTAAACAGAAAACCGTCACTGTGGCAGCATTAAGGGCGGTTGATGTATGGAACTCCCAACATCTCCTGACCAGCCACTGCAGGGACAAATAGTTTTGCGCCTGTCTTGACATGTTCTTGCTGGTGTGAAACCTCTATTTGCTCCCTGAGAGAGTGCCACTGGTAACTTGCAAAAGCCAGCAGCACTTCAAAACTTTTGCAGGTAGCTTTCATGAAATGTAAATGGAGAACGGCAGTCAAGTAATGAAAGCAGTCTTTGTCGCAGCACGACCGACAGCATGATGATGATGATGATGAAACTAAGGCCTACAAAAAGGAACTAATAACATTTGAATCTTTGCGCTAGTAGTTACCTGTCTCTATTCTAAATCATATACGATGTACCAGTCTACTCCAGGATCTCAGTCTTTGTCTCTACCTGGATGTGTATTGCACAAGGCACCAGGAGTTCGTACCTGTTCAGTGTTGGTAGCTGCCTGTCTATGTATTAAAGTTATACAAGGCACCAGTTTTCCCTGCCAGCTCTTGGTTGGTAGCCACTTGTCTGTGTACTGAGCAATTCAGCGAGCATCAGCGCGTCCGTGTATGTATTGTTGGTAGGTTCCTGTCTGTATACTAAGCTCTACACAATGTATCAGTCTCTGCAGGAATATCAGTGCTACGTAGTAGCTACCTGTCTGTATACTAACTAACCCCTACTCTAGGCACCAGTCTGTCCTGGTACCTCAGTGTTAAATGTTAGCTACCTGCCTGTATACTGACCCCTACACCAGGCACCAGTCTGTCCTGGTGCCTCAGTCTTAAACAGTAGATACCTGCCTGTATACTGACCCCTACACCAGGCACCAGTCTGTCCTGGTACCTCAGTGTTAAACAGTAGCTAAAGGACTGTCTGTGTACTAACCCATACACCAGACAGCAGTCTGCCATTGTACCTTCGTGTTAAACAGTAGCTATCTGTCTGTGTACTAACCCATACACCACACGCCAGTCTGCCCTGGGACCTCAGTGTTAAACAGTATCTACCTGTCTGTATACTAACCCCTACAGCAGGCACCAGTATGACCTGATACCTCAGTGTTAAACAGTAGCAACATATCTGTATACTAACCCCTACAACAGGCACCACTATGTCCTGATACCTCAGTGTTAAACGGTACCTTCCTGTATATATACCAACCCCTACACCACTCCAATCTGTCCTGGTACCTCAGTGTTAAGCAGTAGCTACCTGTCTATATTCTATTCCCTACACCGGGTACCAGTCTTCCCTGGTACCTCAGTGTTAAACAGAAGCTACCTGTTTATATACCTATCCCTACACCACACACCAGTCTCACTGGTACCTCAGTGTTAAACAGTAGCTACCTGTCTGTATACTAAGCCCTACACCAGGCACCAGTCTGCCCCGGAGCTGGGCCAGCAGGGCGCCGGTAAGTGGCCGGCAGCCTGCTGAACCCTGTGCTGGCAGTCACCCGCACACCGCGCTTATTGTAATCGGCGATTCCTGTCACTTGCCCCCCCCCCCCCCACCTCCCACCACCCTCCTCCCTCACGCCACACGCACGCTGATAAATCTACGCACGCACCACAACACGCCCCGCCCTCTGGTAGTCACACTCCCACCCTCACCATCCCACCAGCTCTCCACCACCAGCGCCAACAAAGCCCCCTGGCGACAGTAACTGGAAGCGCCTTTACGGTGGCGCCGACGCCTGCGATTCATGAACGAATTCTGTTGAAATAGACCATGGAGTCTGCACATCGGGTGGAGGGGAATTTTTTCGGGGGCAGCGTGGGGGTTGGGGGTGGGGGTGGGGTGGGGGGGGGGGCTGCATGAGGTATAGCTACTGCTTCCAGGCTCGGTTTGGTGGTGGAAATAAAATACATTTTCAACAGGGCTTTTCGGCATAGTTCGCTGCTGCTGCCTACAACATGCAAACTGCAGGTGACGTCAGATAGTGGATTGGTGGTAGAAATTCCCTATAATGCCTTTTTCACAGAGCATATTGCACTAGTGAGCTGCTAGACACAACATTAGTTCTTGTCACTGATATGACGAGAGAGACTGGCTTTTGATGACACTGTACATTATACACATTGATGGACATTCAAATTGACAGAGGTGATGGCATCGGGAATCGAAACACCAACCTTCAGATTAGGAGCATGACCTAGGAAAACCCCAACAAACAAACCTTCCACCAACGCTCACCTCCAGACGGGATGGCCGAATGAGTTAGAGCGTCTGTCTCCCGTGTTGGTAGACCATGGGATCGTGGGTTCGAACCCGGGTCGAGTCAAACCAATGACTTAAAAATTGATACTTGTCACTTCATAGCCTGGCACTCGGTATTATTAGGATAGGGCAAGGACTGGTTGGCTCAGTGTCAGGATAATGTGACCGAGTGGGATATCAGGTCATGGTGCTGGTGGCCTGGTCCCCTAGTGGGGCAGCACTATATAGTTGCCATGAGTGCGCACTGTCACAAGTCGGTACCTGCCTTGATATGACCTTAGATGTTGATAGGATGTAAAACAACAACAAACAAACAAACCAATGCTCACCTTGATTCCCTAGTTCATGTCATCTTGTCCCAAACCCTTGCCTCCCAGTTTGTCCCTAACCACCCCCCCCCCTATTTTACCCTAACCCCTGGCTCCCTGACCCCTATTCCCTGTCCCCTACCCCGGCCCTGATACCCCTACTCCCTCCATACCCCCTAATACCCTACATCCCTGACCCTAGCCCCCACTTCCCTTTCCCATGCCATGTCCATGTCCCCTAAACCCTGCTTCCCTGCCCCCTATCCCCTGTCCCAAGCCCTATGCCTCCCTGTCCCCTACCCCCTGTCCCCCAATCCCTACTTCCCTGCCCCCTATGCCCTCTCCCAAGTCCTTTGTATCCGTGTCCCCTACCCCCTGTCCCCTAGTCCCTGCTTCCCTGCCCCATATCCCTTCATCCCTGCATACCCCTCCTCTACTCCCCTGCCTGCCTGCCCCTAACTATGTACAGAGTAATATGTACAGTAATAAAAATGGACAATAATAACAATACTTCCCTTCTGAGCCTTTATACTCGCATAATGCTTATGCATCCATACACATCTAGCCTCTAAGGCTAGTGGCGATCCGAGGCACAGTATGTCGCTCGAAACACCCAGGTGGTGGCGCCACCAGCGATATAAATAATAAGTACAGAGCTGGACCGAAGCAATAAGTAAACAGAATGTGAAGTACATACTGTATAAATAATAAATGAATAACTTTGCCTATTTATGTGATGCATAAGCATTATCTTACTGCTCCGTCATTAATTGTTCATCGACTTTACAGCCGGGCCGATTGTGTCGCCCTCTGCCTGCAAATACTGTAACTTGTCGGGTGGCGCTCAGTCACTCTTCCCGTGATTTTTACAATTATTTATCACACATATACATTACACAAATATATATATATAAACACGTGCTCTATAATCTATTATGGGAATATAAACAAAGACACTACCGTCTTCAGTTATATCTGTATTGTTAAATTCTCAATCCCGGTAGTTACCATTTTTCTGCCAAAACTGACACTGACAGTCAGGCATGGTTAATGAGGTGGGCACACAGTAATGGCGTCACCAGTCATCATAGTTGGAGATGTCGTTGAATGAGATACACACAAGCAGGACTGGTGATGAATGAGATACAAACAACTTCCACTATTTATACTTGCGTAATTATTATGCATCACATATACTGCACCACATGCGCGGGCCAAATTGGTAGAGTGCAGGAGTTTGAAAAACTGGCTGAATCAAACTGGTGACTTACAAAATGTATTCTTGTCGCTAGCTAGCCTGGCACTCGGCATTACTAGGATAACGCAAGGACTGGGTAGCTCAGTAGCAGGAGAATGTGATTGAGTGGGAAATCGGAGCATGGTGCTGGCGGCCCGGTCTCCGAGGGTAGGGCACAATCGCCATGAGTGTGCACTGTCATAAAAGGCGGTACTCATCCCGATATGACCATAGATGTTGCCAGGATGTAAAACCCCCAACAAACATATAATGACATATGCTGCATTACACCAAGATGGGTTGTCGCTATGAATTTCAAGTATATCCATAATCAGATAATAGGGGTTCATTAGTGTTGCTTAATCCAAATTCAGTAAGCAAAAAAAAGAAAAAGAAAAAGAAAAAAAGAGAAAGAAAGATGCTACATATTATTTGTCTGTGCCAGATTCTGGACACCACATTAGAATGACCAAAGAGCAGCTCTGTGATGTCGCGTTTTACCTTGTGATCTATCACCTACAGGCAGAGTAACCTTTCTGCACTAGTAGCTTGCTACATACTCCCAGGACCAGACGGGATGGCCATATGAATTGAGCGTCCGTCTCCTGTTTTGTGGGATCAGGGGATCAGATCCCATGGGTTTGTGGGTTCGAACCCTGTTCGAGTCAAACCAATGAATTACAAATTGCTACTTGTCGCTTCCTAGCCAGGCCCTCGGAATTATTAGGATAGGGTAAGGATTGGTTGGCTCAGTGCCAGGATAATGTGACTGAGTGGGATATCAGGTCATGGTGCTGGCAGACTGATATCCCAGTGAGGCAGCACTATAAAGTTACCATGAATGTGCACTGTCACAAATCGGTACACGTCCTGATATGAGTTTAAATGTTGCTAGGATGTAAAATAACAAACCAACATACTCTCTATGAGTAGGTCTACCGTGTTGCTGCATACAAATGTGCACATTCACATAGATCTTTGGTTCATTCTGTACCGAACAGCTCCATAATCCATATGTTTTTTTTTGTTAATTCTGGCAATGTAGTCCAGAAAAAGATAATGAGCTACATTAATAATAAAATAATAATCAAATATAATTTCCACATGATCATTGTACACACAAGTTGATATTTATATCAGTAATTGTTCACATGAAGAAGGAGAAAGCAGAAAGCAGAAGTACAATGTTTTGAGGCGTTTTCCCCATTTCAAAATAACACATATATTACCTGTATTAATACCATGGAAATAAAAAATAAAAGTAACAAATATATTAAAATCACCTTCAATACTGTAAATTAAATGTTATTGTACTAGACTACTCTGTGTTTTCACTTTGGTAAAGCTGGAAGATTTTCTTTTTATACATTCGTTGAAACATATATATTTGTTTTAAACATTTAATATCATTGCTCACAGACACAGTGGACGGAGAGGCTGAGATGGGTAAAACAAGACTTTTATTTGGGGGAAGCCCACCGGGCGGCATGTACATTGATCATGAGTGCCTGTTGGGCAAGCAGCGGTCGAGCAAAGGTCATGCTATTAATTGGAGGGGGAATGAGAATGGGATTAGGGGAGATGGAACATGTGAGCGAGCTAACATTGAATGAGCAAAAGAGAGTTAACATGTATACAGTAGATAGGTATAAAACTGTACAATAAACGTTAATAGGGAGAGAATTAATTATATAATAAATACTTATGGTCAACTGCTCGGGTGTCAGTTGGGTAATTGTTTGAAAGGAATTTGATGTTGTTTAAGGTAAATGATTTGATTTGTTGATTGTTTGTAGATTGGCATGGTGCCAACCTAAGGCAGGTGTGGGTGGGTGGGTAAAATTGAAGCTGGGAAGTGGTCAGTTTGGGAGGTTGAGGCGGACTGACCAGCTAAGGTGTGGTGTCAGGGCACCCATAATTCGTTTATGGCTGAGGAGTGGCAGCCAGTGATTGGTTGAGGTGTCGCAGCCAGTGATTGGTGGAGGGAGGGAGAGGCGAGGGGGGGGGGGGGGGGCAGCCCCGGTCTGATGGGCTGGAAGGTGCTTTCCTCCCCGCACCCCAGCCTGCCCCCTCCCCGGTGGGGGAGGGGGGGGTGTGTGTGTGGCTGGTGTCAGCTTCGAGTCTCCCGTGTCCAGCAATGAACCCGAATGAGCGCTCACACTCATTCCAGACTATTTTCAAGTGAATATATATTGAGACTTTAAGGTTGTTCTTGCAAATACTTGTCTTAGATTGTCACTCGGCCGTGTATCATGGCTAGCATCTGAACTTATTTTGAATAAAGACTAGATTTTGACTCTAACTCCTGAGCTGCAGGGGTTACGGTCACCTCCACAGATCGACCACTCCCCTATATCGATCGCTTTATTTGGGTCCCAAGCAATCACCCATACAATAACATTGTAACGATAAAAAAAAAAACCCACTAAACTGGCCAAGCAAAGCAAATATTAAACAAAAAAAAACGCCAAAAGAATTAATTATATTTCATGGAATGCTTAAACCTGACACTTAATTAATATAAACAACTCATTAGGTGGATGTTGACTTCCACAAGTCGTGGGCAGAATTTTATTCATGGCTGAATGAGTTAGAGCATCCGTCTCCTGTGTTTGGTAAATCGTTGGACCGAGGGTTCGAACCCTGGTCGAGTCAAACCGATAACTTAAACATTTGTACTTGTCGCTTCCTAGCCTGGCGCTCGGCATTATTAGGATAAGCCAAGGAGCAGTGGAATGAGGAAGACCAATCGTCCACGATTGAAATTTCCCCTGCTTAATCAACTAAAGTACCAACCAAAAAATGTCAGGTTTACTTTCAAAAGGAGGTATCTGATGAGTGTTTTTGTGTTGTTGCAAGAAACAAAAATGTAATGGAATACTTTCCTTCTTTTTTTTTTTTTTGCTTAATCGACTACAATGCAACTGAACGCAGCTCCTTCTAGAAGCAGCGGGAGGAAATGAGAAGGGCACACCGTGTTTCACCGTGCCGCCTGGTGGTGGTAGCAGGCGCGCAATTTCCGGTCGAGCATGCGCATCAGTTGCCCGGGTTCCACTTCCAGGGGCGGGCGTTGCGCAGGGTCAGTCATGCGGAACGCCCGGCCGGCCTATGGGGAACTGTGCCCAATTGTGGATTGTGCCCGATCTCTCCCGGCGTGAGCGTCGAGGAGGCCGGCAGATAAAGCAGGTGTTCACTCGGGACGTGGGTAGAATGCCTCCTCCAGTCAGTCAGTTAGGAGGGAGCGTTGGTGATTTAAAAACATTTTTTTTTTTTAATTCTGATTTTCCAATCTCTTGCCAGCGCCGAGGCACTGGTCTTCCTTCACTTACAGTAACTGTTGAAGCCTATAGGATCAGGGTCTTGATTAGATAAAGGATTCACCCGGTACTCGCAGTACACGGGTGAATACCAGCCCTATATAAAAACAGTCAACAAAGCGGGGAATTGAAATGAGAGCCTAATTTCACAATCTAAGAAGTAACATTTATTCTTTGTGTATGTCTTCATATTTCTCCGCTACCTTTGAGTTGACAAATATAATAAAATATCTAGTTTAATAAGATTTAGAAGTGAAATCGATGGCGTTCTATGGCCGCCATTTTGTCTTTTTGCATTCTCTCCCATTTCACCAACTCTGTGCCTATATAAGTATCCATTTGATACTGGAGGCAGGCATTCTACTTCATCTTCTATACTAAAGCTATTTTCGCCCGTATTTACACTACGTTCTCGTTGACCCGTGTACTACAAGTACTGGGTGGATCTTTTATCTAGGTCTTGATGTGAACGCGAACATATCTTCACTTCAAATTATATCCAAAGTTGGACATTGAAAATAATGAAAGTTGCTTCCAACTAAAGTGAATCTCATCTTTTTTCTTGAAGAGTTATGCTGCTTATCATTGATAAGTCCTGAATAAGTCTTATTTTCACCATTAGACAGTTGGTCAATAGAAAGCCTGAGTCTACACTTTTACCGACCCAAGGAATCATTAACCTCCCACACCATCTAGACATGGTATGAGACCAAATGGCCTTTGATGACGCTGTAAGTTATACACAGCAGTGGAAATCCAAATTGGCAGAGGTGATGGCATGGGGAATCGAACCACCAACCTTTAGATTAGGAGCCTTGCCTAGGAAAATGTCACACGCTCTGACCACTCCACCACAGAGAACATAATTATCAAATTAATGTATTTATTATAAATAATGAGAGAAACTCAAAACCATCGTGCTATTCAACTTTAATGTCATAATGTGCATGTACTATGATTGAATTGATAGAGAATTGTTGATTTAAATGGTATTAATGTATTATTTCCATTTATTGCAGGTATGTGTGACTCCAGTTTCCTTGACCACGTACCCTGTTGTAAAGGTTGGTCTTATAGTAATACCATGTTTTCACAATTCTACCCATGACATTAGTCCTTGCTACTGCCACTAGAGGGCGGGTTGGTGGTGGAAGTCCTGTATTTCAATTGTGTTTTATCTATTAAAAAGATATTTCTAAAGTTAGACAAAGTTTTCATTTCTTATCAGATACACAAGAAGTAACAACTGTTTTATTTTATTTTGTGTAAATATTTGTTTTTTGATTGGGGGGGGGGGGCATCATCACTCACATTTAATTCAAGTGATCCATCAGCCCCTTTCTGTCTTCACAATGTGGGTTTGGGAGTTGTTTGGGGGTGCCTTAAGAAAAACTGCTGGCCTCAGCTACCAGGTTAGATAAGGCAAGCATAATTGAGCAAATGCGGGAAACTGGAATAGCGATCGAGTTAATTCTACATTTAAATGAAAGTGAGTGAGTTGCAGTATGGAGCCAAATTGCGAAGGATTTGTAATTCTCAACATTTGTGTTATAATGCCAATTTTTCAGTCAGTGAGTTGCAGTGCGTTGCCAAATTGGGTCGGCATATTTACCATGGGTAGCGAGTAACATTTGATTTCAGTTGATTGGTGTTACATTCAGATATGACTGTTAAGATGGTTTCAGTGCCCTGCTGTCTGTTTTGCTAGTACATGTATTTGAGTAGTTTTGACTGACCTCTCGGCAAAGTAGCCGCTTAGACATGTAAGCGTGGGTAGGGTGATAATATTAGGGAGGCTAGGTAGTCTAGTGGTTGTGACACTAGTCTGGAATGTTTAGAAGTGTGAGTTTGAAATCTAGGCTAATATTTCAAATTTTCATCACTCACATAGCTCTGGTCTCATGACTAGGATCCTGTACAAGCTGTGTGTTGTCTGGTTGTTGAACCTACCTTCTGTATGTATATATATATATATATAAGACTGTCTCAAAAGGTGCTAAGCAATATGGGACAAAACTTTGTCCATTGTAACGATCAACATACTATCTGCTTATGCATTTGCTCAGGATAAACTGATTTGTTTTTTCACATGGTGTTTCATAATCCCAATAGAATACATATTGATTTGAAGCAAATGTCCTTGTGTTTTCAGTGTAACCGTTTGTGTGTTGTTTTGTGTCAATCATTACAATGTAAAAAGAAAAAAGAGTTATCACCTTTTGAAACAGGCTCATATATGTAAGAGCATTGCCTGCGGTATCTATGTAATTACATGCATTAAGCAACTTATGGACATTGAACATTTAAAAGACTTACAATTCTAGGGGGAGTAGTATAGTAATCTACAGTCACCTCTCAGGGAAGTAGCCACAAAGAGAGGTGAACATGGATAGAGTGATTGAATCAGAGAGCCTAGATATTCTAATGGTTAGGACGTGAGCAATGAAATGTCAAGGAATGTGGATTTGAAATCAGCAACAAGGCACAATATTTACCATTTGCATCCCCCCCCCACCCACACACCCCTACAACAGTAATTACTACCCCCCTCCCCTCCCCTCCCCTCCCCTCCCCTCCCCTCCCCCCCCCCCCCACAACAGTAATTATTACTTCGCATCTAAAGGCCCTGTCACACTACGACATACCGACGTCAGCGTAGGGAGAACGTGAAGAACGTTGAACTTCTCAGCGTAGTATGCAAATTTGGGCACAAGTTGAACATGGATACAGCGTAGTTGATGAGAGAGTAATGTCGGTAAAGCGTAGTGATACCATCATTCAACGAGAGAAGACAACATCATTACGCTCCCGGAACATTATGAACGTTATTCCATTGCCAGAACTACGTGACATGACGTTACATACGTCATGACACGGTGGCGAAATGTTGAACGTACTTTGAACGTACGTTCTCCTGACGTTCTCCTGATGTTCTCCTGACGTTCCCATTACGCCGCGTGGACGTTTCCACCGGGTTTAATGTGGGTCAACGTAGTGGAACGTAGTGGAACGTAGTTTAACGTAGTGAGCAGCGTTTGACTAAGGTCCCTTTAACGTCATTGACATTCGCCGAACGTGTACAGAACGTACGGCGAACGTAAACCCTTACGTTCGAGTTAAGTCGAAAGTTTGGAACAGGTTCAAAACTTTGATGCACGCCGATGTAACACGACGTAATGTGACGTAGCTCGACGTCAGTCTAACATAATTCTGACGTCATCATAACGTAACCCAACGTACGTGAACATAATGATGAAACATGATCACGTCAGGCTTATGTTTGCTTGTTATGTCGTAGTGTGACAGGGGTATTACATTGGATCCAGCACTTAGCAATAACCACACAGTCTGAGCATTATTTTGAAATCGGTTATATGAGTAGACATGAGCTCCTCTTCCTGCCCCCACCCACATCCGCCCTGAATCAGATATATATATAGCTGATTCCCATACGCATGCGCAGGCGTATCCATTGCGACAGTGATGAACCACCGAAAGTGGTCATGGGAAAGTGAGCCACAGAAGCCTCATTGGTTGCCAAGGAAACACTTACCTATATGGCCTCCTCTGCGCATGCGCTACTAAAGCTGCCCAGTCCCATTCGGCTGGACCCCTCAGCATCTGTGTATAGGGTCGATGGATTATGTCCTGCTCTCTTTTTTCTCTCTCTCTCCACATTGCATGTACTTCTTTCCCCTTTTGGTGTTTCTTTCACCAGATATGTTCTTATTATTCTATTTATTTTGTATTTTGGTACATTTGTTAAAGCTGCATAGTCTGGTAAAAACATCAAATTTTCAAAAACAAAACAATTATCTAGATTTGATTCTACATATCTACCTTAGATACTGATGCACTTATTAAACATTCACCAGCACATAGAAGGAACTACTGAGTCAATTAATAAAAACCTGTTATTGCAGAAGACTATGGTGATAGAGTTTTGGCAAGCTTGCCAACATTAATTTAGCATGCTTACATTTCAAATATCTCAAAAGTTTGCGATTTAAAATAAAAGTTATTTCAAACCAAAGTAAGATAGCTTATAATGAACAACCTAATATGTTTATCTCAGAAAATGAGAGAAACTGAAAACCATCGGACTATGCAACTTTAATTAAGCAAAGACAATTTAAATCGCAGACAATTCGTCTTCCTAATTGCACTGCTCCTTGCCCTATCCTAGTCATATCAAATACAAGGCTAGGTACCGACAAGTATACATTTTTAAGTCATTGGTTTGGCTTGGCCAGGATTCAAACCTGGGGGTTAAACCCTGCAGATTGGTATTGTCGTGGGGGGTGATGAAAATGGGAAGTATTGCGCATAGAGCGGGACTCGAAACCATATCTCTTTGCATTCCGGGCCAGTGTGCTACCTATTACACAACCTAGACTTCCTGATATCACCACCCTACCCATACCTACCTATCTATGTGGCTCCTTGCCAGAGAGGTCAGTGCAGAATACTACACTCATCCCTCTTGAATTGTAAGTCTATTAAGGCTTACAATTACATACATACAGGCAATCAACTTACAAGTTACATATACATACTCAGAGTAGGGTCAACAACTATACAGCGGGTGGCTTGTACAGGATCATGGTCACATCAACCAGGGTCGTGGGAGGTGATGAAAATGGGAAATATTGCACTGAGAGTGGGACTCGAAACCCACATCTCTTTGTATTCCAGGCCAGTATGCTAACCATTACTCCACCTTGACTCCCTGATATCACCACACTAGCCATGCCTACCTGTCTATGTGGCTCCCTGCCTGATAGGTCAGTGCAGAATACTACACTCATCCCCCTGGAATTGTAAGTTGTTTAATGCTTACAATTACATACATACAGGCAATGCACTTACACATACATACACAGAGTAGGGTTAACAACTATACAGTGCATAGCTTGTACAAGATCATGGTCACGGCAACTAGTATCATTGGGGGTGATGAAAATGGGAAATATTGCACCGAGAGCGGACTCAAAACCACATCTCTTTGCATTCTGGGGCAGTGTGCTAACAGTTACACCACATATGTGCCCTGATATCACCACACTACCCACACCTACCTGTATATGCGGCTCTTTGCCTGAGAGGTCAGTGCAGACTACTACAGTATCAACTTACTCTTGGATCGGTTACCAGCCAAATCGGTAACAAGAGCGCTGCCTGGCTTCCCACGTGGGAGATCGTGGGTTGGAACAGTAGTAGTCCAGACAGGAGCTCCACTACCATACGTGGCAGCAAGGACTGCTCCATCACCATCGCAGTTTACTGCGTTAGGTGGCGGTATGGTAGCTGCTGGGCAGCACTGTGACATGGCTGCCATCTACTGAGTATGGCTAGCATAACCTCTCCCCTGAGGAAGTTGATGTGGGACCTGTCAGGGCAGGGGTGAGTCACTTGATCGTGGATGCTGCAGTGAGCGGAGGACAATAAAGATGTGTCAGAAGCAAGCATGCTCATTCTCCTGCTTGCTTGGGGGGGTATACCGCATGAGGGTCAAGTTCCCGACAGCAAACAAAGGGGCCCCATCACAGAACCATAACCAAGTCAAAGTGATTGCTTACAGAATTGATACATGTCACTACCTAACGTGGTGCCTGGCACTAATAGGATATGGTAAGGACCGGTTTGTTCGGTATCAGGATAACATGACTGAGTGGGATATCGGGTCATGGTAATGGTGGCCAGGTCTGCCAGTAGTGGGACATTACTATGAAGTCATTATAAGTGTGCACTGGCCCAAGTCGGTACCCCTCCTGATATGACCTTCGATGTTGTGCATACAGAAATCCCAATAAACTAACAAACTAACAAACAAAACAAACACAACAACAAACACCTACATGGAGGTTAATGTATCGATGGCGCTGATTGGATGTTAAAGCAAGGCGTTGACAAACAACTTGCACACACCCCTACCCCCACAGACATGTATCTCCCCAACTTGTGACAGTACACTCATATAATACCTTATACAGTGCACGATCATGGTGACTTGATAGTGCTGCCTCACTGAGAAATCAGACCGCCGGTACCATGACCCGATATCCCACTCATGATGAACTGCTACACGAGAATAAGCCAACAGTTGGAATCAAATATGGTAACAGACTAGGCTAACTAGCCAGGGTGGGTATGTATCTATCCCAATTAAGCAACCCTAAAAAGCAAAGACCCGTCCTGCCATTATCTCAGACGTCAATAGGATTTTTTTTTTCGAACAACCTACAATCGACTGATCAAAGTTGACATCTTTATTAGGTCAGCGAATTCCAAAGAACATGGCTAATATTATGGCTGCTGACTGACTGCCTGTGTCACGTCAGAGATTGCGTCATTATCCAGGAAACAGCTCACACTGCAAAGGCTGCTGGGATTAGTTTCTGAGCAGAGCAGTCAGAGAATATGGAATTTTCGCGGAAGATGATGCGGGCAATTAAAGTTGCAGAGTCCGATGAAACCATAATATTTTCAAAACCAAAACAATTATCTAAAAATTTAATTCTACATATCTACCTTAGATGCTGGTGCACTTATTAAACATTTGTCGTCACATATAAGGGGATACTGAGTCAATTAATATAACCTGTTACTGCATAAGCCTATGGTGATAGAGTTTTGGCAAGCTTGCCAAAATTAATTTAGCACGTTACCATTTCAAATATCTCAAAAGTGAGCGATTTTAAATAAATGTTATTTCAAACTAAAGTAAGGTAGATTATAATGAACAACCTAACATGTTTATCTCAGAAAATGTAAGAATCTCAAAACCAGCTGACTATGCAACTTTGACGATTAACTGAATGCAGCGCAAGCCTCCATGCCATCATGAAGCAGAGATGGGCCAGCCAATACCTCCACATGCACCTATCCCTTTTCTTGTATCATCTTCTCTCTATCTTCTTTTTGGGTGGTAGGTGGATGGGTGGGTGGATTGGTTGGGCTGATCTAGTTGTTTTTTTTCCTGCAAATCAATTTTGCTCAACGGCAAAGTAGTGCTTCCTCGTTTTACTGAGAAAACCGGGCAATATTGAAATATCACGGAAGTGGATTATTCCTATATTTGGGATATAATTTGGTGTGCTTTACAAGTAAAGTCTATAAAGTTCATATTGGGTAATGCATTATATAGGAGAGGTGTTAATTTCTTCGGAACAAACCTGATTTGATTATTGGAATGATGCTAGGATTCAGTTAAACCCAGTAGCTTTGGTTTAATTTAGGCCAGAATGGCTTTTGTCACCTTTTTTTTTTTCTTCAAAACTGACCTCTTTAAATAATTCCTCAACAAATCGATGAGTAGTATGTTAGTCAAATTATAAAAAAATTAAACTCTAACAACATTGGATTCAGAATAGTCCTCATGTGTTCAGAGAGTTGAGTGCCAACCCCTACCTAGGACCCCTCTTCAATCCCTGGCTATGTGACTCCTATTATTCCCTATAGGTAAATATTTGGCCACATTAACTGTTAAATATCCCAGTCCCTATGTACTACTGTACTAGTCTGTGCTGACCTCTCCGTCATGGAGAAATATACTCACGGTGTGGATAGGGTGATTGCATAAGGGAACCTAGGTAATGTAATGGTTAGCACATTAGCTCCAGAATGCGGGTTCAAATCCTGCTCTGGGCACAGTATTTTCCATGTTCATCACCATGTAACAGTTTGTTTGTTGTTGTTTTACATCCTTGCAACATCTAAGGTCATATCAGGACGGGGCCCCATGTAACACTGGTTGTCATGTCCAGCTTCCTATAAAAGTTATATATTGCTGGTTGTTGAACCTTTCCTGTTCATATATGGGTAGTATAAATATTATTTATACAAATATTATGGAGAATGTCATTGGTAGCTGGTTGGGTGGTGAGCCGATATATATACTCTGATATGTTCTATGCTTCTATGGAGTTGTTGGAGCAGCCTGGTGAGCCAGGTGCAAGCTGAGAAGTAAGGCAAGTAGGCCTGGCCTTGACAGCAGGCAACCGGCCAAAATAGTAGAGTGTTAATTAATTATAAGCATTAAAAAACCTATTGATGTAAACCTTTTAAAAGACGTACCCTTTCAGGGGGTCGAGTGTATTTGTCTGCGCTGACCTCTCAGGCCAGGAGTCACACAGACATGCAGGCATGGATAAACTGATGGCATCAGGAAACCTAGGTGGTGTAATTGGTAGCACACTAGCTCCAAAATGGCAAGAAGTGTGGGTTTGAATCTTATTCAGGTGGTGAACACCCATGCAGAATGTGGTATTTAATGTCATTTAAATTATTTGCTAGGACAATTTCATCACAATCTGCATTAGAAATAATTGTATGTCAATAACCTCCCCACGTTTAATCATCCGAAGGTATGTGGTTGCAGAGTGAGTTTAAAGCATAGGGTCTATAGAGGGAGTGCAGCTGACATCATCACTCAGCAGTCAGCGGTCAGCGGCCAGCCATCTTGGATTACGAGCACCCTCCCTCGCCATGTGGTGAATGCATGCAGATGCAGTAAAACAGAGTTTTCCTGTGTTATGGGAGGTTCTGGGCAGTTTACATCCAATGTGTTTACTTACAGCACATTAGCAACAACATCTGAGGCCAAACTGCTCAAAACAGTGACAAATAAACCAACAAATCTGTAAATAAGCACAGTGTAGGCAGTTGCAAGCCTTCTGTATGTAATCCAATATGGCCACCGAAAGTTGTCTTGTGACATCATTGCACCCACTCTATAGCGAAGGATAAGAGTGGTGGTTGTGGGGGTGGGGGGCGCCAATCCCACACTTCCAGTGTGTAAGTGGTAGCTGTGACGTGCCATCTTTACACGGTTGGGTCACAGCGTCAGTCCTTCACGAGGGACCAAATGGAGAAGAGCTCAGCAGAACGACATTAAGACGCGTATTTAATGTCACCCCTCACACACAGAAAAAGAACAAAATCACAACAACAAAACTTTTAAATAAAAAAATGAATAAAAATGTAGCAATTTTCCATATCGATATGCGAAGTGTCAATAATGGCGGGGCGCTCTGCCCCTAATAGCATAGCCTCCAACTGATAACCCCTAAAGACCCCGTACTCGTGGCGCCGCCCTTGTGGCGCCGGCACGCACTACAATCAATAAACCATGGTGGTTGGGTGAGGTGGGTTTTTTTTCAGTGCGCACGCGCGCCTTTTCCATGGCACTTCCGGTGACGCGCGTTGACTTAGGCCCTAATGGCGGCCTAATTCGGCCTAATAGGAACTTAATGGTCGGAAAATAACCGTGGCTTTATTACGGCATGCCGTCATTCCATGCCTCTAATTATGACGTCACTTCAAAGACGCGGGCCGCGTGGGGTGGTGATAATAAAGGTTTGACGCGCGAATAGTTTGTCGATGAATTTCATCCGAAAAATGATCAGGCTTGCTTTGTAAAAAAATAAATAAAAAAGATTATCAATATTATTATTTTGGGTTAGATTCATTGATTACGCCGGGGAGATTAATTAATTATGCCAGGGAAATTTCAATCACTGATGATTCCCCTTCCTCATTCCACTGCTCGTTGTGCCATTGTATAAACTGCCAGGCGAGCGGCTAGGTAGCGACAATTATACATTTATAAGTCATTGGTTTTACCCGGCTTCGGTTTTAAACATAGTACTCATAATGGTATTGTTTGTTGTTGTTTTACGTCCTAGCAACACCTAAGGTCATACCAGGATGGGTACTGACTTGTGTCAGTGCGCACTCATGGTGACTTCACAGTGCTGCCCCACTGGGAGGCCAAGCCGCCAACACCATGTCCTGATATCCCACTCAGTCACATTACCCTACAACTGAACCAAATAGTCCTTGCCTTATGCTAATAATACCGAGCGCCAGGCTAGGAAGTGAAAAGTATAAATTTGTAGGTCATCGGTTTGACTCAACCAGAGTTCGAACCCAAGAACCCATGGGTTCGGATCCCTCGATCTCCCAAAACAGGAGACGGACTGACAAGTTTGTGTATCTCAGAACAATTGATGTTATTAAAGTCTATGCTGTTAGATTAAATTGAAATAGTTGTCAGAGAACTTCTACACATATTCTTTAGATATATCAACTATCTACTTCCAAAATCACTTGTTGGGCTCAGTAACTGAAATATCACACAAGAAGACACAACATTGTACTCACATGGTTTAATCCAAAACTAAAGTTGCTACAGGCACATGTACATAGTCTGGGCTGGCTGGTGGTGGTGGTGAGAGAGAGCGCGCACGCGCCATGCACCCTTAATTATAGGTTTAAATCCGGGTACCAGTCAGGAGACCCCTGTACCCGGCAGGCCCCTGGCTGCAGAGTACCAATGCAACCAGGTACCAGTCAGGTGACCCTAGCCTGTTCCCCGCAGGCCCTTGGGCACAGAGTACCAATGCAACCAGGTACCAGTCAGGTGACCCAGCCTGTACCCGGAAGGCCCTTGCCTGCAGAGTACCAATGCAACCAGGTACCAGGCCATCTGGTCTGGTGCTCTCATCATGGCATGATACATTGGATGTGGGAGCCCACCCTATCTAGACATCCCAGCTGCGGATATTTATCTAATTTGGATTACATTTGTTGATTATGCAGTGGGCATTTCAATCACCAATAATTGTTCTTTGTTGATTAAGCAGTGGAAATTTCAATCTCCGATAATTGTTCTTCCTCATTTGACCGATCCTTGCCTCATCCTATGCCGTTTTAACGGCATAGGATGAGGCAAGGATCCTCCCCCGTCTCCCACCTTCCTCTTTCCCTCCCTCCTCTCTCTAGCTCCCTCCTGGCCTTCCATCCTCAACCCCCTCCCACATTTCCCGTCTCCCGTCTCCACTCTCCCCTTCCTCCCCCCCCCCTACGTCTCCCTCCCTCTCCCTCCGCCCCCCTCCCTCCCTTCCACCTCCCCATCCCAGTGGCAGCCCTGACACTCGGCAGGCGACAAGCCCGACGCCACTGGTGGCGCCACCTCTCGTCCGCCACGTACACTAATTAGGTTTTAATTAAGTTGCCTGGCTAATTACCATGTTGCTGTCGCCGCTGTCTGGCAGGCGGCGTCGGGTGCAGATGAAGGAGCGGCCGGCAACCAGCAGCCGGCAACCATCTCCAAGCGGAGGCTCTGTGGCAGGCAGGCTGGAGCCTTGTGTGAAGGGCTGTTCGGGAGCGGAACATCTGCTTGGAGCCGCGTGGTTTCGGAGGAGGGGGAGGGGAAAGGGTTGTGCAGCAGCAGGAAGAGTGGTGGTGAGTTCGAGGAAGATGGCGGAGGTGGTGGGGGATGGAGTAGGATGGTGGGGATTTGAGAAGGATGGTGGGTGGTGGTGGGGGTTGGAGGAGGATGGTGGGGATGGGAGAAGGATGGTGAGTGGTGGGGGGTTGGAGGAGGATGGGGGGGGGGATGGGAGAAGGATACTGGGTGGTGTTGGGGGTTGGAGGAGCATGGTGGGGATGGGAGAAGAATGGTGGGTGGTGGTGGGGGTTGGAGGAGGATGGTGGGGATGGGAGAAGAATGGTGGGAGGGATGGGAGGAGGATGGTGGGAGACGCTGGAGGTGGTGGGGGTGCGGGGAAGGTTGTTTGAGAGTGGAGGGAAGGATGGGGGATGGGAGAGGATGATGGGGTTTGGAAAGGATGCTGGAGGGTGCTGGAGGGTGGGAGAGGATGATGGGTTATGGGGAGGATGGTGGAGGGTAGTTGGAGAGGAGGACGGGGGTGGGAGAGGATGATGGGGTTTGACGAGGATGGTGGAGGGTGGTTAGAGAGGAGTACGGGGGTGGAAGAGGATGATGGGGTTTGGGGAGGATGGTGGAGGGTGGTTTGGGTGGCGGGGATGATGGCGGTGGATATGTAGGGTAGTGGAGGATGTGTAGGATTGGACTGTACTATTAGAGGGTTGGGCCAAGTACAGGAGGGTATGGAGGAGCACTACATTAGAGGGTAATGAGAGGAGGACAACTCTCGGGATGCAGAGGGTATTTAGGGGCAGTAGAGGGTACAGTAGCTTGGAACATTAGAGGGTAGAGACAGGAATACGGTGGTTTAGAGGATAAGTATGTTCGTTGGAGTTTTAGATCCTCACATCATTTTAGATCCTCCCGCCTCTTCCCCCGTCCCCCTCATCGCTCCTCCCTCCCCTCCTCCCTCTCCTCTCCCCATTCCCTTCTTCCACCCTCCCCACTTCCAACTCCCACCTCTCCAACTACCTCTTCCTCCTCCTCCCACCTTCCCCACCCTCTCTCCCAGCTCCGCACCCATCCCCTCTCCAACCCCCTCTGTGTGGATGGATACCGATCATATGTGGATGGATACCGATCATATGTGGATGGATACCGACTGTGGCAGTGCGCATTCATGGCGACGTTATAGTGCTGCTCCACTGGGATACCCAGCCGCCGGCACCATGACCTGATTTCCTACTCAGTCATAGTATCCTGATACTGAGATAATCAGTCCCTGCCCTATCTTAGTAATGCCTAGCGCCAGGATAGGTAGTGACAAGTATCACCTTTGTAAGTCATTGGTTTGACTCGGCCGGGTTTCGAACTCCAGACCTGTCGCACGGGAAGCCTGTGCTCTATTGATTAGGCCATCACTTCCGGTGATCAGGGTAAGAGGATGGATGGGGTGTTAGAGGATCCGGTGGTATGTGATATTAGAGGGTGTCGTGAACAGGTTGATGGTACTAGAGGGTGTGGTGGTTTGACCATTAGAGGGTAGATGAGGATGGGAAGGTGCATGGTGGGTTGGAGCATTAGAGGGTACGGGATGTACTAGAGGATCCGGTGGTATGTGATATTAGAGGGTGCCGTGAACAGGTTGATGGTACTAGAGGGTGTGGTGGTTTGACCATTAGAGGGTAGATGAGGATGGGAAGGTGCATGGTGGGTTGGAGCATTAGAGGGTACGGGATGTACTACAGGGTACGGTGGTATGTGATATTAGCGGGTGCCGTGAACAGGTTGATGGTACTAGAGGGTGTGGTGGTTTGACCATTAGAGGGTAGATGAGGATGGGAAGGTGCATGGTGGGTTGGAGCATTAGAGGGTACGGGATGTACTAGAGGATCCGGTGGTATGTGATATTAGAGGTTGCCGTGAACAGGTTGATGGTACTAGAGGGTGTGGTGGTTTGACCATTAGAGGGTAGATGAGGATGGGAAGGTGCATGGTGGGTTGGAGCATTGGAGGGTACTGGATGTACTACAGGGTACGGTGGTATGTGATATTAGAGGGTGCCGTGAACAGGTTGATGGTACTAGAGGGTGTGGTGGTTTGACCATTAGAGGGTAGATGAGGATGGGAAGGTGCATGGTGGGTTGGAGCATTAGAGAGTACGGGATGTACTACAGGGTACGGTGGTATGTGATATTAGAGGGTGCCGTGAACAGGTTGATGGTACTAGAGGGTGTGGTGGTTTGACCATTAGAGGGTAGATGAGGATGGGAAGGTGCATGGTGGGTTGGAGCATTAGAGAGTACGGGATGTACTACAGGGTACGGTGGTATGTGATATTAGAGGGTGCCGTGAACAGGTTGATGGTACTAGAGGGTGTGGTGGTTTGACCATTAGAGGGTAGATGAGGATGGGAAGGTGCATGGTGGGTTGGAGTTTTAGAGGGTACTGGATGTACTGAAGGGTATGGTGGATTAGAACTTCAGAGGGTAGGGAATGAAGTAAATGTAAGATAGGATATGGTGGATTAAAACAGTAGTGGTTAGGGGTTCTACCTAAGGGTATGGCGAATTGGAACAATAGAGATAGCATGCAGTCAATCCCCTGACCTAATATCCCTCTCAGTCACATACACCATCACCCACTGGCACCTTATTACCACTATGTAATTCATAGCATGTTTCCTTTCAGACTAAGACGCTTTCGCAAAAAAGGACCCAAAACACCCCCCCAAAAAACCTTAGCATAGCACCTTCTTAAGCTTTCGCTGTTATGCAGAAGCTGTTATGCTGCACACAAGCTGTATGTCGGTGAGCGAATGCGACAAGATGAGATCTGTGTATTCATGTCATTTGATGAAAAGGTCACCCCCACCAGACACCAAAGCAGCAGCACAGCAGAGACGGATGGAGACAGACGTGTATTCATTGCCTTTCACAATCCACCTCGATCCCGGCTCGGTGGTGAGGTGATTTCCCCACAGTCCAAATCCATGTTGACATCATAGGGCATTCGCGTCTGAATCCGGACTCTTTCGCTCCCTCTTTGTTCCTCTCCTTATTTATCCCACTCTATCCTATGGATGGACTATATCATTCATCATGTGACTCTATTCTAGGTATGGTGTGTATAGTTCATTATGTGAATATTATAAATAATAATGGTATTAATATGTTTAATCAGATTATTATTCCTCACATAAGACTGCATATTTATGTATCGGCTGTATTATTCATTATGTGAATATTGTAAATAATAATAGTATTAATATGTTTAATCAGATTAGTATTCCGTAGATAAGACTGCATATTTATGTATGGGCTGTATAATTCATTATGTGAATATTGTAAATAATAATAGTATTAATGTGTTTAATCAGATTAGTATTCCGTAGATAAGACTACATATTTATGTATGGGCTGTATAATTAATTGTGCGAATATTATAAATAATAATGGTATTAATATGTTGTATTAGATTATTACTCCTCACATAAGACTGCATATTTATGTATGGGTTGTATCCTTAATTATGCGAATGTTATATATAATAATGGTATTCATATGTTTTATCAGATTTCATAAGACTGCATATCTACCAGCTCCTATTTCGCTGCACTTGTTCTGTTCTGACTGTATGTATCACTAACGCCATCTGGAGGATTTCGTGTCAACTAACTGTCTCCAGATGCTCTCAATCTGGTGCTATCATCATATACAACAGATATTATCCCAAGCGAGCGAGAAGAAGTGGGTCATGGTGACGCACCACTGGTCACGTGTGGGAGCTCAGTCAAGATTAGGAGCACCCATTTCCCCTCTGCGGGATAATACTCCTATAATACCTTATACATCTTATATACCTAGTTAATCCCGAAAAATAAGCATTGACCAACAATTAGCTTTAGGCGGCTAGTAAGGCAGTATGCCACTGGGGGGGAGGGGGGGGAGGCGCCACCATTGCATTATATAAACAGAAGACGCATTTGTAATGGGGACCGAATCAATTAAGCGATGGCTGGGTTCCCATGTTCAGTGAGGTGTAAACTGGAAAGAGGTTGCTCAATTAGTACAGAATTGTTACAGATCTGTATAGATGACTGAAAAACAAGTGTTGTATATTTTGACTGTAGGTGGCTCCACTTCCAAACACTTGGAAGCAGATGAATGAAAAACAAGTGTTGTACATTTTGACGGTAGGTGGCACCACTAGCAAACACTTATAAGTAGATGATTGATAAACAACTAATATATATCGTGACTGGAGGTGGCACCCCTCGCAAACACTTGGCAGCAGATAAATGAAAAACAAGTGTTGTACATTTTGACGGTAGGTGGCACCACTAGTAATCACTTGCAAGCGGATGCATGAGAGGCAAATACAGAAGATCGCGAAAGTTCCTATGTATATCCAAATACACACATAATATATATATTTGTGTACATTATACATGAAAGCCGAGCTGACAGTCTGGGGTAGGTGCTCATTGATGTGTGGAATTGACATAGGTGGCGCCACTAGTAAACACTGGTAAGACATGAATGAGAAGCGGGTCGTGTATATTGTGACAATAGATTGTGGTTTTGTGTATGACGGGGCCATGTTGGCGATAATTGTGTGTGACAACCCCCCCCCCCCTTCCCAAACCCCACCCCCACCCACTCTCAACCCCAGCCCCATCCCCACCGCCACCATTGTTGGTGAGGTGACAACAGTGGAGATGGGATGGTTCGTGGTATTTGCGGTGTGGGGAGGGGGGTGAGGGGAATGTGTGTGTCTATGCATGTGTGTGTGTGGGGCGGGGGGGGAGGGTTGGTTTTGCGGGCCCTCTGTAATGTTTGATTTCATGTTCCGCGGCTTGGTGGCGCCTCTGTCGAGACGCCTTCCCACACTGCATTTGCGCCACATTTGACACAAGCGGTGGCAGTGTGCAGATTCCTCAGCGTTACGTATCAGGACGAAAAACGTTAATCATATGAGCAAATAGGGAAAGGGAGTGGTCTTTCAGATATTATAGCCCTGTCACACTACGATGCATCACGTAAGTGTGCGCCGAGGTAGGTGATTTTGCGCCAATATGTCAGTGTATGTCGATATGCGTTACTCGAACGTTAGGCATTTGTTATGCGTATGTTGGTATACGTCGATGTTCAACGTAATACGGCTCATCAGGGGGTAGCAAAAGTTGTGTGCATGCACAAAACTGTTGACGTTCGACAATGGGTGGCTTTTACGTTGGGCATATGTTATCTATACGTGTGACATATGTCAATGTATGTTAGATACACGTTAGACAAACATTGTTCACTATGTAGCACGATGTTGACCTATGTGAGTCAGTCAGAGAGCCAGCAGAAACATACCGTCTGCGTATTGACAACATATTGACAACATATGGATAACGTACATCTAACATATGTCTAACATATGTTTTGCGTTTCTCCACCGTGTCTTGAAATATGTTACGTATAAGGCATACTTCTGGCAATCAAATAACATATATAATGTTGACCGGTATTTTGCGAGCGTACCATGAGCGTAATGCGAGTGTTTTTCGCCGGAAGGCATGTTAGCCATATTTTGGCAATGCGCACTGCTACATTGTGCATAGGTGTGTATCGGTCCAACTTTGTCCCCCATGCCGAAAAGTTCTACGCATCTCGACACTTGAAAGTGATTTTAACCGTTGGCCACACGCTAACACGATGCGTCATAATGTGACAGGGCCATTAACAGATACACCCCGGGAAGCTGGACTCTTTGCCAAGTGTCAACAACATGTTCGTGCAGTCATTTGATTCTGTTTTCTCTATACAAAAACTAATTTAAAATGAGGCTCGGCTGTTCAGTTGTCGTGGGAGATGTTGCAAAGAAATAGAAGGATCATGTGCTTAGACCGAGATAAAATATCCATCACCACTCAGAGTAAGGCTAAAAGACAATCCTGCCTAAATCCGAGCAAAAAGATGCTCCAGTAGGAATGAAGCATAAATAAACTGTGGAGACGCTGGTTCCAGTGTGCAGTGTTTATCTATATTGCCATATAGTTGATGGAATGGGAGACAATGCAAAGAAACCAAGATGGCGGCCATGAAATGCTCCCAATTAGACATTTAAAGCCTAACAAATTCACGATTTCATGAATTCTTAATAACAGATAATATTTTGACCAATATATTTAACATATTCGATTGCAAATACATATTCTAATTGAGACAACATTATTGCCTTACAAAATTAATACTTGTTGCCATCTAGACTGGCGCTCGAGATTAATAGGATGTGGTAGGGACTAGTTTCCTCAATATCATGATAACGTGACTGAGTCGGATATTGGGTCATGGTTGCCGCAAGTCCAGTCTTCAAGTCAGGCATCACTATAAATTCACCATGAGTGCACACTGTTACAAGTCAGTACCCGTCCAGATATGACCTTAGATGTTGCAAGGATAAACACCCCCCAACAAACAAACCTACCCGCAAAGGTTGCAGTTGCTAGGAGGTAACACCCCAAACAATCACTAACTCCGAAATTGAATCAATAGTCGGTTTCTTTTGTCCTCCATGCGGCCGTATCAGAACTAAGATCAACCTGTGCCCACCCCCCCTCCTCCTATTCCCCTGCTCCACCACCCACCTCTCCTCCCCACTCCCCACTCCCACCTTCCCCCACTGCCCCCCCCCTCCTCCCATTCCCCCGCTCCACCACCCACCTCTCCTCCCCACTCCCCACTCCCACCTTCCCCCACTGTTCACATCAAATAGACAACTCCACACCTCTTACCCCCGCCACCCTCCTCCTGCTGACTTGTGGGTCTGGAGTAGACCTCAAATATTGGTTCAGTCTGATTGAACGCTCCTACCGGCAGACCTTGCGAAAGCAACCCCGGGTGCCCCCCCCCCCCCCCCCCCCCCTCCCCCTAGCGGCCTCTTTCAGAACTAGCCAAGTCGAGCAAACACCTGTTCTTTACCCCTATTATCGCCCCGTCGGATGCGTGTAAACCCTCAGCCGGAATGGCACCAATGGGGAAGTGGCAGGGGGAATGGGGGAATGAGGGGGATGGGGGGATGAGGGGGGATGGGGGGATGGGGGGATGGGGGGTGACTGGGGGGCTTGAGGCATGTTTTACGTCCCTCGGCTCACTGAGTGAGACACGTTCACTAGAAATCGTCGAGTATTTTTCGTCAAGATGCCAACAATGCTTACCATGATTCGCCAATTTGAATTCAGTGAATAACATTTTGGAGTTTCATTAAAACTTCAGCGTTGCATACACCGATGGTTTTGATTTTTGTTGGCCATAATTCAGGGTTAAATCTATTTGGTTGATACTTAAATCCTCCTTAACTCTAATTTGAAGTGACTTTTATTTTAAATGAATAACTCTTGAGATACTTGATTTAAAAACATGCCAAATTAAGTTTGCATAGTCCGATGGTTTTGTGTTTTGGTAATTTTTCTGAGATAAATATATTAAATTGATCGTTATAATCTACCTTCTTTCAAGTTGAAGTAACTTTGATTTTAAATGGATAAGTTTTGAGATATTTGAAATTCAAACATGTAAACTTAGTTTTGGCAAGCACGCCAAAACTCTGACACCATAGGCTTCAACAGTAACAGGTTCTATCAAATTGTCTCAGTGTTCCCTTCTATGTGGCAATATATGCTGAATATGTACATCAATATCTAAGTTAGATATGTAGAGTCAAATCTATATAATTATTTTGGTTTTGAAAATTTGTTGCTTCATCGGACTATGCAGCTTTAACTTTGGCGTGCATGTGTGTGTGTCAAAATTCGGACACTGTAGGCTTCAGTTGTGACAGGTTCTATTAAATGTAACCTTGTAGTGCCTTCTGTGCAGAACATGCTTTTATAAGTACACTGATATCTAATGGAGTTGGATATGGAGAATATAGATAAATGTTTTGATTTTAAGGATGTTGATGTTTTCAGCGAACTGTGCAGTTTTAATATATTTATATATGAAGTGTTCTGCCGCAAAACCCCGTAAAGGCCAATCCAGATAAACATTGAAATCAAACCTTCAACGAGTTAATTATTTTGCATTCCTACATTTTTTGTTCATTGTTCCATAATCATATCATTAAAATAAAAATAGTATTAGTGAGAATGGACGTTATTTTGAGGTAAACATATTTTATATTGATAGCATTTTGGGGTTGGCGTTTACGCGGTTTTGCGTCTGGTGTAGGCATACACATATATATACATATATATATGTCATCATCATCATCATCATGCTGTCGGTCACGATGCGACAAAGACTGCTTTCATTACCTGACTGCCGCTCTCCATTTAGCTCTCTGCTGTGAGAGTGATGTCCAGGAGTGGGTCTTAATATCTCTCAGCTTCAGGTTTCTCTTGATGGTATCCTTGAACCAGAGACGAGGGCGCCCTCTCTTTCTGTAACCAGAAGACAGTTGAGAATAGAGGATCTGCTTTGGTAGCTTGTCTGATGACATCCTCATGAGGTGTACAGTACACCGGAGATTCTTTTTGATCAGAAGATCTTCCATAGAGGGCAGCCCCGTCCGTTCGAGTATTACATTTCATGAAAGCTGCCTGCAAAAGTGTTGAAGTGCTGCTGGCTTTTGCAAGTTACCAGCGGCACTCTCTCGGGGAGCAAATAGAGGTTTCACACTGGCAAGAACATGTCAAGACAGGCGCAAAACCATTTGTCCCTGCTGTGGCTGGTCGGGAGATGTTGGGATTTCCATATATCAACCGCCCTTAATGCTGCCACAGTGACATGGTTTTCTGTTTAGAGTTTGCTCCCTTAGCCTTCGGTTCTGTCAAGAACCTGTACCACAAGGCAGTGGTTTACAACTCTGCAGGGCAGGGGCGTCAAACTCCCTGAGGTATTGCTATATAAATATTTATAAGTTATTAATAAAGATATTTGCCTTAAGATGATGGTGAGGGCACAACCTATATTTCAGTGTTTACAGAAAGAGTCGTCGAATTGGTAGCTAAACAGGCTTCTGCAATTGAAAGATTGTCCCTAGAGATTGCTGATACAAGTTCGGCATAGTCAACTTACAATGCATGGACATCTTGGATATAAAACTTGCAGTATCTTTTGGTTAAATATTGAACATTCTTAAATTGATTCTTATAGAAATTTAAGACTGTGGTCATCTAGTGTGCGCTTAACAAATAATCATCACTTCGGAAATATTAGTGCAGTGGTGCCTGTTTTCAAAGGAAGGAAAACGCTGAGTCACCAATGTAGTCCCGATGTGGCAGGTGTCCGGTCGTTGGAACGAGAATCAAATGAAACAAATTCAGTTATGAATTCCTTGATGAAGACATGCACTACAGTAGCAGTACACCTGAATGTTGCCAGGGATCACTGCTCTGTAAAACTTGAATGTAGACAGACAGTACTGTACTGTCAAAGCTGAATGTAGATAGGCATTAGGGGTGGAACCTGAACTTGGACAGGCACTACTGTACCAGGAAGCCTGAATGTGGACAGACAGTACCATACCAGAAAACCTAAATGTAGACAGAGAGTACTGTCGCGTAAAAGCTGAATGTAGATGGACACTACTTTACTGTAAAACATATATGTACACAACTAATACTGTGCCATGGAAGTAGAATGTGCATAGACACTACTGTACTCTAAGAGATGAATGCACACATGCAGTACTGTAATGTAAGACATGAGTGTAGTCAGACACTACTGTACTGTAAGACATGAATGTAGTCAGACACTACTGTACTGTAAGACATGAGTGTAGTCAGACACTACTGTACTGTAAGACATGAATGTAGACAGACACTACTGTACTGTAAGACATGAATGTAGTCAGACACTACTGTACTGTAAGACATGAATGTAGAGAGACACTACTGTACTGTAAGACATGAATGTAGTCAGACACTACTGTACTGTAAGACATGAATGTAGAGAGACACTACTGTACTGTAAGACATGAATGTAGTCAGACACTACTGTACTGTAAGACATGAATGTAGTCAGACACTACTGTACTGTAAGACATGAATGTAGACAGACACCACTGTACTGTAAGACATGAGTGTAGTCAGACACTACTGTACTGTAAGACATGAATGTAGACAGACACCACTGTACTGTAAGACATGAATGTAGTCAGACACTACTGTACTGTAAGACATGAATGTAGAGAGACACTACTGTACTGTAAGACATGAATGTAGACAGACACTACTGTACTGTAAGACATGAATGTAGTCAGACACTACTGTACTGTAAGACATGAATGTAGTCAGACACTACTGTACTGTAAGACATGAATGTAGTCAGACACTACTGTACTGTAAGACATGAATGTAGACAGACACTACTGTACTGTAAGACATGAATGTAGACAGACAATACTGTACTGTAAGAGATGAATGTAGTCAGAACCTACTGTACTGTAAGACATGAATGTAGACAAACACTACTGTACTGTAAGACATGAATGTAGACATACACTACTGCGCTGTAAGACATGCATGTAGACATACACTACTGTAATGTAAGACATGAATGTAGACATACATTACTGTACTGTAAGACATGAATGTAGACAAACAATACTGTACTGTAATACATGAATGTAGAGAGACACTACTGTACTGTAATACATGAATGTAGACAGACAATACTGTACTGTAATACATGAATGTAGACAAACACTACTTTACTGTAAGACAAGAATGTAGACAAACAACACTGTACTGTAATACATAAATGTAGACACACAATACTGTACTGTAAGACATGCATGTAGACAGACACTACTGTACTGTAATACATGAATGTAGACAGACAATACTGTACTGTAAGACATGAATGTATACATACACTACTGTACTGTAATACGTGAATGTATACAAACACTACTGTACTGTAATACATGAATGTAGAAAAACAATCACTGTGCACTGTGAAATTTTTTTTCATTTTGTTGGTGACGTGCTGTGAAGTGTTGCTAACGCAACCCCCTCCCACCTGCAGGGCTGTGAAGTGCTCGTAAAGCAGGCCCCACCCACCTGCTGGGCCTGCCTGCAATCCCCACTTAGCGCATCGATTTCAGTCCAGCCGGGTGAGAAGCGTTCACACCCCTACTCCAGTAGGGGGCGTGGCAGTGGCTGCTTACACACACATTCAGCTTCTTTACAAATCATCACCTCATCCGAAATGAACTCCAACAAACTGCAAACTACAAAACTCAACACCAGACGGGATGGCTGAATGAGTTAGAGCGTCCGTCTCCCATGTTGGGGTCGTGTGTTTGAACCCTGGTCGAGTCAAACCAATGACTTCAAAATTGATACTTGTCACTTCCTAGCCTGGCGCTCGGCATTATTAGGATAGGACAAGGACTGGTTAGCTCAGTGTCAGGATAATGTTAATGAGTGGGATATCAGGTCATGGTGCTGGCAGCCTGGTCTTCCAGTGGGGCAGCACTATAAAGTTGCCATGAGTGTGCACTGTCACAAGTCGGTGCCCATCCTGATATGACCTTAGATGTTGCTATGACGTAAAACAACAACAAGAAACAAAGCAAAACAGACACACTGGCTGAATCGGTTAGAGCACAGGATATCCATGCTGAAGGTCGGGAGTTCAACTCACATCCGAGTCAAATCAATGACATACACAATTTTATACTTGGGTCTAGTTAGCCTGGTGCTCGGCATTAAACCCCAGTCAGACCTCACCGGACTGAGGCAATGGACAGAAACCGGCTACTGTCCGGTGAAATACGGCACTGTACTGTTTATATACGGTAGCCATCCGGCATGTCCGTTCTATCTCCGGTAGTGTCCGGCGGTGTCCGTCACAAGTTTTGAACACGCACAAAACTTGTACCGGACACCACCAGACTTTTTTAGTGGGTTTAGTTTGTTTTGCCCGGTTCATGTCCGTTACCCATCCGTTACGTCCCCAGTTTGCTTCCTGCCAAGTACGTTGACGGTATTTTTATTTTTGTTTTAATTTTATTGCGGGAATTCGGTCAGTATATCTTTTCAGCGCGTCCGTGAACAATCTGGTACGTCCGTTCGGCATTCGGTTTTTGTCCGGTTAGCATCCGGTGGATATTCGTTAATGTACGTTCCTTGTCCGTTTAGCGTCCGTTTCCTCCGGTACATTTCGGGACATTTCGGGACCTTTTGAAACCGGTCACCAACGGATTAGACAATTCTTTGTCCGGTGGTGTCCGCTACTCAGTCCGGTAAGGTCTGACTGGGCCTTCATGTAGGGTGGACTCAGTGTCGTTGCTGGAATGCAGTGGCTCGATCACTACTACTGACCCCACCTCCATCCCACGACTGGTGAACGTGCGCAGACAGCACTATACACTGATTGCCACGGCCACCATGCGCACAGCAAGCTAGTGCAAGGACTGAGCCGGTCAGTAATGGTGGAAAGCAGTCATGCTGGCAGCTGAATTGATATCGTGGCAGCCTAACTGCCCCCAGCGAACTCAGATGAAGTATTCGGCATTGCACAGACGCCACCACCAACCTGTCCTCTGACAGCTGTTTAGGGATGAAAGCTGCCGTTAGCATCTCACTGTGCAACATGCACTGTGGAAAAGGTCTTATAGAGGATGTTCATATCCAAGCATCGCTCATACAGACAATAACAATAATAAGTCATATCTCGGGTGTTTACAAGCGACAGCGGCGGCGGAGTATACCGACAACCTTAGCAATGGAAGTGTAGGAGTAATGGTAATTAATACACAAACGATGCGGGGGTGGAGCCTGTGAACGTGTAGTACATAGGCGGTCAGCATTTGGGTGGGATTATATTAACGAGAATGTGAAATGGCTACAAGAAGGAGAGATGGCGGTGGCCAGCAGCAGGAGCGGGGGAATCCATGGTATATTAATTGAACTAAAGGAACAGAACAAGGTTAAACATATATATATGTATTATATATAGATATATCAGTAAAACTTTAATTCCCAACAAATATTCCATTTTCTCCTCAGCATGAAAATCTGAGAATGAAAGAATTGTGAATAGCATCCATTTGTGGTGAAAATAAATAAATTTAAAAAGATTTGTTTTGTTTCCAAAACACACATAGAGAACTATTGTAAAAGCCACCCACAAAAAAAACAACAATAACCCTGGTTGTAAGTAGTAGTGTGCGTAGGGAGTTTTCCCCGGGTTCAACCCTGGGAGCCGGTGTGGCAGTAAATCGCAAACCCCTGGAAATTGCACATCCCGGGGTTTGCGATTTACTAGGAAATCACAAACCCCCCCTGTAGCGGCGGCGTTAATATCACTTCGATTTTAGGGTTAATTTGATCAAATTTCACTTTTTGAGTATGTAATTCTGTTAAATATGATAGCATTGAATAGATTTGGGCCTAATCGGTACCTAACACCGCCCTTAAACCTGGTACGGAGTGGTGTATCATGAACATGGGGGGTTTGAGATCTCCAGGGGGGATATGTGATTTCCTAGGAAATCGCAAACCCCCCATGCCCATATATGGCATGGGGGTTTGCGATTTCCTAGGAAATCACAAGTGGGGGTTTGCGATTTACAGGGTTTGCGATTTCCTGCTACACCGGGTCGGTCATTTTGACTGGAGGCAATGAACGAGAATGTGGTGAGAGTGGGTGTGGTAAGTGTGGGTGGAGAGTGTGAAATGGGTGTGAAGTGTGGGTGGAGAGTGTGAAATGGGTGTGAAGTGTGAGTGAACAGTGTGAAATGTGTAAGTGTGATTTGAGCCGTTGGTGTACCCGTATACCCTGGTAGCTGATGTGATGGAGTTTTAGGTCCTGGCAAAATCTAAGGTCATATCAGGATGAGTACCGACTTGTAACAGTGCAAACTCATGGCGACTTTATAGTGCTATCCAAGTGGGAGACCAGGCCACCATGACCATGTGTAAAATTCTCCGATTACGTGTATATTGAATATCGAGATGGCTAAATACGAAACAGTACTCCCTTTATAATGCTCACACCGGGGGAGGGAAGCAATGCCCCTTTAAGCACAATCCCTCCCCCTTATCTCGCCCAGCCACACGGTCACCACAGGTTATGCAATCCCAGATAACTAGGTGGTGGCCAGAGCTGGGTGGGAGGGCGTGAGTCCTGGTGAGCTGTGTTAGGGAGTGATCATGTGGGCTAGGAGTTAATGGTGTGCATGAGTGTAATAGCCAATAAGAAGGTCTATAACATCCACTGTTGCATGGAACTGAAAAAATATATATATATACTGAATAAAACTAAGCAGCAACATCATCATCTATCTACTCTCCTGCTGGTGCTGAACTCGGATCGTGTGTTGTGTTGTGTGTGTGTGTCTACTATGGGGTAAAGTCTGATATGTACTGCATCTAAATAAGATATAAATATGGGGAGCTATGAACTGTACGCAGTATATATGATATCAGGGCAGTATAGCCTGGTTGAGCAGTACAGCTACTAAAAGAGAGAACATAATGAGATAACCATAGCCCTCGCATACCACCTAACTGGATCAGCCATCAATAGCATTCAAACGCCCGCATATAAAGTGGGGACCCGCAAATACCGGATTTCATACATGACCTGATGTCCCACTCAGTCACATTATCCTGATACTAAGCAACCCAGTCATTGCTACATCTTTATAATGCCGAGCAACCGGCTAGGAATAGACAATGACCGATTTTTAAATCATTGGTTTGACTCGACCAGGGTTTGAACCCATGGGTTCGAAAGTCACGATCTACCAACACGGAAGACGGACCCTTAACTCATTCGGTCATCGCGTCTGGTGATGATGATGATGATGATAATGGTGGTGATGGTGCTGACGATGGTACTAGTGCCTTTATGACACTCAAACACATTTTACTAAGTTGCGTTGATTTGTTGGCCCTGCTCCAACAATTCTACACTGCAGACCGTATGCATGACCTTTTTACTAAAGTAAAACAGGAAAACATTTTAGCCTGTTTGAGGGCAGCTGGACTGTACCAACTCATATAGTTTACTAAATAAATTCTATCAATTATTAATCAAACTTTTCTTTTTCTATGGGAATTTGTTTCCCTTGACCACAAATATATGATTGTGAGCTTTCTAATTTAATGAAAGTCTATTGGCACATAATTGATTGTCTGATTTTACATGTAAAAGCGATGGTTTGAACAAAAAACAAACATTTCTCACCGTGAATATGGCCTATGCTGCCGACACGGTGTAAAGCAACCACCAATCAATCAATCAATAAACTAGTGGGTTTTGATTGTGTGTACAATGCACATACACTGCTTCATACATACGACTGCAACGCGTCTGAATAACAACTAATTAAACGCTGAGATAATCCTCAAAGGTTACACCAACCTTCATTTGAGTTAGCTGTGTTTCTGATCAGTAATATACCCTTTTCTCGGAGCAGGCTGCACAACGAGCTTCTACCCACAATACCAGTTATTGCCAGTGGTGGAAATCTTCTATGAAACATTTTCCACAGAGTATCCAGCACAGTGAGCTGCTACCAGCAACACTAATTCTGCTACTGCCATCAAATGGTGGTTTGGTGGTGGAAATCCTCCACTAGTAGGCCTGCATGACCGATTAGTCAAGGAGCCACCTAAACAGGTGGGCATGGATAGAGTACCTACAACAGGGAGTCTAGGTAGAGTAGTGGTTATGGCACTAGCCCCGGCACGGCAAGTGTGTGGGCGAAAAACCTGTTCTAGGGTTAACCCCTTGTAATATCTAAACAATTTAATACTTTAGCAAATAGCATCAAGATAAATCACAAAAAAGAAGATTGCATGGCATTCATGCATATGTGTTACACAGATAATTATTTGGGTCGCTGTCCCCCTCCCCCTTCCCCCCCTTCCCTTTCCCCTGACCACTTTCTCCCTTTCCCCGTACATCTTGTGACTGTTTGGGCCGCTCCCCCTCTCCATTTCCCCTCCTCTCTTATCCCCTCCCCCTCTCCCTCTCCCCCTCCGCCTCCCATCCCCATTCCCCTCTCCCCTTCCCCTCCACCTCCCCCTCGCCCTGCCCCGTCTCCCCTTCCCTCTTCTCCCCTCCACCTCCCCTCTTCTCCCCTCCCGTTCCCATCCCCCTCTCCCCCTCCGCCTCCCCCTTCTCCCCCCCCCTCCCGCTCCCCTCCCCCCCTCCGCCTCCCGCTCCCACCTCCACCTCCCCCTCTCCCCCGTCCCCCCTCCGCCTCCCCCTCTCCCCCCGCCTCCCTTCCCATCTCCCTCCCCCTCCCCCCCGCCTCCCATCCCCCATTCTCCCTCTCCCCTTCCCCTCCACCCCCCCCTCGCCCTCCCCCCTTCTCCCCTCCCTTCTTATCCCCTCCCCCTCTCCGTCCGCCTCTCTCCCCTCCGCCTCCACCTCCCCTATTCTCCCTTCGCCCTCCCATTCCCCTCTCCCCTTCCTTTCCACCCCCCCCCCCCCTCGCCCTCCCCCTTCTCCCCTCCCCTCTTATCCCCTCCACCTCCCCTCTTCTCCCCTCCCCTTCCCATTCCCCAATCCCCCTCCGCCTCCCCTCTTCTCCTCTCCCCTCCCTCTCCCCCTCCGCCTCCGCCTCCCCTTTCTCCCAAGCCTCCCCTCCCGCCTCTTCCTCTCCCCCTCCCCTCCCGCCCCCTCCCTCTCCCTCTCCCTCTGCCTCTCCTCCTCCCCCTCCCCTTCCCCCTTCCCCCACCCCGCTGACTGGTTGGGCGCCATTGTTAATACGGGCCCTTCCAAACGGTCCTGTTCGTTTCGTTGATCGATCGTCGTCCTTTTACAAGCAATTACTGTCTCCTTGACGGCAGCGGCGTCCCCCTGACCTCTCCCTGGCGCTCCCTGAGTACTAATAAGACGCACTTCCGTCTACCCTGACCCCTGAGGACGGACAAACCCCGGGGTGGGGGGGGGGGAGGGAGGACGGAGGGTGAGATGGAGTGAGTGGTTGTGGTTTGTAATGCCTGTCGTTAACCAGTCCGATTTAGGTTAGCGACAGACAGTTGGCTTTAACCTGACTAACCCAACTAACCTGAATCGACAAACACTGATGACACAAACACAGAGTACAGACTTGCAATGCACACAGTGCATAGCCAATACGCACTGACTTAGAGCTGCATAGTCCGATGAGGCATCACATTTCAAAACCAAAGCAATCTATTTAGATTTGATTTTGTATGTCTAACTTAGATCATCATCATCATCATCATCATCATGCTGTCGGTCACGATGCGACAAAGACTGATTTCATTACTTGACTGCCACTCTCCATTGAGCTCTCTGCTGTGAGAGAGATGTTCATGAGTCGGTCTTAATGTCTCTCTGCTTCAGGTTTCTCTTGATGGCACATTTCATGAAAGCTGCCTGCAAAAGTGTTGAAGTGCTGCTGGCTTTTGCAAGTTAGGAGTGGCACTCTCTCGGGGAGCAAATAGAGGTTTCACACCGGCAAGAACATGTCAAGACAGGCACAAAACTATTTGTCCCTGCAGTGGCTGGTCGGGAGATGTTGGGAGTTCCATACATCAACCGCCCTTAATGCTGCCACAGTGACATCGTTTTCTGTTTAGGGTTTGCTCCCTTAGCCTTCGGTTCTGTCAAGAACCTGTACCACAAGGCAGTGGTTTACAACTCTGCAGGGCAGGGGCATCAAACTCCCTGAGGTGTTGCTATACCTGCAATACCTGCATACCCTAGATAACTTAGATACTGATGCACTTATTAAGCATTGTATTGCCGCATAGAAGGGAACGCTGAGTCAATTTAATAGAATTGGTTACCGCAGAAGCCTATGGCATGCTTGCCAAAACTAATTTGATATGTTTAGATTTCAAATAGCTCAAAAGTTAAAATAGAAGTTACTTCAAACTAGAGTCATCATCGTTATGCTGTCGGTCGCGATGCGACAAAGACTGCTTTCATTACTTGACTGCCGCTCCCCATTTAGCTCTCTGCTGTGAGAGTTGCGTCCATGAGTCGGTCTTAATGTCTCTCAGCTTCAGGTTAGATTATAACAATCAGTTTAATATATTTATCTCAGAAACTCAAAACCATTTGACTATGCAACCTTAAGTTACAATTGAAGAGTTCAGCTGCCAAAACTGAGTCCAGTTTAGTTGTTCTCTGTCAAATATAATTTGCTGTGCTTTCCAGCTAAAGGCTATCAATTTCAAATTCTATCAACTCGGGTGACCCGAATACGGCCGTCGTTTCCGCGGAGTAAACTATTAATATTTCATTTGTGCATCCATGTTTATGCCAAATTGTTATTTATTTCTTTTAATTTTGAATAAACTAAGTTTTGAACTGCACGTATCGGCAAAGTCTATGGCAGTGGGCATTTGTTTTGATATATTATTATCCAATAGCTGTCGTCCACCCTGATTGCTGCGGACCGAAGTTCGATGAGCGATTTCCGTTTCCGTTTGCTGGATTTGGATGTTATTCAACACGATTTTACAAATGGTGGTGCCCATACAGTGCTATTTCCGTTTCCGTTTGCTGGATTTTGGTGGTTTCATGAGTAGGAGTATTGTTTATGTGTATATATATCTACATGCGTTAGTCCTAAGCCTCCCCGTGGGTGGGTCGGTATTAATATTTCATTTGGGCATCCATGTTTATGCCAAATTGTTCTTTATTTCTTTAATTTGGAATAACATCTAAGTTTTGAACTGAGCGTATCAGCAAATTCTATGGCAACGATCATTTGTTTTGATATATTATTAACCAATAGCTGACCCGGAATACCATCAATATATATGGGATGTGTCAGTTTCTGCAGAAAAAAACTAAAGGAAAAACAGATTTGATAATCAGAATTATGGCACCTCAGCTCAAACATGGTAGTTATTATTTCGTTTTGGCCTGGATGGCGTGTGTTAGTTAATTGCATCCAAAGCCTTCAATTTGAGATACAGTATAACCCAGTTAAACCAAGCTCGGTTAAACCAAACGATCGGTTAATCCAAACGCTTTTCAACGGCCTGGCAAAATACTATCATTTCTCATATTAAAAAGTTGGTTAAACCAAAGTTGGTTAATCTAAATTATCAGTTGATCCAAACAAAATTGTCAGACCCCAGGCCTCTTCCAGTAAGGTTAAACAAAACTTTCATGTGGTTATAAGGTCATCTGAGACCCCTCCCACCCACCCTCAACCCTATATTCCACCCACCCCCACCCTCATCTCCCACCCATCCCCTCCCCCATCTCCCAGCCCCATCTCCCACCCACCCCCATCTCCCACCCACCCCCCACCACCATCTCCCACCCACCCCCACCACCATCTCCCACCCACCCCCACCCTCATCTCCCACCCACCCCCATCTCCCACCCACCCCATCTCCCACCCACCCCCATCTCCCACCCCCACCATCTCCCACCCTCCCCCCACCACCATCTCCCACCCACCCCCAACCACCATCTCCCACCCACCCCCACCACCATCTCCCAACCATCCCCTCCCATCATCTCCCACCCCCACTCTCCCCACCCCACCCCTCCCACCCCCACCATCTCCCACCCATCCCCACCACCATCTCCCACCCCCATCTCCCACCCCCCCATCTCCCACCCACCCCCATCTCCCACCGACTCCATCTCCCACCCTCCCACCCCACACCATCTCCCACCCACCCCCAACCACCATCTCCCACCCACCACAACCCCCATCTTCCACCCACACACACACACATCTGCCATGCCCCTTTCTGCCACGCACCCCCACCACCAAATCCTACCTCACCCCGATATCCCATGCACCCCTATCTTCCACACACCTCCAAACAGAAGTGTACCGCTCTTTGGAGTTCAGCAAGTCCCAGAGTGCAGTGGAAAACAGGGAAAACTGGAGAAAACTGGTTTGCAAAGTCATCTGTGATGCCATTGCGGTTATGATATTGATGATGACATGAAAGGCAACTGTACCAAAGGGATTGATGATAATGATTTTTTGGAACTGTGGTGTGATGGTACACGATTTTAAACTCAAGAATATTGGACTATTCAACATTAGGCCAAATCATGTGCTACTCCCCCCTCCCACCTTGAGAACCTCCTTCTCTCTGGCGGAGTGGTTAAAGGGTCTGCCTTTTCGCTAGGTCAGACTCCTAATCTGAAGGTCGATGGTTCGATTACCCATGCCTGCACCTCTACCAATTTGGAATTCCACCGCTGTGAATAACTTACAGCGTCATCGAAGGCCATTTGTTCACATTCTATGTCTATGTGGTGTGGGAGGTTAAAAATCCCTTGGGCCATAAAAAGTGTAGGCTCAGGCTTTCTATCGACCAACTGTCTAATGGTGAAAAAAGGCTATTATTCAGACTTATCCAGTATAATTTATACTATAAATCTTCAAGACAAAAAGAAGGAACCCCAACTAATAACCCGATGGCATAGTGAAGTAAACACATATTATTAACACGACTGAAAAGGCATATTACTACCAAACAAACCGTACATTATCGAACCATCATATGCACAATACCATACTTTTAGAAAAAAGGTGGCGGGGGGGGCACCAAAAAAAAAAAATAGACAGTACAACATTAACTGCTATCCAACCACGCACAAACTGCACACAAGACATTTTAAACAACCCAAAAATGTGACCTACAACCTAATAACTAATGACCCAATGATCTAGTAACATTCAAAATTCACTCCCATTACTAAGCAGCCATATTGCCAACCATCATCCAACATATTATCGAATTAATGTTCATAAAACCTGCCTTACTGTACATATTTCAACTCCGACTACTCCCTTCTGTACTATATCGAGTGTATGTGCTGTACACTATTGAGGATTTGCGTTAAACGATTAGCACCACATGACCAGTGCCTCATCGGCCATCATGGTTGAATAGAAAGTACAGCTATAACACTGCCGATGCGGTGGGGGCATTAATATCGCCAGTATTTGGGGTTTAATTTGACCGGATTTCACTTTTTGAGAAGGCTATTCTCATAAATACAATTATTTCAATCCCTGAGTGAACATTCATGATTCTAAATAACAGAATTAGATCATAGCAGTGAATAGAGTTGTGCTTTTTGTTTTATTTACAAACACTTGATAGTAGAAGGAACTGCTTCTATCCAACCACGACGCAGGAGTAGTCTGATGCCTACGTCACACACATATCCTCAATACAGCACGGGTTGCTCCCCCTTATATTGTACATTAGCGGGGTATCCTGTAGACAATACAACCCTCATCAATATGTACAGTGAAACCTCCGTAACCGACCACCTCCACAGATCAACCAGTCCCCTATATTAATCGCTTTATTACGGTTCCAAAACGATAGCCCATACATTACCATTTTAACGATAAAAAAAACCTTCTTAAACCAACCACCTCCCTAAATGGACCATTTAACGTCGGTTCCATGGTCGAGCCATTTATGGCCCTGTCACACTACGACGTAACGACGTCGACGTAGGGAGAACGTGAAGAACGTTGAACTTCTCAGCGTAGTATGCAAATTTGGGTACAAGTTGAACGTGGATGCAGCGTAGTGGACGAGAGCGTAATGTTGGTAAAGCGTAGTGATACCGTCATTCAACGAGAGAGGTCAACGTAATGACACTCACGGAACGTTATGAACGTTATTCCATCGCCAGAAGAACGTTACGTGACATTAGCTACGTCAAGAGACGTTAAACGTACGTTGAATGCACGTTCTCCTGACGTTCTCCTGACGTTCTCCTGACGTTCTCCTGACATTCTCCTGACGTTCTCCTGACTTTCCCATTACGCCACATGGACGTTTCCACCGGCTTTAATGTGGGTCAACGAGTGGAACGTAGTGGAACGTAGTGAGGAACGTTTGCCTAACGTCCGTTTAACGTCATTGACGTTCGCTGAACGTGAACAGAACGTATGGCGAACGTAAACCCTTACGTTCGAGCTACGTCAAAACTTTTGAACATGTCCAAAACCTCGACGTAACTCGACGTAACACGACGTAATGTGACGTAGCTCGACGTCAGTCTAACGTCATTATGACGTCATAATAACGTAATCCAACATACATCAACGTAATGACGAAATATCACCACGTTAGGCTCACGTTCGCTCATTACGTTGTAGTGTGACAGGGGTATAAGAGAGGTTTTACTGTATAACCACAAATACAATCGCTTCGCCGGCTTGAAGACCAGTGATCCGGCGCTGACGAAATGCTTGTTCAGATGAATGAACATATTTACCCCCCAAAACAATTATTTGTTGTTTTGTAACTGTGGGTGAGACTAGCAGGCGGAACAAATCGGCGAATTCTGCCTGGTTAGAGCCGGGCATCATGGCGCCCGATTCATACACTGCACACGTGTCTCTTTTACAGAGAGAGAGAGGCAGACACAACCACCCACAACTGTATAGATTTCCCAAGCAGGACTTCCCGCCCAGCCCGGGGGGGGGGGGGGCGGGTGTGTGTGTGTGAAGGAGGGGGTGGTCGTGGGGGGGGGGGGGGGGGGAGTGGATGGAAGGAACTACTTTTTTTTCTCGGCAGAGACTGGCGGATAACTTCATCGGGAGGCGAGTAGGAATATTAGATTTTGCTTCAATTACGCCATAAAGCCTCGCTCTCGTCCCCTGCGGGGAGTCACGTGGGCGCATGGTGGGCGCGGGTCACGTGGTGCATACGGCTCGGCGGCCATTAAATAAACCTAGCTCCTCGCTGCCGCTTGGTGGCGCTGTAGTACTGAGCATGCGCAGGATGTGAACGCGCAGTGTGGTCAAAGACACCGTCCCTTACCCAAAAACAACCGTCCCCCCCCTCTCCCTCTACCCTACGTCACTCCCTCCGTCACTCCTACCCTCCCCCTCTTCCTCTCTTCATCCCTCCCTCCCTCCCTCTCTCTTTCTCCCTCCCTCCCTGCCCCTTTTCCCACCCCTTGCCCTCCTCCTCACTCCTTTCCCCTCCATCTCCATCCCTCCCCACCCTTTTTTATCCTCCCTCAACCCCATCCCTCCCTGTCCTCCTCCTTCCATCTCTCCCTCCCTCCCCATCCCTCCCTCCCCACCCCTCTTCCACCCTCCGTTCTCCTCCCTCCCTCCCCATCCCTCCCTGTCCTCCTCCTTCCATCTCTCCCTCCCTATCCCTCCCTCCTTCCCCATCGTTCCTCCCCATCCCTCTTCCACCCTCCTTTCTCCTCCATTCCTCCCCATCCCTCCCTGTCCTCCTCCTTCCATCTGTCCCTCCCTCCCCATCCCTCCCTCCCCATCCTTCTTCCCCATCCCTCTTCCACCCTCCTTTCTCCTCCCTCCCTCCCCATCCCTCCCTGTCCTCCGCAGTCCCTCTCTCTCTCCCTCGCTCCCCACTCCCTTGGTCCCCCTCCCTCCGCGTTCTCTCTGCCCCTACCCCTCTCTCTCCCTGGCTCCCCCCCGCCCCCCCCCCCCCTCCCACCCATGGTGTCAAGTGCTCCTACGGTCACCGAGGCATATGATGACAAAGCTTATAAAATCAAAACCCAGTTAGCTGTAGTTGCCAGTGAAAGTTAGCAAATTATTACATTATTTACATATCATTAATATTATTTATATTCTTCCACCCAGATAAGTGGTGACAGCGCCTAGGGGGCTGAGTGAACTCTGGCCGGTACCTCCTTAAAGGCTCCTCCGGTCTATTAAGGTAACAATTCTAGGCGAGTGAAGACAGATGGGAAGGCGTGAGTGCATACCAAAGCACATGCGGCGTATTCGCTGTTTTGCCTGCAGGTGAGCTGGTGCCCTGGCTGCTCAGTCAGCCTTAACAGGTTGGACGTATAGGAAATTACATGACATAGCAAAGACACTAAGGGAAGAATAACACACGCATGTAGAAACAAGCAAGCAAAGTTGAAGTAAACAGTAGTGTGATAGCCCACGGTCTTCACACTGCCACGCACTCATGGAAGAACGCCAATATTGAGTAACAGTACGCTTCAACTGGTTTATTCTAAAACATATCCGCTCCCCGCGGCGTGAACAATCAAGTCCTCCACCCCCTAACTTGCTAGGTCCCACGTCACCTCTATAGGTGGGTGGGGGGCATGCCAGCCACACGCAGTAGAGGGCAGCCCAGTCGGGGCCCTGCCTGGTGGCTAGTGTGCCGCCCCCATACCAGTTCAGTGTAACTGTATAGGTGTGCGGTGTAGTGGCTGCCGCTACCGTGTGGTAGTGGAGCTCATGTAAAGACTACTACAGTAGTAATAGATATTCACCCCCGATCACCTCGAGCGTGGGGCGTTTTGGTAGATCGTGGGATTCGAACCCTCGTGTTTGTTTGTTTGTTTTTTGTTTATGCGATTTTTATTCTGTCAAGCCAATGACTTAAATATTGGCAGGTACTCGGCATCCTTAGGATAGGGCAATGATTGGTTGGCTCAGCGTCAGGATAATGTGACTGAGTGGGATATCAGGTCATGGTGCGGGTGGACTGGTCTCCCGGTGGGGCATCACTATAAAGTCGCATTGAGTATGCACTCTCACAAGTCGGTACCCGTCCTGATATGACCTTAGATGTTGCCAGGACGAAAAACTCCAACCAACCAACATGGAAGGTTGGCTCAGTGTCAGAATAATGTGACTGAGTGGGATATCAGGTCATGGTACAGTCGGCCTGGTCTCCCATTGGGGCAGCAGTAACAAGTCGGATTGAGAATGCACTGTCACAAGTCGGTACCCGTCATGATATGACCTTAGATTTTGCCAGGGCATAAAACTCCAACAACCAACCAACCAACCGACATGGAAGGTTAGCTCAGTGTCAGGATAATGTTACTGAGTGGCATATCAGTTCATGGTGCTGGTGGCTTGGACTCTCAGTGGGGCAGCACTATTAAGTCGCCATGGAGTGTGCACTGTCACAAGTCGGTACCGGTCCTGATATAACCTTAGATGTTGCCAGGACGTAAAACTCAAACAGCCAAGCAACCAACATGGAAGCTAAATAATAATGGCATAACTATATCTCCTATATCATGCCAGCAGGGGAACACTGGACGTGACGGTCTATTATGAGCGTCTGTCAGTAGGCATGGCGCTGTCACGTGACTAATTGACCACTTTAAATGATGTCCATTGTCCGTGACTGCGGGCCTGGGGCCGAGACAAAAAAAAAACAGAGGATGTGATGTCAGCGGAAAGTGGAAGCAGTTCGATTACCTTCATTAGTGATATCGCTTAGAACTTCAAACTGCATCTTTTTAAAATATGAATTAAATAAGAAGGGGGCTGGGGGGAGTGGGAGTTGAAGAGGGAGGGGAGTTGTAGGTTTAGACAGCTGCCAATCAGGCTATGGTTGAGATGACATGGTGAATAGGACGCACATGGGATACTGATGAGACAAGTGTGGGACAGGGGTGGGACAGGGGTTGGTCGGGTGTGGGATATGTGTAGGACAGGGATGGGACAGGGGTGGGATAAGGGTAGGATGCGGATGAGATAGAGGTGGGACAGGAATGGGACGGTACATGTGTAGGGGTGGTACAGTTGTGGGACAGGGGTGGGACAGGGTTGGAGCAGGGGTGGGACAGATACAGTACAAAGATGAGATTGAGGTTGGACAAGGATGGGACTGTGGTTGGACAGACGGCAGACAGGGGTAGGACAGGGGTGGGGCAGGGGTGGATATACAGTACCAAGATGGGATAGAGGTGCGACAAGGATGGGACAGTGGTTGTACATGGGTGCGACAGGGGTATGGCAGGGGTGGGACAGGAGTCGGACTTTGCCTGTGACTCAGCCTGGGTATTGTTAACTACTGGTAGCCACCAGGTCTGGCTCTGACCCTTTCCCTAATTCAGCACCAGTTCTGGATGAATTTGGTGTCTTGTCGATGACCTTGACCTGAATGAGGTCAACAAGTTGACTTGGCAGCCAATATTTCTCCCACCCCCCACCCCTCGCGTCTGTACATTCACCAAGATCCAAAATAGGAGTTCAGTTCCCGATTGAGTCAAACCAATGACTTATCAAATTGATACTTGTCGCTTCCTAGCCTGGTGCTTGGCATTAATAGGATAGGACAAGGACTGGTGATCTCAGTGTCAGGATAACGTGACTGAGTGGCATATCGGGTCATGGAGCCAGTGGCCTGATTTCACAGTGCTTCAGCACTATAAAGTCATCATGAGTGCACACTCTCACAAGTCAGTACCCATCCTGATATGACCTTCGATGTTGTCAGGACGTAAAACTCCACCAACCAACCAACCAAAATTCAAAATGGCTGCTTGCTTTCTACTTCACCCAAATAGTGACGGTTCGAATGGGTGTGATAGAAGCTTTTTTGGATGTCGATACAAAGCGACATTCTGGCACCCGCCTTCTTTGGCCTTTCTGCACTGACCGCACTGAATCGTGGAAGGGAGTTAATGAGGCAAAACAAACACTAGGTGGCACCAAAGTTGGGAGTTCTCCTGCGAGTAGACATAGTGTATAATATAAAGTGGCAAGCTGAAATATGCCAAGCGCAGAAGGACCTGTGTCTTTGTCCCAATATCCTCTTATCCGGTTATTATATTATCTTAATATCATGGTGCCTCATTATCACAGTATATTATCCTATTATATTACAACCATACCGATATCCACATGTTTTGCTGACGGGTTTACTAAACAAAAAAGCAAAGAAATATTTCAGTTAGAAATCAGGTGCCTATAAATAATTCTCAGTATTTAATTCTTATGGAATTGTCGACAGTTGCTTGTGGATATAATGGAGATAATTGGTCATTTCCAAATCTTTATGGAATGGGGAAATGTGTCAGGTCATGAGTTTGAACGTTCACTGAGTCATACCAATGACTTAAAATGTTATACTTGTCAATACCTAGCCTGGCACTCACTGCTCTTCTTCTTCTTCTTGGTTGTCCATCGGTGGTGATGACGACAGCAACTCCTCATTTGTTGTGAACCCGTTGATGACTGATGAGTCCAATTTGTGCTTGGAATGTGCGGTGGGATGTTGGACATGTATGTAGCTGCTGTCTTAGAGTCTGATAGATGAACTTTGAAGGAGACAATCTCTTCTCTGCTGACACTTTTGCTTATGGCCCTGACACACTATGACGTAAGGCGCTAGCGTAGGGACAACGTGAAAATAAATTCTACACATCAAATTTCTTGGCGTAATATGCAAATTCGGGACGTCAATGCCACGTAGTTTACATGAGCGTAACATCGGTAAAGTGTAGTGATAACATGGTTCAAGGAGAGAGAGGACAACGTCATTACGCTCACAGCACGTTATATATGTTATTTGATCGCCAGAACTATGTGCCTACACGTTAGATACATCATGACACAGTGGCGAAATGCTAAACGTATGTCGGACGTACGTTAAGCACACGTTATCCATATGCCATCACTACGCGGACGGTATGTTCCCACTGCCTTTGAAGTAGGTCAACGTAATGCAACGTAGGGAGCTGCATTTGACTAACGCATGTCTAACGTACATCGATGTTCGCCTAACGCATACATAACGTACAGCGAACGTAAAATCCTTACGTTGTCCAACGTTGGCGTACGTCGAAAATTTTGAACATGTCCAAAACCTGGACGCGTGATGACATAACTCAACATATTTCGACGTAAATCGACGTCTGCCTAACGTAACCATGATGCAACCCGCCATACCTCAACGTAATGATGAAACGTCACCTACATCGGCTTATGTTGGCTTGTTACATTGTAGTGTGACAGGGGTATTAGCTTGAGATATATGCTCAGTATTAGTAGGGTAGCGGAAGGAGCAGTGAAATGAAGAAGACTAATTGGCTACAGTCGAAACTTCCTCCACTTAATCAAAGAATGTATCAATAAAAAACTAAAAATTACATGATATGTACGCATTTGGTTGGGTGTCGTCATCTGGCGACTGCAGTTGGTTGGTTGTTGAAGTTTTACATCCTGGCAACATCTAAGGTCATATCAGGATGGGTACTGACTTGTGACAGTGCACACTCTTGGTGACTTTATAGTGCTGTAGTGGTCTGCACTGACCTCTCAGGCAAGTAACCACATAGACAGGTAGGCGTGGGTAGTGTGTTGATATCAGGGAGCCTAGGTGGTGTAATGGTTAGCACACTGGCCCGGAATGCAAAGAGATGTGGGTTCGAGTCCCGCTCTAGGCGCAATATTTCCCATTTTCATCACTCCCATGACATTATTTGCCGTGACCATGATCCTGTACAAGCTATGCGCTGTACAGTTGTTGAACCTACCCTGTGTATGTATGTGTTAGTGCATTGCCTGTATGTATGTAATTGTAAGCATTAAAAGACTTACAATTCCAGGGGGATGAGTGTAGTAGTCTGCACTGACCTCTCAGGCAAGTAACCACATAGACAGGTAGGCATGGGTAGTATGGTGATATCAGGGAGCCTAGGTGGTGTAATGGTTAGCACACTGGCCCGGAATGCAAAGAGATGTGGGTTTGAGTCCCGCTCTAGGTGCAATATTTCCCATTTTCATCACCCCCACGACAGTGCTAACCCACTGGGAAATCAGGCTGCCAGCACGATGACCTGATATCCCACCCAGACACATTATCCTGACATTGAGGTAACCAGTCCTTGCCCTATCCTAGTAATGCCAAGTGCCAGGCTAGGAAGTGACAAGTATCAATTTTAAAGTCATCACTTTGTCTCGACCGTGAACCAAACTCCCGACCTTCTGCACGTGAGGCCCATGCTCTACCGATTAGTCCACCATGCCCGGTGTTACTGCAGTAAGACGAGGGGCTGGCTTGTCTTGCTTCTAGTACAAACAAACGTGTGTACGTGAGCGCAAGGCTGGAAGTGGCGAGATCTGGGCCGCGTTCAGGGTATGCCTCGGAGACGTCTCCGCTACGGTTTTTGGCCTATTTGCGTTCGGGGTACGCCTCGCCTGAGGTGCTTCCTCGCCTGACGTTCGGCATCACTAGGGTATGACAAGGACTCGTTTAGCTCAGTATCAGGATACTCTGACTAAGTGGGGTATCGGGTCATGGTGCCATAGGCCTGGTATCGCAGTGGGGCAGCGCTGTTAAGTCAACATGAGTGCACACTGTCACAAGTTTGTGCCCATCCTGTTATGACCATAGATGGTGCTAGGGCATAAACCCCACCAAACAAGCAGTCTTATTAATACAAAAAAGTAAGCCCATTATCAGCACTGAGGCATGGACGGACCTGGCAGCCATATTTGGTCATAAGTTATTCTCAAATTTGGACAGAAATTACCTGAATGGGCGTGAATAGGGAATATTAGGAATATGTCAAATCATGTCGGCCAAACTCACAACAATTTTCAGAATTTATAAAGTCAGCTTAGATAAAAGATTCACCCCCGTACTGCTGCGGTAGCCACATGAGAGGTGAGGAACAACCCTATATAAAAGCTGGTAAAAAATGTTGACACGGCTGGGTAAATGCTATGAGCAGATCAATTATTAATTTACGAAGCAAAATATATTCTTCACATGTATTTTAATATTGATCCACTACTTTTGATTTTAAAAATATAATAAAACATGTAGTTTAATGGACTTCAAAACTGAAATCGATGGCATTCTGTGGTCGCTATCTTGTCTTTTTGCATTCTCTCCCATTTCACCAAATCTGTGCCAATATAAGTAGCCATTTGATACTGGAACCAGGAATTCCACTTCCTGTTCCGTACTAAAGCTATTTTCGACTGTATTTAGACTATGTTTTCACTGTAAGTACGGGGTGAATGTTGTATCTAAAGTCAGCTGTGCTAGACTACTCTGATGGACCCGTTAATCCTCCTAATCAACAAATCGATGACACACTGTAGATTTACTTCAATCCAGGGGTCGCGCCTGGTTCATTACCGCCAGTCGGAGAAGTGGACTACTGCCACGTATCCAGCGACTGATATAACTTCTAGTGGACAGGGGTGGGCACTAGCAAGGACTAGTCCACTATTGAATCCCCAGGCACCGGGCACATGGCCGAATCAGTTGAGTGCGGGCCTCGCGTGCGGGAGATCGGAAGTTTGGTACTCGGTCGAGTCAAACAAATGACTTATCAAATTTATACTTGCCACTACCTAGCCTGGCGCTCGGCATTAATAGCACAGGGCAAAGACTGGTTAGCTCAGTGTCAGAAGCAACATCTAAGGTCATATTAGGACCGGTACCGACTTGTGACAGTGCCCACTCATGGAGGCGTTATAATGCTGCCTCACTGGGAAATCACGCCGCTAGCACCATGACCCGATATCCCACTCAGTCACATTATCCTGACACTGAGCTAAGCAGTGCTTGCCCTATTCTATTTATGCCGAGCGTAAGGCTAGTAAGCGACATTTATACATTTTTATAAGTCATTGGTTTGACTCGACGGGAACCAAACTCACAAACTTCTGCACGCGAAGCTCGCGCTCTACCAATTAGGCCACCGCGCGTGCTCACGCGACAGGAACATGACGTCATATTAGTGGCCTCCATATTAGGGCAGATGGGAGCAGTTCCTGCCAGGTTGGGTGTGTTCGACACAGCTACTGGCTCCTCTGACGTGTGAGCATGCTGGGTCAGGGTATTGGGGTGAGAGGTGACGGGGTAAGAGGTGAGAGGTGGGCGGTGGGAGGTGGGAGGTGGGAGGGGAGAGGTGGGAGCTAAGAAGTAGGGGTGAGAGGTGGGAGGTGGGAGGTGAGAGGTATGAGGTGGAAGGTGGGAGGTGAGAGTTGGGAGGTGGGAGGTGGGAGGTGAGAGTTGGGATGTGACAGGTTGGAGGTGGGAGCAAAAAGGTAAGGGTAAAAGGTGGGATGTGGGAGGTGAGAGGTGGGAGGTGAGAGGTGGGATTTGAGAGGTTTGACTAATAGGTACGGGCAAAAGGTGGGAGGTGAGCGATGGGAGGTGAGATGTGGGAGATAGGAGCTGAGATGTTGGGGTGAGAGCTTTGAGGTGGAAGGTGTGAGGTGAGAGGTGGGAGGTGAGAGGTTGGAGGTGTGAGGTGGCAGGTGAGAGGTGTGAGTTGGCAGGTTGGAGGGGAGAGGTGAGAGGTGAGAGGGATGAGGTGGTAATGCCAGTCCTGTATTGGTGATGCTGCTACTTGTGCTGGTGCTGGTACTGCTGATGCTGCTAATAGTGCTGGTGTTGCTGGTCCTGGTACAGGTAATGCTGCTCCTTGTGCTGATGCTGCTGGTCTTGGTTCTGCTCATGCTGTTATTTTGGCCGGTGCTGCTGATCCTTGTGTTGCTGATGCTGCTAGTTGTTCTGGTGCTGCTTGTCCTGGTACTGGTGATGCTGCTCTTTGTGCTGGTGCTGCTGCCTCTGGTACTGCAGCTGCTACTACTTGTGCTGGTGCTGCTGGTCATGGAACTGCTGCTGCTAGTTGTGCTCGTGCTGCTGGTCCTGGTACTGCTGATGATGTTACTTGTGCTGGTGCTGCTGGTCCTGGTACTGCTGATGATATTACTTGTGCTGGTGCTGCTGGTCCTGGTACTGCTGATGATGTTGCTTGTGCTCGTGCTGCTGGTCCTGGTACTGCTGATGATGTTACTTGTGCTGGTGCTGCTGGTCCCGGTACTACTGATGATGTTACTTGTGCTGGTGCTACTGGTCCTGGCACTGCAGTTGCTACTACCTGTGCTGGTGCTGCTGGACCTGGTACTGCTGATGCTGCTACTTGTGCTTGTCCTGGTACTGGTGATGCTGCTGATTGTGCTGATGCTGCTGGTCCTGTTACTGCTGATGCTGCTACTTGTGTTGGTGCTGCTAGGGCTGGTCCTGGTGATGCTGCTCTCTGTTCTGGTGCTGGTACTGGTGATGATGCTACTTGTGATGGTGCTGCTAGTGCTGGTATTGGTGATGCTGCTCCTTGTGCTGGTGCTGCTGGTATTGGTGATGCTGCACCCTGTGCTGCTGGTGTTGGTATTGGTGCTTCTGCTATTTGTGCTGGTGCTGCTGGTGCTGCTGGTGCTGCTGGTGCTGCTGGTGCTGCTGGTGCTGATGGTGCTGATGGTGCTGATGGTGCTGATGGTGCTGGTACGGGTGATGCTGCTACTTGTGCTGGTGCTGCTCGTGCTGATGGTGCTGCTGGTGCTTCTGGTGCTGGTACGGGTGATGCTGCTACTTGTGCTGGTGATTGTGCTGCTGATAGTGCTGCTGTTGCTGATAGTGCTGGTACTGGTGATGCTGCTACTTGTACTGGTGATTGTGCTGCTGATAGTGCTGGTGTTGCTGATAGTGCTGGTACTGGTGATGCTGCTCCCTGTGATGGTGCTGCTGGTGCTGCTGGTGCTGCTGGTGCTGCTGGTGCTGCTGGTGCTGCTGGTGCTGCTGGTGCTGGTATTGGTGATGCTGCTACTTGTGCTGGTGCTGGTGGTGCTGGTACTGGTGGTGCTGCTACTTGTGCTGGTGATTGTGCTGGTGATAGTGATAGTGTTGCTGATAGTGCTGGTGCTGCTGGTATTGCTGGTGCTGATGCTTTTTATGATACTGGTGCTGCTGGTGCTGGTTCTTCTGATGCTGCTTATGGTTCTAATGGTGGTGCTCGTAGTGGTGGTGTTAATTCTAGTGCTGCTGGTAATGCTGCCAGTGCTGGTGGGACTGTTGCCGGTGCTGCTGCAATTCTCCCTCTGGTCCAATCTGGTCCCCTCTGGTTCCGTTTGGTTCCCTCTTGTTCCGTGTGGTTCCGTGTGGTTCCGTTTGGTTCCCTCTTGTTCCGTCTGGTTCCCTCTGGTTTCCTCTGGTTTCCGCTGGTTACCTCCAGTTCCTTCTGGTTCCCTGTGGTTCCCTCTGGTTCCCTGTGGTTCCCCGTGGTTCCCTCTGGTTCCCCGTGGTTCCCTCTGGTTCCCTGTGGTTCCCTCTGGTTCCCTCTGGTTCCCTGTGGTTCCCTGTGGTTCCCTCTGGTTCCCTCTGGTTCCCTGTGGTTCCCTGTGGTTCCCTCTGATTCCATGTGGTTCCCCCTGGTTCCCTCTGGTTCCCTCTGGTTCCCTGTGGTTCCCTCTGCTTCCTCTGGTTCCCTCTGGTTCCCTCTGGTTCCCTCTGGTTCCCTCTGGTTCCCTCTGGTTCCCATTGGTTCCCTCTGGTTCCCTCTGGTTCCCTCTGGTTCCCTCTGGTTCCCGCTGGTTCCCTCTGGTTCCCTCTGGTTCCGTCTGCTTCCCTCTGGTTCCCTCTGGTTCGCTCTGGTTCGCTCTGGTTCCCTCTGGTTCCCTCTGGTTCCCTCTGGTTCCCTCTGGTTCCCTCTGGTTCCCTCTGGTTCCCTCTGGTTCCCTCTGGTTCCCTCTGGTTCCCTCTGGTTCCCTCTGGTTCCCTCTGGTTCCCTCTGGTTCCCTCTGGTTCCCTCTGGTTCCCTCTGGTTCCCTCTGGTTCCCTCTGGTTCCCTCTGGTTCCCTCTGGTTCCCTCTGGTTCCCTCTGGTTCCCTCTGGTTCCCTCTGATTCCCGCTGGTTCCCTCTGATTCCCTCTGGTTCTCTCTGGTTCCCGCTGGTCCCCTATGGTCCCCTCTGTTCTCCTCTGGTTCCCTCTGATTCCCTCTGACCAGCTAAAGGCGCCACCTGGATGGCCCCCTGTGAACTAATTGAGTCTTCATTAGGACCTAATTAGCGAATCGGACGCGGAGTGCGCATGTCAGCGGACGATTTGATTTGTTCGGCCAACATCACTTCCGGGGCTGCGTCTAGAGTAAACTGGCACACGACTGTGATAGCCACACAGACAGGTATCTATCTGCACATATGTCTCCCTGATGTCTGCTCGTTGCTAGACAGGATGCTTTGGCCGAATCAGTAAGAGCGCTTTCTTCCTCTGTGAAATTAGGTCAGAATTGTCCTAGAAGAAGAACAAGTCAGCTCCTCGCCTAACTGCAGAAACAAAATAGTTACATATATATGAGCCCGTCTCAAAAGGTGCTAGCTCTTCGTTTTTTTGTCCATAGTAATGATTGACACAAAACACCACAGAAACGGTTACACTGAAAACACAAGGAGATTTGCTTCAAATCAATATGCATTCTATTGGGATTATGAAACACCATGTAAAGAACAAATCAGTTTATCCTGAGCAAATGCATAAGTAGATAGTGTGTTGATCGTTACTATGGACAAAGTTTTGTCCCATATTGCTTAGCACCTCTTGAGACAGTCTCATATGCTTCACAATCGATGTTGTGTACTTTCATTGATTCAGCGGGGTAAATTTCAACTGCAGAATATTAGTCCTCCGCATTCCGCTGCTTCTTTCCCTATCCTGGTAATACAGCGTGCCATGCTAGGTAGTGACAAGTATCACATATTTTAAGTCATTCTCTTGTGTATACTCGGCCGAGGTTTGAACCAATGACTAGCCACACCGGAAGTGGTATGCTCAACTAATTCGACCATTCTATCATGCTTCGCGCCCTAACACTTACTTAATACATACACCGGAAGTTGGCTATAGAGGTTCAAATCTAGATAAGTGTCTTGGGTTCTTTTGGTAAAGTTGATGCTTTTATTGGACTATGCTTCTTTAATGGTGTTCAAATCTAATTTGCTAGCGCCACAAATGTTAGGTCTGGACGCAAATCTATTTGCATTGGGTCACGATATATCTGATAGAGACGATTTGTTTGTTTGTTTGTTGGTTAACGTTCTAGCAACATCTAAGGTCATATCAGGACGGGTACCGACTTGTGACATTGCAAACTCATGGTGACTTTATAGTGTTGCCCCACTGGGAAACCAGGCCACCAGCACCATGACCTGATATCCCACTCAGTCACATTATCCTGACACTGAGCCAACCAACCCTTGCCCCATCCTAATAATGCCGAGTGCCAGGTTAGGAAGCGACAAGTATCAATTTTTTTAAGTCTTTGGTTTGACTCGACCAGGATTCAAACCAACAAACTCATGGGTTTGGATCTCCCGATCTCCCAAAACAGCCGGCTGATGCTCTATTCATTCGGCCACCCTGTCTGGTCAACAGAGACGAAGACTCAACATAGAGCTGGTAATATTGTCTGCTACATATTTCCATCCACACTGAGATAATAAATGGACTGGATATGGACTATGAGGGTCTGTTGCCTGTGCTGTTCAGACTAATCTTGACCTACTGAATTGCAGCTCAAATAGTCCATTCAAAATGTGATTTTTCTTTTAAGATGTATTAAATATTCATGGCAGTCACGTGACCAGATTTTTAAGATATAGTGAATATCATTGGGCGTAATCGATTAATCAACTCGGGTCACCCGAGCCACTTTTTGGCGCATGTGCACATCCTACAGACTCGGGTCGAATAATCGAATACGCTTCTCCACGCTCTGGGTTGAGAAAATGGTCGCTTAATCCAAAACTTTTTTATTTTATTTAATAGCCGATATAACTACAGCAAAATACGATTTAAAGTATTTTATGATTGCATAGTTTAGTTATATTTCCATTTCATTAAAAACATGTAGACCTGGTACTGGTAGCTATTATCCTGCAGGACGGTACCAGCACAAATGTGACGTCATCGTTCCTAGAAAACCCCAGCCAAGAGGTGGGTTACTGGGGTCGGGTCATTTTGCACACGGCACGTGTTTTTGTCAACTCCACTTGCGGTGTTCGATTTGAAATTCTAGCAACTCGGGTGACCCGAATCGCCCGGGTCATGTTAATCGATTACGCCCCCTTGTTAATAAATAGGTTGTTGGGTACCACAAATTAATTATTTCTTTTTTCAATAGCAAGTCAAATAAGTATTGTTGCCTCTGTGTATTATGCATTTTAGCAATGATATATATGTATTTAATCTATCCCATGGAATATATGGAAAGTATGTTTATATGATGTTGTGCTAAAGTGACAATACACAAATTTACATATTTGCACCATTACATCAAAATTTACACAAACCCTTATCTTTAAACTTTGTTTCAATCTTTTTCTTGTAAGACATGATTTTGTTTGCTTAACGTTAATCAATCAAATCTTGTTCTGTATGTTAAAATAATGTTCTGGACGTGTACTTACTTTCCATTTTACATGAGACATTTTAAGGTAGTCAGTAATTTGCATAAGATTAAAATTTAAAAAGTGAAATAGTTTTTTTTTCAACTCTGACACATCCTCAGCATGTAAACCTTCGTATGAATATGAGTTCTGCTATTATTTGGAATATTTTCTGCTATTATTTGGAATGTTTTCTGCTATTATTTGGAATGTTTTCTGCTATTATTTGGAATGTTTTCACTTTTGGCTTCCATGTAAAAGAAGTGGTACCCAGTTTCAGAGAACGACCCAAATACAAGATACAATCAAGTGACTAGACCTTTAAAGTCATGTTCACCAGTTGTCGACAGAATTTCGCTACATCACAAAACTGAACAGAGTATCCTCACCACATGTGTTGGGCCCTGGTGGTGGAGTCTCCCACCTGGCCTCAGCATACAGCGCAAACACTCTAATCTAATCTAATCTAAAATTCTGTCCTCCAACCTTGCAGAATCATTAGAGCACAGATTTCTCAGGAAAGAAACAAAAAACTAAATATATAATTCTTTTGAATGCACTCAAAGGAATTCCTTGGGGTTTACAGAATGTTATTGTTATGTTATCACTTAAGTCGGATTTAACCTTGTTATTCATCGACAACTCTATCTACACAAGAATTGCAGCTATAATTGCACAACAAAAGTAAACCGCAATCGTCCATTTTAAATTGTTCTGTGTTCATATTTGTATGCAGTCCGCCATAATCTTAAGCCGTGTTCACACACGGGCATTAAGTCACCTCAACTAGTTTGCCTTGTCTAGTTTGGCTCACATTCGCCATGTGGACGGGACGCTGAGGCGGATTAGGGCTGATTCACCTCAACTAGTTTGCCTCATGTAAACCGCGTCACGAGGTAGCTTATATGAACTGAACTAGCTTAAGTCGGCCCACCTTGCCTGTGTGGACAGTAGCAGTTTACTTGAGCCGGATTTAAGCACGTCACACTAATATAATATAATTTGAATCTATGAACACCGCTAGAGGTGGACAGATATGATTTTCATCATTTATTTTGAGGTTTTCATCTGCCCAGCAGAAGTTGTTGACCGTTCCACACCAATACGATCAGTCTATACATATCTAGGTCAACCCACACTCTCTCGTGCATACGTCGACTAACCGAAACTGGTGCTGGTTAGTATGGACTTGCTCATGCGCAGATATCGATTTCCGCCTTTAAACCGCCCCGAATACTGCATGTGTGGACACAACACTAGTTCGCCTCATCTAGTTTGCCTTATCTAGTTCGGCCTAAAGTTGTGTGTGTGAACACGGCTTTAGTCTCACAGCCACCACCTTCCTGCATCTGCAGGGCATCTGTGAATCTGGCCACGTCTAGAAGACTTTTAGTTTCAGCTCTCCTTTGTACAGTGTAGCCTTGAATCTGAGGCTCGTCTGGAACTGTTGTCAACTGAACAGTTTGTCAGATTTCTTATGTTCACTGGCATTATATTAAAGAGACAGGGTCCATGCACTGTGAAGCTTGTGTAGTAATAGGCTTGCTTATATACCACAGATGGAGCTGCGTTGCTAATCCTGTGAATCAAGCACATACGTCCTCATAGTATGTGGTTTGATGACACTAGGCCATCCTCTCCAATGTTGGGAACTTGTCCTTCCATGATACGCCAGGTGTATATAATCCTATATCTTTCCAGTCTTCGCCGCAGGGAGTAGAGTTTCAGTTTTTTTCAGCTGTTCCCAGTATGTATGTATGCATGCCTTGCACACACCAACATATACATGTACAAACAACACAGACCTGAACACACCAAAATATACGCACATGCCAACATAAACACATTAACGACAGATATATATACAACCTATATATCCACACATTAACGCACATATGCATATGCAAACAGACACATAGGCCTACTAAGATAATGTACATCTACACACCAAATACATGCACCAACACACCTACATGCTCATATGAATACACACACCAATACACTGGCATACATGAATACGGATGCACATTTACGCATCAATGTATGCTGCTTCAAGTATGTTCACACACCAACATACACATATATCATTCACCAACATGTACCCACACACTCACACAATGACACATACATTTATACAGAAAATACACATGCAGAAAAAGGTTCCGGGCGCAAGTGACAATGTTAGTGCCGTAAGTATGGTCGGGCGGTGGTGGAGCCACCAGTACCCGTATGAGTAAGGAGCAAATACATGCAGAGAGCCCATTGGCTAATAATATAATATCAGAATAATATAATATAATATAATAAACACATAGAAAATCCCTTACGCAGTGTTATACTCACATACTGCTTATACACCACATATATTTGCATACAGATACTGACACATACACACACCAACACACACAAACATACACAGATATACACCAACACACCAACACCTGAACCAACACATGCACCGACATACATCAATGCATACATCAACCATCAATGCATAACATACACCGACCACCCAACGCTCACACCAACACATACAGTAACAAACACACAAACATACACACACCAACACACTCACCAACATACCCAGTAACATACAACAATACACATAACAACATACACCAGTACACCAACACACACCAGTACACACACCAACACACACCGACATACACACCAACACACACCAACACACACCAACACACACTAACACACAGACAAACATGCACCAATACACATCAACATACACACCAACACACCATTTCACACTAACACACACCATCACACTCCAATGCACACCAACACACACCATTTCACGCCAACACACACCATCACACACACCAACACACACCAACACACACCAATATGCACACCAACAGACAATTTCACACTAACACATACCATCACACGCACCAACACACACATACACAAACGCACAGCAATACACACCAACACACACCATTTCACACTAACAGTAACACACCATCACACACACCATTTCACACACTGTCTCACACTAACACACACCATCACACACCAACACACACCTAAACACACTAATACATATACCAACACACACCAACACACACCAATATCCCGGCCGCTGTGTGTGCGTTTCAACCCAGTTGAACCTTTTCCGGCCTGAAAGAAGAAAATAAGAACATTTAGTGCAACTTGTATCAGGAGTCGGCGAACAGCTGGTGACGGGGTCCCAGCGCGAATGAAGCTAATTTGCCGGCACCGCCTTCTGTGAAGGCGAGTCGCCATTGTTTCCTGCATGTCTCGTGAGATCCTGTGGTGCCCCCTGGTGGCGAGAATGTGAGAATATCCGCCAGGCTCTAGCCTAACAGCAGTAACAGTTTATATTCAATGAACCTCTTCTATGTAGCAATACATGTTTTACTAAGTGCACCACCTGGATAGGGAAGAATCAAATCTGATTGATTGATTGATTGGTGGTTGCTTTACGCCGTGTCGGCAGCATAGGCCATATTCACGGCGAGAAATGTTTGTTTTTTGTTCAACCCATCGCTTTTACATGTAAAAGCAGACAATCAATTATGTGCCAATAGACACTCATTAAATTAGAAAGCTCACAATCATATATTTGTGGTCAAGGGAAACAAATTCCCATAGAAAACGAAAAGTTTGATTAATAATTGATAGAATCTATTTAGTAAACTATATGAGGTGGTACAGTCCAGCTGCCCTCAAAAAGGCTCCAATGTTTTCCTGTTTTACCTTAGTAAAAAGGTCACGCATACTGTCCGCAGTGTAGAACTGTTGGCGCAGGGCCAAAAAATCAACGCAACTTAGTAAAATGTGTTTGAGTGTCAGCAGGGACTGACACCCAATACATTCAGGGGGAGGTTCCCCCTTGAGCACCAAATCAAATCTAGATAGGTGTTTCGGTTTGAAAAGTTTAAGCAGCTGTCACACCTCGCCGGATTGAGCAACGGACAGATTTATCTAGTCTGGTGGTGATAAGTATCAAAATGTATTAAATTGTGTCATCAAAGTGTTGCGACATGGGGGTCTACAAATGGACATGAAATGGACATGAAACAGACATGAAACAGATAGCCAACGGACGAAACAAAATCAAACCAGACAAGAACCATAGACATCAATCCAGCGGCATCCATTCCTAGTGTTGTGCATGTTCAAGACTTGTACGGACACAAACCGGACATTGTTCGTTTTCTGTCCGTTTCCCCCAATCCGGTGAGGTGTGACAGGGCCCTTACGCATTCACCGGATTATGCCAGTTTAAAGCTTAAGTTGAATATCATGGTGGTTGGAGTTTGACATCCTGGCAGCATCTAAGGTAATATCCGGACAGTTACCGGATTATGCCAGTTTAAAGCTTAAGTTGAATATCATGGTGGTTGGAGTTTGACATCCTGGCAGCATCTAAGGTAATATCCGGACAGTTACCGGATTATGCCAGTTTAAAGCTTAAGTTGAATATCATGGTGGTTGGAGTTTGACATCCTGGCAGCATCTAAGGTAATATCCGGACAGTTACCGGATTATGCCAGTTTAAAGCTTAAGTTGAATATCATGGTGGTTGGAGTTTGACATCCTGGCAGCATCTAAGGTAATATCCGGACAGTTACCGGATTATGCCAGTTTAAAGCTAAGTTGAATATCATGGTTGGTTGGAGTTTGACATCCTGGCAGCATCTAAGGTAATATCCGGACAGTTACCGGATTATGCCAGTTTAAAGCTTAAGTTGAATATCATGGTGGTTGGAGTTTGACATCCTGGCAGCATCTAAGGTAATATCCGGACAGTTACCGGATTATGCCAGTTTAAAGCTTAAGTTGAATATCATGGTGGTTGGAGTTTGACATCCTGGCAGCATCTAAGGTAATATCCGGACAGTTACCGACTTGTGACAGTGCACACTCATGGTGACTTTATAGTGCGGCCCCACTCGGGCACCAGGCCGCCAGCGCCACGACCTGATATCCCACTCAGTCACATTATCCTGACACTGAGCTAAGCACTCCTTGCCCTTTCCTAATTATGCTGAGCGTCTGGTTAGGAAGTGACAAGTATCAATGTTTAGCTCATTAGTTTGACTCGACCAGAGTTCGAACCAACTACCAAAACGGGAGACGGATGCTCTACTCCTTCTGCCATCCCGTCTGGTCGCCCACCAACCGCTGGTACAGTGAGTGTATGTAGGGGGAGAGGGAGGGCAGTGGTGGACGCACAGACGGGTGGCGCCCCCCAACGATTCTGAGTGTGAATAGGATGGAAGTTTTTAGGTTAAGAAGGCTCCTCCAGTAGATGACTGAGGGAGGACAAAGGGCTGAGCAGCAGATGGAAGCTTCCGGCCGTATTATACTCGTACCATGGCTTATACAGCGTGTATATCAGAACATGCATCATATACAATTACGCCAATCTTGGCCAGCGCAACAACAAATTAATCATTTCAAAACCAGATAATTTTATAGCAAAATTGCGTTTGTTGAAGTCGATGAACTATATAGCATAACGGGCCCAAACCGGAAGCCGCATGCATCATCGAGAAACGGCATTGATTCTATCAGGGGCGGGTCAGAGGCAGTCCAGGGAGAACTCAGGGGTCACGGCACGGAAACAAAGAATATGTGCCGCTACGAGATCGACCAGCAGGTACTGTGGCAACCAACATCATACAGTAAAACCTCTCTAAACCGACCGACCATGGGATCGATTTTGAATGGTCCAATTAAGGAGGTGGTCGGTTTAGGGAGTTTTTTGATTCGTAACAATGGTATTGTATGTGCAACAGTTTGTGGCGACTGTTTGTATATATATATATATATATATATATATATATATATATATATACATATATATATATATATACATATATATATATATATATATATATATGTATGCGTGAACATAGGTATATATTATGTTGTACATATAAAACTATGTTTGACTTGTATGTTTATTGTGATATATGCCTGAATATATATTATATCTATTATATATATTAAATGTATATATTATATGTATATTATATATATTATATATATTGTATATATAATATATATAATATATATATAATATATATACTATATATAATATATATAATATATATAATATATATATTATATAGTTTATATAATATATATATATTATATATATATACAAATATATATATATATATATATATATTAGATGTAAATACGATGTGCTTTGCACCAGTTGGATGGTGTAGTATATAGAGTTATATATGGTTAGTGATACACCTTTTTTCGCATGTAATAAGCTTTGTAGTGCCCTTCCCCACCACCACACTCACTTAGGTGTGTGTGGCTGGGGGGGGGGGGGGGTCCAGCATGCACCTCGCCCCGCCCCCTGCTCGGGGCCGGACTCACCACTCGACCGGAAGTATTTTTGAATGTATGTATAGAAATGTGTGTATATAGTTCGATGAGATGGACATATATGCATATGAACAGTTCAGGCACAAAACCACGTCAACGCCAATTCGAAAATGTCATTTAAATAACAAATTTGTATCTGAACATAATTTAAATTCTCACTAATTCCACTTTTCATATGATCGTATGGTTATGGAGCGATGAAGAAAACAGGAATATAAAAAGAACTAAATATTTTCAAGGTTTGATTCCAATGTTTAGCTCCATTTTTGGATTGGCGTTTGCGTGGTTTTGCACCAGAACTCTTCATATATATATGTGTATGACAACGCATGCACATATATGTATGTATGTTAGGTCTACACAAATTATATATATATATATATATATGACACATACACATTGATGTATATGTTTCTCCTATTAAACTATGCATGGACATTAATTACATATATATATATATATATATATATATATATTTTACCTCGGTATACAGCCTCAGGCTAGCCTCAGGCTAGGGAGAAGGAAGCACATCCGGGTCCAGCAATTAGCATAAACAACTCACGATTGGATTACGTTTCATTGAGTTGCTCCCGCAAATTTAGTCTACACACAAACAAATACGCAGTAAGTATAATAAAAACTGTGGTTAGCTTAATTATGATGCATTATAGCATCATTATGAAAAGTTCAGAACTTTCTTTGGTCCTTTTTGGATTAGTTTATTCGGTTATAAAAAACCAAGGATAGAACGCTCTAGATTCCTTCTCGAAGGAACGAAACCGATTCTTAGCGGTTCTATCAACACCCGTGTGACCATGGGTAGAGATGTGGGCTCTGCCTCATCTCCTGTGGAAATTCTCTCGGACTCTAATGGAGAGTGCTGTTGGAGATGCTCCTGGGTTTCTTTTATAGACTCCCCACAAACTTTTTCAGGCGTTTCTCCGAGTTTCATAGCATTTTCTCCGACCTGCTGGCGCAATAGTCGCGGGAGGGAGAAGTGTGCGGAACAGAGGGATGGGCGAGCCGATACACTGGTCCCGACCCCGCGTAAGATTTGGGCTTGACCCACAATCCACGCACAAATTTAGCTTATTACGCCTGTGTTAGAACGGTATAAACACCACTAGATGTCCAATTAAGTTTTAATTGACAAAATTGTGACATTTAGAATACCGGGACTGACCATTCACTTGTTTCAGATCCCGATGGCCACGAAGCGGAGTAAGCGCGTTGCAGCAGCAGCCGAGGGACGCGCTCCGAGAGGCTCGGACGAGGAGTACGACTCCTCACCGGTGTTGTCGGCCATGCCTTCACCACAGCGCGGGGCGCATATCCTCTCCGAGGCGGAAGAAGAGACAGTGCCTGAGGGCCCTACAGCTCCAGATTGGGAGACACGTTGGGCGGCTATGGAGAGCCATATTCTGTCTCTCAAACCACCGCTGTCTCGTAAACGGCCATTGCCGATGTTCCAAGACGAGTCGGACTGGGAAGACTTCTCAGAGACAGACTCAGCGATGGAGCCTAAGGCTCCCCCTCCTCCTCCTCCTAAACGGAGCAAGAAGAAGAAGCAGGTCACTTCTTCGGGTGACGAGTTCACCAAGGAACGAAATAAGACCGGGCTTCGCAAAAAGCGCAAGCCCAAGTCCAAGAAAAAGAAGAAGAGGAAAGATTCTTCTTCATCCGATTCCTCCCCAGATTCCACTTCGATGGAATCAGACTCAGACACACAATATGAGGGTGTCTATGCTGCCATTGGTGGCAAAGTGTCAAAAAAGGTGGAGAAGGCGAAAGCTAAGCGGAAGCTAGCGGGTGAAAACTACCACGCTTATGCGCGAGACCATCAATGGTCATTTCCGCACGTTTAAACCGGCGGAAATCATCTCCAAGCTAGGAGATGAATTGACGGGCATTAAAGGTGTCCCCAACTCCATCATTAAAGAGATGGACAGAGATGTCAACATGACGGAAGACCGTAAGAAATTTGAGAGCGTGTTGCACATAGTGCATAAGGCGGTGCTCGGTACCCTGACAGCCATCACCCCGGTGGCAAATAGGATGCAACGAGAAAACAAGTTCTCGTCCTTGGCTAAAACCATGGACAAAGGCATCGCAATGCTAACGGCGGCAGGTAATTACCTGTCGTACAGAAGATATCAGAATGTCTTCAAGTCGGTTTGCACAGACGCCGGCAAAGAGGTGGCCCGCTCAAAGAAGGTCACGGACAATGATGGGAAAGAGTATACGCTCTTTCTGGCCCCAGAGCCGATCAAAGGGAAACCTTTGGATAAAACGAAAATGTTCGGGGGTCAACTACAATACCTCTATAAAGAAGTAGAAACCGCAGCCAAGAGTGGCAAAAACATGGACGGGAGGAAGAAGCCGGAAGCCCCACGCTTCAAAAGGTCACGAGGGGATTTTCGCCCACGACGGCTCGGCAGAGGATCCAGACCGGGCTCAACCTTCAGTCAGTCTTTCCGGGGCCGGGGCGCCCACCCAGGCTGGACCGACAACACCGCACGGCCGAGGCTTCAACTCCCCGCGACCCTTCCCCAGGGGCGGGTCCAAGTAGAGGCCCAAACACAGACTTTACAAATCCCTGCGGCCTCTAAAACCACACAAACTGTAAGCAACTTTGTGGCTGGCAATATTATTAATCATATTTCTGAATGGAACAAAATTACCAATGACCGAGATATTTTAAAAATAGTTAACGGTGTTCAAATTCCCTTCATACAAATTCCGGTACAAGGGAGAGTTCCTTTTCCCTATAAAATTGAACAAATTGAACGAGCGGCACTAACTGAACAGGTACAAAAATTCTTTAACAAAGGAATTATACAAAAAGTGACACAATGCCCAGGAGAGTTTATTTCAAACATTTTCTCGAGACCGAAACCTAACGGGGACGTTCGAATGATTCTAGATTTAACGACCCTTAATAAAATGATCGAATATCGACATTTTAAAATGTTCTCGCTAGATACGGCACGAGATCTGATTACACCAGATGCGTGGATGGCTAGTGTTGACTTACAAGATGCATACTACACGGTTCCCATAGCGGAACAACACCGGAGATTTCTCCGCTTTCTTTGGAATGACCAACTCTATGAGTTTACCTGCATGCCAAATGGCTTAGCGTGTGCCCCTCGTTTGTTCACTAAACTGCTAAAGCCTGTTTTCTCAGTTATGGCGCGCAATGGTCATATAATGTTCCCTTACATAGATGATTCCTTTATAATGGCGTCAACACAAATTGATTGTGTAAACGCAGTTCGAGATTTATGTGCATTACTCACTAAATTGGGGTTTTATGTACATCCAAATAAGTCAGTGCTTAAACCAACAAAACAACTAAAATGTTTAGAGTTTATCCTTGATACACGGTCCCTCACAGTGTCATTAACAGAACAGAAACTAACTAAGTTTATGACCACACCGACCCAGCTTCTTAAGTTACCGAAACCTAAGATTAGCCAGGTCGCAGTCCTTATCGGGATAATGATATCTTATGCACCCGCTATTCTATACGGGAAAGCCCATATTAAATCTCTAGAAATAGATAAAAATTTAGCGCTAGCACAAACTAAAGGAAATTTTGAATGAAAGATGTTTATTTCTGAAGAAGGGTTACAGGATATTGGATGGTGGATGCAACACATAGCAAACTCACCAAATCCAATCCGCATGGTGGAACCAAATACAGTAATTACCACTGACGCTTCGCTAGAAGGTTGGGGAGCCCATCGAGATGGGGTTGCAACAGGTGGTAGATGGCTAGAAGATGAAAGGTCAGACCACATTAATGCGCTAGAATTGCGTGCTATTTATCTGGGCCTACGTAGCTTAGTCAAGATAACTAAATCACAAGTTAGAATACTAACTGATAACACTACTGCTATGGCATATATCCGTAACATGGGTGGAACCAAATCAAAGCCTTGCAATCAGTTATCTAAACTGATTTGGAACTGGGCACAGGCTCAACAAGTCTGGCTGACTGTAGCGCATATCCCAGGGTCACAAAATACACTAGCAGACCATAAGAGTAGAAAATTCCATGACCATTTAGAATGGTCCCTATCTACACCTTTGTTTAACTTCATGTGTGCAAAATGGGGTACACCTAATGTGGACTTGTTTGCATCACGAAACAATAACAAGTTGCCCTGTTATGTTTCTTGGCATCCCGAACCGGATGCTTGGAAAGTTGATGCATTTGCTATTACCTGGGCGAATAATTATGTCTATATTTTCCCACCATTTAGCATTATCAGCCGAGTGGTGAGAAAGATCAGCATGGAGGAGACACACGCCATACTGATTGTGCCCGATTGGGACACGCAACCTTGGCTGCCAGCAGTTTCACAACTGGCAAAAGAACATATACGATTCCCAAGAAAAGCCGGGAACCTAACGCACCACGGGCCGCTAGTGGTTCACGGCGACGTGTCAGCGACACCCCTATTGGCATTCCTTTTCTAAGGAAACAGCTGCAGCAATTTGGGTTAGACAAAATTACTGAAGACAGGATAGTAGCCGATGCATGGAGGCCAGGAACTGTCAAAATGTACACAACTTATTTAAAGAAATGGGGTGTACATTGTTTGCTAATGAAAGTCAAGCCAACAAATCCAACATTGCACAAGTAGCCCGTTTTCTTCGTTCTCTAGAGGATGAGGGACTGGGGTTTGGGGCGGTCAATGCGGCAAGATGCGCGTTGTCAATTATATTACCTAGAATTGACGGCGAAACAGTTGGTAAACATTATGTCCTTCATTATCTACTTCGCTCAATTTATCAAAGGAATCCTCCAAAACCAAAGTATAGTCGCTTTTGGGATGTTTTTATAGTATTTAAGTTGTTTCAGGCTTGGCCTCACAACTCTTTGTTAGATATAAAACAATTAGGTTTTAAGGGCGCGGTCTTGTTACTATTAGTAACGGGACACAGAGGACAAACGATTGTTGCTTTATCCTTAACTGGATTAGAAATAGACAAGAAACAAGCTACGTTTGATTTAGCACAATTGCTCCAATCGAACACGCTAGGTGACCCTTTATCTACGGTTCACTTAGACTACTTCCCAAATGATCGTAAATTATGTGTTGTGTCAGCCATACGGGCTTATATATCCAAGACAAAGGACTTACGTGCATCACAACAACTATTAGTGAGCTTCATAAAGCCACATAAGGCAATTTCCAGAGACACCCTTGCCAGATGGACAATCACGGTGTTGAATTTGGCTGGAGTGGATACAGGCAAATCCTCTTCCCACTCAACCAGAGGTGCCATGGTTTCCAAGGCATGGTTGCTCGGCATTTCTGTAAAAAGAATACTAGCGCATGCAGGCTGGAAGACGGCTAAGTCGTTTGCAAAACATTACAACAAATGATTAGAAAAGCCTACCGGCATTGCAAAGCGCCTGCTCACCAACTAACAGGAATAGGTGAGAACAAAAACTTTGAATGATACAATTACTAATACAATGACACATAAACATGTTATAATAAGAATAAATGATATTAAGGATAAAAATGAATTATGTAAAAGTCTCCCTAGCCTGAGGCTAGCCTGAGGCTGTATACCGAGGTAAAATAGTATAGTTATACTAGTCTTACCTGGGTATAGATGATGGATAACTGTTGTTTTCCCGAGGTATAAGCCTCGGGTAGACGTGGGCTAGGGCCCGCCCACCACACCCTACCACGTCTATTCCGTTGGTGTACCATTACGGGAAAATCATAGTATCCATTGTATTGAAAGATCATTTTTATCCTGAATAAGTAGGTAAAGATTGCTGGACCCGGATGTGCTTCCTTCTCCCTAGCCCACGTCTACCCGAGGCTTATACCTCGGGAAAACAACAGTTATCCATCATCTATACCCAGGTAAGACTCGTATAACTATACTATATATATGCATATGTAAATATGTGAGCACACACAAATGTATATATATATTATTTGTCTCCATATAGACAAATGTATATATATATATTATCTATTATGGGAATATACATAAGGATATTATCTATCTTCAGTTCCCTATATATTACTATACTCACTATATCCTATCTAACTGGCCATGTGTAGTCACAGTTTTGGCCACAAAGGCGCCACCTGTCAGGGGCTCTGACCACTGTACCCCAGCTGTGTCTGGCTGTTATCGCCGATAGACCCGTTCGGACGGTCAAATTGATATATTCAAATACACAAATTTATACATATATATATATATCCATATTTGTACGCGCGACCACCCGACCCTGGTCTCACCAATAGTGGGCGTGAGCTGCTCAGATAAGAGCTGCTCAGTGTAGGTATTGAACCGAGCGATAATAGCCACATACAGCAATCAATAGCTGGGCGACAGGTCTATTCGCTGTGTTTTCAGTCTTGTCGATAGGGGGCGTTGACAGTCTTGTCATCAGTGCGGGCCTCGTGAGATCCCGTGAAATTCACCGATAGTCGACAGTCAATTTACCAAATTGTCTTTTGTATTATTTATTGTTGTTATAGTCTCCATCTACTCCGGTTAGATTTCCACCACAAGACATTTGTGAATAGGTTTGTGTGTAGATAGCTATTGGCTGTGGATTGTAATGGTGGTTGGCGCCTTAGCCGGGGAAAGCGGTGGGACATTTGTTTAATGGTGTGCGCATTGATTGGAGTAGTTGCAGTGTGGCTACATGCGGGTGGTCTTGTTGCTTTCATTGTTGGAGTCCTGCTTCCCAGACCCACAATAGCCACTGTCCACACACACAGTACACTTCTGTACTTACCTACACACCACAACCACTGTCCACACACACAGCAAACTTACATACTTACCTTCAGACACTGCAACCCACTGTCCACACACACACAGCGCACACTTATATACTTACCTACACACACAACAATCACTGTTGACACACACAGCACACTTATGTACTTACCTGCACACACCACAACCACTGTCAACACACACAACACACTTATGTACTTACCTACACACACCACAACCACTGTCAACACACACAGCACACTTATGTACTTACCTACACACACCACAACCCACTGTCAACACACACAGCACACTTATGTACTTACCTACACACCACAACCACTGTCAACACACACAGCACACTTATGTACTTACCTACACACCACAACCACTGTCAACACACACAGCACACTTATGTACTTACCTACACACACCACAACCCACTGTCAACACACACAAGCACACTTATGTACTTACCTACACACCACAACCACTGTCAACACACACAGCACACTTATGTACTTACCTACACACACCACAACCCACTGCCAACACACACACAGCACACTTATGTACTTACCTCACACACACCACAACCACCATGCTCACACACACACACAACACACTTATGTACTTACCTACACACCACAACCACTGTCAACACACACAGCACACTTATGTACTTACCTACATACACCACAACCACTGTCAACACACACAGCACACTCATGTACTTACCTACACACCCACAACCCACTGTCAACACACACAGCACACTTATGTACTTACCTACACACCACAACCACTGTCAACACACACAGCACACTTATGTACTTACCTACACACCACAACCACTGTCAACACACACAGCACACTTATGTACTTACCTACATACACCACAACCACTGTCAACACACACAGCACACTCATGTCCTTACCTACACACACCACAACCCACTGTCAACACACACAAACAGCACACTTATGTACTTACCTACACACACCACAACCCACTGTCCACACACACAGCACACTCATGTACTTATCTACACACACCACAACCACTGTCAACACACACAACACACTTATGTACTTACCTACACACACCACAACCACTGTCAACACACACAGCACACTTATGTACTTACCTACACACCACAACCACTGTCAACACACACAGCACACTTATGTACTTACCTACACACCCCACAACCACTGTCAACACACAGAGCACACTTATGTACTTACCTACACACCACAACCACTGTCAACACACACAGCACACTTATGTACTTACCTACACACCACAACCACTGTCAACACACACAGCACACTTATGCACTTACCTACACACACCACAACCCACTGTCCACACACACAACACACTTATGTACTTACCTACACACACCACAACCCACTGTCCACACACACAGCACACTCATGTACTTACCTACACACACCACAACCACCATCCACAAACACAACACAGTTATGTACTTACCTACACACACCACAACCACTGTCACCACACACAGCACACTTATGTACTTACCTACACACCCCACAACCCACTGTCAACACACACAGCACACTTATGTACTTACCTACACACACCACAACCACTGTCAACACACACAGCACACTTATGTACTTACCTACACACACCACAACCACTGTCAACACACACAGCACACTTATGTACTTACCTACACACCACAACCACTGTCAACACACACAGCACACTTATGTACTTACCTACACACCACAACCACTGTCAACACACACAGCACACTTATGTACTTACCTACACACACCACAACCCACTGTCAACACACACAACACACTTATGTACTTACCTACACACACCACAACCACTGTCAACACACACAGCACACTTATGTACTTACCTACACACCACAACCACTGTCAACACACACAGCACACTTATGTACTTACCTACACACACCACAACCACTGTCAACACACACAGCACACTTATGTACTTACCTACACACCACAACCACTGTCAACACACACAGCACACTTATGTACTTACCTACACACACCACAACCCACTGTCAACACACACAACACACTTATGTACTTACCTACACACACCACAACCACTGTCAACACACACAGCACACTTATGTACTTACCTACACACCACAACCCACTGTCAACACACACAGCACACTTATGTACTTACCTACACACCACAACCACTGTCAACACACACAGCACACTTATGTACTTACCTACACACCACAACCACTGTCAACACACACAACACACTTATGTACTTACCTACACACACCACAACCCACTGTCAACACACACAGCACACTTATGTACTTACCTACACACCACAACCACTGTCACCACACACAGCACACTTATGTACTTACCTACACACACCACAACCACTGTCACACACACACAGACACACTTATGTACTTACCTACACACCACAACCACTGTCAACACACACAGCACACTTATGTACTTACCTACACACACCACAACCACTGTCAACACACACAGCACACTTATGTACTTACCTACACACCACAACCACTGTCAACACACACAGCACACTCATGTACTTACCTACACACACCACAACCCACTGTCAACACACACAGCACACTTATGTACTTACCTACACACACCACAACCACTGTCAACACACACAGCACACTTATGTACTTACCTACACACACCACAACCACTGTCAACACACACAGCACACTTATGTACTTACCTACACACCACAACCACTGTCAACACACACAGCACACTTATGTACTTACCTACACACACCACAACCACTGTCAACACACACAGCACACTTATGTACTTACCTACACACCACAACCACTGTCACCACACACAGCACACTTATGTACTTACCTACACACCACAACCCACTGTCCACACACACAGCACACTCATGTACTTACCTACTCACACCACAACCACCATCCACAAACACAACACAGTTATGTACTTACCTACATACACCACAACCACTGTCAACACACACAGCACACTCATGTACTTACCTACACACACCACAACCACTGTCAACACACACAACACACTTATGTACTTACCTACACACCACAACCACTGTCAACACACACAGCACACTCATGTACTTACCTACACACACTACAACCACTGTCAACACCCACAGCACACTTATGTACTTACCTACACACCACAACCACTGTCAACACACTTATGTACTTATGTATGATAAATGGTAGTGTTTTGCAAGGCCGCCGACAAAAGTTTGGATTAACTGATCGTTTGGTTTAACCGAGCTTGGTTTAATGGGGTTATACTATAGTCAACATAGAGTGTTGTCTTGGATTGCGTCCTGTAATTTTAGCTGCGTTTTGGCTGGTTTTTTTTAATACAAATTCAACCACTTCAAAATGATATCAGAAATATTTGCTGTTATCATTTGACCTGGATCTGATGATTTCGGAATTTCATGTAAATTTTATGTAAGTTTCATGTCAATTTCATGTAAATGTCATGTAGTTTCATGTAGATTTCATGTAGACTTCATATCAATTTCATGTCAATTTCATGTCAATTTCATGTAGATTTCATGTAGATTTCATGTAGATTTCATGTTAATTTCATGTCAATTTCATGTCAATTTCATGTAGTTTCATGTAGATTTCATTTCAATTTCATTTCAATTTCATGTCAATTTCATGTCAATTTCATGTCAGTTTCATGTATATTTCATGTAAATTTCATGTAAATCTCATGTAAATTTCATGTAAACTTCATGTAAACTTCATGTAAACTTCATGTAGATTTCATGTAAATTGCATGTAAACTTCATGTAAACTTCATGTAAATTTCATGTAGTTTCATGTAGATTTCATGTATATTTCATGTATATGTCATGTAGATTTCATGTATATTTCATGTCAATTTCATGTCAATTTCATGTCAATTTCATGTCAATTTCATGTCAATTTCATGTCAATTTCATGTCAATTTCATGTAAATCTCATGTAAATTTCATGTAAATTTCATGTAAATTTCATGTAAACTTCATATAAACTTCAAGTAAACTTCATGTAGATTTCATGTAAATGTCATGTATATTTTATGTAAATTTCATGTAAATTTCATGTAAATGTCAATGTAGGTATGTCAACGTGATTGGCGCGACTGACAGAATAGATACAACAAGCTTTTCGCCATAATTATGGCCCTTGCTGCCGACAGGGCATTAACCCATCTGCAATCAAATAATCAATCAGATCGTATCATGCTTAGGATGTGTGCCCCGGAATGGCATACGTGTGGGTTCAAGTCTCACTCTGATAATTCCATGAGTTTGCAAGGATATACCCCTCTCGTGTCACATGCATGCATTGACTGGACCACTGAATGGCACAACATACACTCCAACCCCTTTGAAGCCACTCACCTACTTCCCTTTCAAATCGGCCTCAGCCTTCGGCCTCGCCCCATTTGAAACTACTTCATTCACCCACTAGGAATATTATGTAGGACCATGGTAGATCATGGGGTCGTGCTTTCGAACCCTGGTTGAGTCAAACCAATGACTTAAAACTTTATACTTGTTGCTTCCTAGCCTGGCGCTCGGCATTATTAGTATAGGACAAGGACTGGTTGGCTCAGTGTCAGGATAATGTGACTGAGTGGGATATCAGGTCATGGTTCTGGCGGCCTGGTCTTCCAGTGGGGCAGCACTATAAAGTCGCATTGGGACAGACAGTGGACACTCATGGTGAAACCTTAGTGCTGCCCCACTGAGACACCACACATCTGGCACCATGACCTTATATTCGACTCAGTAATAATATCCTGTTAGTGAGCTAACCAGTCCATGCCCTATCATAGTAATGCCGAGTACAAGGCTAGGTAGTGACAGGTATCATTTTATAGTTCATTGGTTTGACTCGACCAAGATTCAAACTCCCGACACCCCACACGGGAAGCCAACGCTCTACTGATTCGGTTATTGCATTTGGCCACGAAGATTTGCGTTGATTTAGTGTCTGGCAAAGGATAGTATGTACATTTCCACTTTTTCCTTTGAAAACAATGTATTTTCAGTGCAGCCATAGACATTACCTTACAGAGAGACATCCCTGTAGATAGGTTGGTTTGTTGGTTGTTGCACTTTTGTATCCTATCAACATCTAAGATCATATCAGGACGGGTACCGACTTGTGACAGTGCACACTCATGGTGACTTCACAGTGCTGCCCCACTGGGAAATCAGGCCACCTGCAACATTACCTGATATCCTACTTAGGTACATTATCCTGCCACTGAGCCTACCAATCCTTTCCATATCCTATTAATGCTGAGTGCCAGGCTAGGAAGCGACAAGTACCAATTTTATAAGTCATTGGTTTGACTCGACGGGAACCAAACTCCCGATCTCCTGCACTCTAGGCCCGCGGTCTACCGATTCGGCCACCGCGCCCGGTCCAGATACGTAGATCCGGTAGATAAGTAAAAATTAAGTGAGTTAGCGAGTTAGCCATCAGGGTAAGGCCCTGGTCCCATAGCCATTAGTGGACGTAGTTGAACGTAAGGGAACGTAGTGGAGGCTAACGTGGGTCAAATGTGGTGGAAGTCCGTTAAAGCTGCATAGTCCAATGAAATATCACATTTTCAAAACCAAACCAATGATCTAGACTTGATTTGACATATTTAACTTAGATACTGATGCACTTATTAAGCATTTGTTTCTGCGTAGAAGGCAATACTGAGTCAATATAACAGAACCTGTTACTGCAGAAGTCTATGGTGTCAGAGTTTTGGCAAGCTTGCCAAAACTAATTTTCCATGTTTGCGCTCAAAATATCTAAAAAGTTTACCATTTAAAATAAAAGTAACTTTGAACTAATGTAAAGTAGATACTAGTGATCGATCTAATATATTTATCTCTGAACAAATACAGAAATTCAGAACCATCGGACTATGCAACGTTAAACAAGGTTGAAATACGTTACGGTACGGCAGGTTTTGGTATGGATAAATACCTTACAGTGTGTATAAATACGGTACAGTATGGATGCCGGTGTGTTCAACTACGTTCAACTACATTAGCCTGCACTACATTCACCTACATCCAGTCATCGCTATCTGACCAGGGCTTCATCCAAGTATGCTAGAGTATGCTAGAGCATGTTAGAGTACGCTACATTACACTACAGTACGCTAGAGTACGCTAGAGTATGTTAGCATCACGGATGCAAATTCAGCCTCTAAAGTAGCGCTGTTTTGAATATGTCCAAAAATTTAATCGGAGATCACGGCTCACCCAAGTTATTACCAAGTTAACATCACAGACAAGTATGGATGCCGGTACGTTCAACTATGTTCAACTACATTCAACTATGTTCAACTACGTTCAACTATGTTCAACTACTTTCAACTACATTCAACTATGTTCAACTACATTCAACTACGTTCAACTACGTTCAACTACGTTCAACTACATTCAACTACGTTCAACTACGTTCAACTACGTTCAACTACGTTCAACTACGTTCAACTACGTTCAACTACGTTAGCCTCTACTACGTTCAACTACGTCCACCAATGGCTATGTGACCGGGGCTTTAGTTTACTGTTATGAGAGGAGGTGGCGGGTTGTTGTGGAAATCGCATTGCAGATTTACATCCAGAATACATCACAACTGCCGTTATCGGATATCGAGATTCCTAGAGACACACAAATCGACAGAGCTTGGTGTCTTTATTAGATCTGTGTGTGTGGGGAGGAGGGGGGGGGGGAGTCTTGGGAGGGGAGTTCATGAAATATTACAAATCCCACAAGAGACTGCGCTGTCAATAACATGTTCTACATCAGTTCTGAGACAACAAACTAGGTCATATTACCGCAGACTTCACCTCCACAAACTGCAAGGTCAAGGTCGGCGTGAGGAAGATCACGCCATCAGGGGCCGTATGCAGGTGTCTGTGTTACGGGTCCAAAACGCGTTTAGCGCGGGATTTCCCGTTTAGCGGCGGGATTTCCAGTTTAGCGGGAACAATTCCGTATGCAGGAAGCGGTGTTACGCAAACACCGCGCGTTTACCCTAAACCCATTTCATAGCAGGTTTACGGGCGGTGTTAGCGTAAGGTTGTGCCCAAATCTATTCAATGCTGTCATATTTAACAGAATTACATACGCAATAAGTGAAATTTTATTAAATTAACCCTAAAATCGAAGCGAGATTAACGCTGCCGCCACAAAGCGGGCGATATTAATATTGTCGAACTGACGAATGCCAAGCGGCGTCATTACGGCGGCGCCGGCGCCGGCGATTTGTTTACTTTACATTCGTCGATTCGAACATATTAATATCGCCGCCGTTGCGGTGGTAGCGTTAATATTGCTTCGAATTTAGGGTTAATTTAATAAAAGTTCACTTATTGCGTATGTAATTCTGTTAAATATGACACCATTTAATATATTTAAGCCTCATATATGGCTACAGATGCAGAGGGATTTCCCAAATCTATGAATAAATTCACGTTTAGCTAACACTGATCGTTTAGGCGCTTCTGCATACCACTTGACATACTTCACCCGGCCGGGGATAGCTATACACGTTTAACGGCTAACACCAAATGCCCGTAACACCGTTTCCTGCATACGGCCCCTGGGCTTTCAATGGGAAATTCCACCTGGGGAATCATTGACTTATGGGTTTAGTTTATCGAGAGTGACCTGTAGACAATTTAGAGGTGTGAGTTTAATATTACATATTTTCCAGGGTCGCTTTTATTTATTTTTCTGCTTTGCAGCCTATGATGCTCATAGCGTAGATTGTAGTGTAACATACGAAAGACATTATTTTATCGGTTGGTTATTATCTAGACCCTTTTAATAATTGTGCGTCAAATGTGTGGTTTCACGTGTATTTGTGGTCATCAAAGGTCATCAAGAGCTCTGCATCATGAGAGCATAATTTTCTGGATGTTTACCCATTTGGTTCGGTGTGTTACCATGGCAACTCGCCATAATGGTTTAGTCGAGAGGTGGTGTGTTGCTCGTCCGGCTGCTGGGGTCGTAGTGATGTTTGCTGTGTCTCGGGGGGCCGAGGATGGGTGGCCGTGACATCAGAGGTCTCGCGAGAGACTCGGTTCGGGTGAAACCTGGTAGGGGCGTGGTGGGTAAGGGATCGAACCCAGGTGGCACCACCGGGAGACTCCTTGTTCGCGCGCAAATTACCCATGTTGGTGAACCAACATGAACCATTTTCGGGATGTTTACCAATTTGGCTCGGTGTGTTACCATGGCAACTCGCCATAATGGTTTAGTCGAGCGTCACTGTACAAGTTCCCTCACAGACAAGGACCCACATCGACAGGTAGGCGTGGATAGGGTGATGACATCAGGGAATCTAGGTAATGTAGTGGTCTGCACTGACCTCTCAGGCAAGTAGCAACATCGACAGGTGGGCGTGTATAGGGTGGTTGCATCAGGGAGCTTAGGTAGTGTAATGGTTAGCACACTGGTGCATGGTTGTTGAACCTACTCTGTGCATATAATAGTTCAGGCGCAAAACCATGTAAACGCCAATCGAAATATATAGTTTAAATAAACGATTTGTTACTGAAAATAATTGTAATTCTCACTAATTCCACTTTCATCTGATAATATGGTTATGGAGCAATGAACAAAAGAACTAGGAAAAAATATATATAACTTTTTGTCAGTTTGATTCCAATGTTTATCTCCATTTTTGGATTGGCATTTACGTGGTTTTGTGCCTGAACTCTTCATCGAAATGCATTGCCTGCATGTTTGTAATTGTAAGCATTACGCATATTATGGACGTAAACATGGGGAAACACCTGAAATGAGAGTCTGTTGGTGTCAATGTGTTACGTTGATTTATTTCAGTGTGTTAATTGGTAGATTTTACTATAGGAAAATGAGTTATCGCCTACACCCAATGTACCTGTATTAACTGAACCAATTAAATGTCTATCAGCCACATTTGGTGTTTCATTTAAGAGTAATTAACGATCGAATTTAAATTAAAACCGAAGGATTTTTATCTATTCCATCGCAATATCATGGTGGTTTTGATAAACTCACAAATAATATTATATTATTAAAGAAAGCATCTGCTGGCTTTATATTTATGTGATCAGGGAGATGCTTTTATTCTAGCAAAATACACCTTAAATATGGTAACGGCTGCCTCAGGGCATTGCTGAGAATGAGTGTGTGTGCACTGTGTAACGGTAAATCATTTGAAAGACTTACAATTCCAGGTTGACGAGTGTAGTAGTCTGTACTGACCTCTTAGGCAAGGAGCCACACAATCAGGTTGATTGATTTATTGATGTGTGATTGATTGGTGGTTGCTTTAAACCGTGTCGGCAGCATAGGCTATATTCACAGCGAGAAATGTTAATTTTTTTGTTCAAACCATCACTTTTACATGTAAAAGCAGACAATCAAGTATGTGCCAATAGACACTCCTTAAAGTAGAAAGCTCACAATCATAAATTTGTGGTCAAGGGAAACAAATTCCCATAGAAAAAGAAAACTTTTATTAATAATTGATAGAATTTATTTAGTCAACTATATAGAGTGGTACAGTCAGGTTGCCCTCAAAAAGGCTAAGATGATTTCTTGTTTTACTTTAGTAAAAAGGTCATGCATACTGTCTGTAGAATTGTTGGCGCAGGGCCAAAAAACAACTTAGTCAAATGTGTTTGAGTGTCAGCGGGGACTGACACCCAATACATTCACAATCAGGTAGACGTGGCTAGGGTTGTGACAATCAGGGAGACTACTTGGCGAAAGCATTAGCACACTAGCCTGCAATGCAAGAGATGTGGCTTCGATTCCTGCTCTAGGCACACTATTTCCCAGTTTCATCACCCCCCCCCCCCCGACACCAGCAATCAGCTGAGCATCGATTGGGTGGTTGTTGGAGTTTTACGTCCAGGTAACATCTAAGGTCATATCAGGGCGGGTTTCGACTTGTGACAGTGCCCACTTATGGCGACTTTATAGTGCTGCCCTACTGGGAAATCAGGCCGCCAGAACCAGGATCCGATTTCCCACTCAGCCACATTATCCTGACACTGATGCAACCAGTCCTTGCCCTATCCTATTAATGCCGAGCGCCAGGCTAGGAAGCGACAGGTATTAATCTTAGACTCATTGGTTTGATTCGACCGGGAACCAAACTCCCCACCTTCCGCACGCGAGGCCCGCGCTCTGCCGATTAGGCCACCGCACCCGGTACAGCCGATAGGTGTCTGGCAGGCATAGCAGAGAAGACTGCACCTAGTGACCTGCAGCTATAAATCCTGCACTCACCTGACCCCCCCCCCCCCGCCCCTCCCCTCCCTCCCTCCCTCCTCCTCCTCCCCCAAACTCCAACCTCCCTGCTGATGTCTGTTCTGCTAATGGGGAATTTACAGCTTACGCCTGGCTTAGTTTAAGGCTGCATCAAAACTTCACACAGAATGCCAGCTCACACCCATCACAATCATTGTATTATTAATCAGCTCCACTCATCTCCAACTGGAATTACACCACCCGGGAACAAACACCTCTCACCCGGCTCGGCCTTTGTTTGCACAGAAAATACTGCTTGTTGGTTGTTGGAGTTTTGCATCCTGGCAACATCTAGGGTCATATCAGGATGGTTACCAACTTATGACACTGTGCACTCATTGTGACTTTATAGTGCTGCCCCAATGGGAAATCAGGCCACTGGCACCATGACCCAATATCCCACTCAGTCACATTACCTTGTCACTGAGCTAACCAGTCCTTGCCCTATCCTATTAATGCCCAGCACCAGACTAGGAAGTGACAAGTACCAATTTTAAAGTCATCAGAGTGACTCGACTGGGAGCCAAACTTTGCACACAAAAACATCCATTGTTTGTTGTTGTTTGACATCCTAGCAACATCTATGGTCATATCAGGACTGGTACCGACTTGTGACAGTGGGAACTCATGGCAACTTTGTAGTGCTGCCCCACTGAGAAATCAGGCCACCGGCACAATGACCCTATATCCCACTCAGCCACATTATCCTGACACTGAGCTAACCAGAGCGCCAGGCTAGGAAGCGACAAGCACCAATTTTAAAGTCATCGGTTTGACTCGACCAGGAGCCGAACTTTCGACCTTCCGCACCCGAGGCCTGCGCTCTACTGATTAGGCCACCACACTGGCGGTCGCCCACGACAATATTAAACACCACCTCTGAATGTATTTCAAATGCTGCCATGATGAATGGCAGAACATTGCGCTCAAAAGAAGAAACTCTGATCCACCCGGCATTGAAGGAAATCCACTTTTATGTTGAAGGAAGAACTCATCATCAGAAATACAAGCCGTAAGCCACTTTTAGTCGTGTCTTATTCTTAGTGCACAGAGTTCATCGACTGAACTGTCAACATAGAATATCGTCTTGCTCAGATACACAAAGTTGTATAATGCGATGGTTTTGAGTTTTTGACATTTTTCTGAGATAAATATATTAAATTAATTGTTATAATCGACCTTAATTTAGTTTCTAGTGCATCTTTATTTTAAACGACTAAGTTCTGAGATATTTGAAGTGAAAACATGTCAAATTAGCTTTGGCAAGAAGCATGTCACAACTCTGACACCATATAGGCTTTAGCAGTAATAGGTTCTACTAAAATATCTGTGCAAAATAAGGCTAGGAACCCCCAACTAAGCTGCACCGCAAAGGGGCAGGTGATACATGTCACAGCCCACCAGCGAGACGCCCAATGGAAGGTAACCATACCAAAAGCACCCAGATAACAGACCTCACAGCTGCGTACAAGCCTATGACATGTAAATAGGAGTAGGCTAGTCTAGAAATAAGAGTAGAAAAAATAAAGCACATATATGCCAAGAAAATCAAAAAAAATTAACATAGACTACTATAGTACTAACCAGACCAACCAACTATCTATCTGCTACTGAAATACAGGCAATCAAATACCTTATCAGCAGCTACTGTGTGATAAGACAACACCAACACTACAGCTGGCCAGCATTGAAAACAAGCCTGAATACCCAGGCTTATATGCTATGGACAGTATAAATACAGCCTCAATAAAAAAAATTAAAATTAAAAAAACATTGTCTCAGCATTCCCTTCTATGTTGCAACAAATACTTAAAGTTGCATAATCCGATGGTTTTGAGTTTCTGACATTTTCTTAGATAACTGCATTAAGGTGATCCTTATATTATATAGTTATAGTGTACCTTATTTTAGCTTGAAATAACTTTTATTTTAAATGACTAACATTTGAGATATTTCAAGTGCAACCATGCACAATTAATATTGGCATGCACACCAAAACTGTGACCCCCATAGGCTTCTGCAGTGACATATTCTATTCAATTGCCTCACTATTGCCTTCTGTGTGGCGACAAATGTTTAATAAGTGCACCAGTATCTAAGTTAGATATGAAGAATCAATTCTAGATAATTGTTTTGGTTTTGAAAATGTGATGTTTTCATCAGACTATGCAGCTGTAATAGATGATTTCCACTACAAACTCGCCCTCTGATGGCAGTGGGCAGGATACATATTGTGGGTAGCAGCTCACTGTACTGCATTGTATGTGGAAAAGGTCTTATAGAGGATTTCAACAACCAAGCTACAATGGCAAAGGACTAATATTGTGGGTAGAAACTCATTGTCTAGCATGCTCTGTGGAAAAGGTATTATACTTATATAGACGATTTTCACCACCAATCCTCCCTCTGATGGTAGTGACAAGGACTAACGTTGTGGGCAGCACGCTCTATGTAAAATGTCTTATAGAGGATTTCCACCACCAACCTGTGGTTGTGAGTAAGTAGCTCACTGCGCGACATGCTCTGTTGAAAATGTCTTATAGAGGATTTCCCCAACCAACCCGCCCTCTGACGGCAGTTACAAGAAGCAATGTTGAGGGTAGCAGCTCACTGTGCAGCATGCTCTGTGTAAAAGGTCTTCTATAAGATTTCAATCATCAACCTGCCATCATAGGGGACAATGGTAAGGACTAATATGTTACGTAATATCTCACTGTACTCCATTCACTGTGGAATGGGTCTTATAGACGATTTCCACAACCAACCCGCCCTCTGACGGCAATAACAAAAACTGATGTAATCCTACCAGGTAGCACCTGCCTGTGTGGTAAAATATGTGGAAGGCATCATCTAGAAGAATTGCACAAACAAGCAGACCCCCTCTGATGTTCATCAGTGGCGTACCTAGGGCATAGCAGGTATGGCATCTGAACTGGAGGACAATGGGGGGCGCCACTGAGCAATTTATATTAACAGCTTGGAGAAAGACCTGGAATGAGAGTCTGTTGATTCAATCGGTGCCGGCGATTTAATGATGTATGGGATAACTCCAAGCATATATATCTAGTTTGTATGGGGCAGTGTCAGATTAAGTCGGACAATGTCCACATAGCGCCATCATTTCTTAATTCAATGTGTGCACAATTCGAGTGCTTTCCATAAAGACGCCACTGGACTAATTGCAGCGTGTAGTAACTTACTTCTCATGCTCGGCGGAAAAGGTTTATTTACATTTGTTCACTCCACTTACCAGTGATGTTTACCGGGGGGGGGGGGGGAATCTGTAGAGCGCGGGCCTCGCATCCGGGAGATTGGGAGTTTGCTTCCCTGGCGAGTCACACCAATGACTTATAAAATTGATACTTGTCGCTTCCTAGCCTGGCGCTCAGCATTAATAGGATAGGGCCAGAACTGGATGGCTCAGTGTCAGGATAATGTGGCTGAGTTGGATATCGGGTCATGCTCCCAGCGGCCTGATTTCCCAGTGGGGCAGCACTATAAAGTTACCATGAGTGCCCACTGTCACAAGTCGGTACCAGTCCTGATATGACCATAGATGTTGCTAGGACGTAAACCATGACCTGATATCCCACTCAGTCACACTATCCTGACACTGAGCCAACCAGTACTTGCACTATCCTAATAATGCCGAGTGCCTGGCTAGGAAGCGACAAGTATCAATTTTTAAGTCATTGGTTTGACTCGACCAGGGTTCGAACCCAGAAAGAAAAACATTAAGGGGCTGCCGTTATTTATATCCACATAATACATTATATAGCACATAAGCCAATGTCATCTTCTGAATCATCGGCATGCCAACAAATATAAATGGTAATGAAGGTCTATGCGGGGCAAAAATTACGTTCATGAGGAACAAAATCGGCTAGATGATTAGATCATAATACTTGTAGATTGCAAACAATTCCAAAATCCAGCTTTCTGTGTTGGGGAGATCTCCCTATGCACACTGTCATCTAATTGGCCCCTCTACTGGTGGCGAGAGACAGTTCCAGCCTATGCGGCAGATGGCGTGTACCGCTTCCGCAAATCCACCACAATTGCAAATTACAAACCAATTCCCGCATGTAATTTGCCCGTTAAATGTTATCGATTTGAACCACTTCCAAGTTATATAAGCCATTCTATCACTGCCAATAACCTCTGCCTTATCACGAGTTGGCGTGTTACATGTTTCAAATTGAAGCAGAGCTGAAATTGCGGCAATAGCTCACGCAAAGAGAATATCGCGACAATCGTAAAGAGACGCAAACTACAGTGGTATGGCCATATTTTGCATTCATTTGCTTCCATTAAAACTATTTTGCAAGCCATGGACAGTGAAATGGCGTAAGCAAACAAGGCGAACAAAGGAAGAGGTGGGAAGACAACATCAGGGAATGGACAGGCCAGGAGTTCGGCAAGTCTCAGAGGGCAGTGGAAAACAGAAAACTGGTTGCAAAGCCATCTGTCATGCCCCAATGACCTTCACAGTTAAGGGATTGGTGGTGATGATGATGATGATGATGGTGAAGATGATGGTGGCGATGGTGATGATGGTGGCGATGATGATGATGATGATGATGATATAAAATCTTACAATGTAAGGTGACTTTCAAGTAATGTGAGCGCCTCACTTTATGTGAAAAGGCCACTCTTAAAGGTCCGGTTACAAGACATTAGCATACATGCTTTCTAGGAATATTGTATTCATCTTAATGGAATATCACAGTCAGAATGGGGGCTCTTCCACCTCAGCTCAAACACAGTAAGTCGGTGAACCATCTGTGGGAAAGCCACCACAGACTCATGCGGGAGGTCGGCGGGACCAAGTGGTCCTTAGTCGCTGCCGTGTTGGCCACTCGTGGCTTACACATGCTTTTCTGCTCAAGGGGGAACCTCCCCCTGAATGTATTGGGTGTCAGTCCCCACTGACACTCAAACACATTTTACTAAGTTGCGTTGATTTTTTGGCCCTGCGCCAACGGTTCTACACTGCAGGCAGTATGCATGACCTTTTTACTAAGGTAAAACAGGAAAACATTTTAGCCTTTTTGAGGGCAGCTGGACTGTACCACCTTATATAGTTTACTAAATGGATTCTATTAATTATTAATGAAACTTTTCTTTTTCTATGGAATTTGTTTCCCTTGACCACAGATATATGATTGTGAGCTTTCTAATTTAATTAGTGTCTATTGGCACATAATTGATTGTCTGCTTTTACATGTAAAAGCGATGGTTTGAACAAAAAACAAACATTTCTCGCCGTGAATATGGCCTATGCTGCCGACACGGCGTAAATCAACCACCAATCAATCAATCAATCAGTAGGTCGGGACTGTTCTGGTCAATGCAATTAAAACTCATGAGTACCCCGTCGTTATTATTAGTATGTCCATTACATCACACAAGGAAGGAAAGGGTGGGCTTACATGGTGTAAGATTTCCCGATATTTAGACATTGGAGGATGGTGTGAACTAGTCTATAGTAATTACAATTGTATATAAGAAGGTATATGGTATATAAAGCCAGAGGCATTAAGGTATTATGTCGTGCTGGTGATCCTTTGCTGATTTGATATAAACATTATGTAGTTATAGATAGTGTGAGAGGGGCACTACTTTTAGTGTGACAGAGCCTTGGGAGCTCTGCTCACATACCCCCTCCCCCAAATGTTATTTACGGATCACTGCATACCCAGACACAACAGGGCACTGTAGCCATAAACAACCAAGGCTTGGATACAAGCAAGGTACATGTTCATTGGTTAGTTGCAGAATGCCTAGTGCTGATTGGAGGAGCTGAGCAGATGTGACAGCCATCTTGGATTCATGAGACGATATAATAATAAAACAAGCAAGCTCCTTCTGGTTCCTTCTGCACACTCTATACTCTGCCTTTCTTCTACTTGCCTGTAGTGATTTCCTATTTAGTCTGCCTACACAACCACAGCTGCCGGCAGTCGACTTTACAATGGGTTATAATGCATATTCAAAATATGGCAATGGCATCACTAAAACAGATTTAATTCTTGCAACTGCCGTCAGAGGGCAGTTCTGTTGCGGACATCCTCTATAAGACCGGCAAAGTCACGGTTAAAAAAGTCAATTAGTTTTTTTAAATAAAGGAAGTTATCAGAAGGACTTCGACTTATACTTATACACATGTACCATCGCTGTCACCATATAGAGTAATAAAGTCTTAGGTGAAATCCATACCGGAAGTGGTTTATTCCCGCTCAATCCGACCCGTAAACATACCAGATACAACTCTACCAGCTGAAGGAAAGCTGTTCTGGGTCATCCTGGAGTCAACCCAACAAGAGCCAGAGTCTTACCTGTTTTGGCAAACATCATGATTTGATTTTGATCAGCTTTCCGATTCTTTTCATCATGAAAGTAATTCTTTCCATATTATAAATCTTCATTACCATTCATATTTGTTGGCAAGCCGATACTTCAGAAGTGAACCTCGACTTATATGCCTGCCATATATATGCCTGAGGAAAGAATTCTAGGGCAAACAAAAATGACCTCAACTTATCTGCTGGCTCACATAATACGTAAGTTTTTACGGTATTCACATGTATTATGATCGACTATATTTTGTGGTGAGTAACACAGTATAACCCCATAAAACCAAGCTTGGTTAAATCAAATGATCGGTTAATCCAAACTTTTTTCGGCGGCCGGGCAAAATACTACCATTTATCATACAAAAAAGTTGGTTAAACCAAAGTTGGTTAATCCAAATTATCGGTCAATCCAAACAAAATTGTCGGACCCCAGGCCACTTCCGGTATGGTTAAACCAAACTTTCATGCAGTTATATGGTCATCTGAGACCCCACCAACTTTTTTATATGATAAATGGTAGTATTTTGCCGGGCCGCCGAAAAAAGTTTGGTTTAGCCAATCGTTTGGTTTAACCGAGCTTGGTTTAATGGGGTTATACTGTACATACATAAAAAACAATAATCAAAGTGTCCACATACATTGTATATTACATGTGCAATACACACTTACTCAAAGTCAAAGTCGAAGCCAAAGCTTGGTTAAACCAATGATCAGTTAATCCAAACACATTTCTAAGGTACCTTCAAGTTTGGTTTAATGGGGTTATACTATATGCTGAAACAACCTATTATATCGGAGGTATTTACGGCCCAAAGCAAGGCTAAAGGCCAATGTACTAAAGTAAATAACGAGTAGTTTCATGCAGCCATTTTTTTTTTCTTTTGTTAAATATAGGTTATTCATTGAACAAAGTCTTTTGTCAGCATCGTGGCACTGGTCTTCCAGCCATGTGACAATAGTTATTTACAATGTATGTATATGTAGTCTGATGTTGTCATCAGCAGCTAGCTGAAATCAGCTGAAATAACAATATTAATCATTCCAAGACTTACATATGGTATAGTTTGACAATTCACATATAAAAATAGTAGTTATATGTTGTATTCATACATACTTAGATACGTACATGTGTATTGATTACATCTTTACATTACGGAGTGGTTAGGTGCATAGTTTCCCTTCATAGGTGTGTATGCCTACTGTGTTGTGAATTGCATAATTATCCTGTTGTTGGAGATAACATTTTGAGATGGAGTGTTAGTAGAATGGTTTGTTTATTCTGTTAGTTTGGCCATAATGGTGCTTCTCACATGATAACGGTATTCTTAGTAGTTTCAAGTACAATGCCACAGTCACTATTTCTAGAATTTCAATATTTTGCTAAAATATGGTGAATATCAATATTTTTGTTGAAATACATCTTAAAATCAAGTGATCATTTCTTTAAAATACATAGACAAATATCCATGTAAAGCAATACATCTTAAAGTCGCGTGACATGGCCTTTCAAGGTATTTTTGGGGTTGCCACGATTTACTTTTTTTAAACCGCCCAAAAATACCACAAACACCGACAGATGCACACACCAAACACAAAAATCATAATAATGTGATTTGTCCTGGTCCCCTCGCCCTCACTCACTGCTTATGCTGCCGCCAGTTGATGTTTCCTTCAGTGAGTAGGGGTCGCTTCACCGTGTCGTCTGCTCGTCGGAATGCAATAATTTACTGTCGTGACCGGAAGTGGAAATCTTCTTACCTCCGCAGCTGCCTGCCGGTGTCCGCCATCTTGGATCTGATTCCGACGGATGCCGCTATGCCACGCCCGGTCGTTTGCGCTTGTCGGCGGCGTGCAAAGCATGTTTATTGTGTTAGTGTCCTTTCTGGGGGATCCCAGTAACTGAGGGTCCGGGGACCAGGTTGGAAGGAACTTTTTTTCCGCTTTGGCTGGGTTGCGTGGGGGTGGGGGCATTTAAGTGGGGAGTGACTCGAATTGACATGATGTGAGTTAAGTTATCTTGACGTGTGTGTGTGAGTATGGGTGTGGGTGTGGGTGTGGGCTTGATTTTTTTTTGATATTTTTTTGGATTGAGGCTGTATTTGTACTGTCCATAACATGTAAGCCTGGGTACCCAGGCTTGTTTTCAATGCTGGCCAGCTGTAGTGTTGGTGTTGTCTTACCAGACAGTAGCTGCTGATAAGTTATCTGATTGCCTCCATTTCAGTAGCAGATAGATAGTTTTGTTGGTATGGTTAGTAGCCTATGTTACTTTTTTTGGATTTTCTTGGATTAAGGACTGCAGGTGTGAGTAGATGTGCGTGTGGGTGTTGGTGTGGTAGTGACTGTAGCTGTTGTTGTGACAGTGGTTGTTGCTTTGACTCTGGTTGTCGCTTTGACTGTGGCTGTTGCTTTGGCTGTTGCTGTGCCAGTGGTTGTTGCTTTGACTGTGGTTGTTGCTTTGAGTCTGGCTGTTGCTTTGACTGTGGTTGTTGCTCTGGCTGTGGTTGTTGATTTGACTGTTGCTGTGACAGTGATTGTTGCTTTGACTGTGGCTGTTGCTTTAACTGTGGCTGTTGCTTTGGTGGTGGTTGTTGCTTTGACTGAGGTTGTTGCCTTTACTGTGGTTGTTGCTTTGACTGTGGCTGTTGCTTTAACTGTTGCTGTGACAGTGGTTGTTGCTTTGACTGTGGCTGTTGCTTTGACTGTGGCTGTTGCTTTGACTGTGGCTGTGGCTGTTGCTTTGGCTGTTGCTGTGACAGTGGTTGTTCCTTTGACTGTGGTTGTTGCTTTGATTGTGGTTGTTGCTTTGGCTGTTGTTGTTGCTTTGACTGTTGTTGTGACAGTGGTTGTTGCTTTGGCTCTGATTGTTGCTTTGACTGTAGCTGTTGCTGTGACTGGCTGTTGTTGTATTTATGTGGTGGTTGTTGCTTTAACTGTCGTTGTTGCCTTTACTGTGGCTGTTGCTTTGACTGTGGCTGTTGCTTTAACTGTTGCTCTGACAGTGGTTGTTACTTTGACTGTGGTTGTTGCTTTGACTGTGCCTGTTGCTTTGAATGTGGCTGTTGCTTTGGCTGTGGCTGTTGGTGTTGTTTTGGCTGTTGTTGTGACAGTGGTTGTTGCTTTAGCTGTGGTTGTTGCTTTGACTGTAGCTGTTGCTGTGACTGGCTGTTGTTATATTTATGTGGTGGTTGTTGCTTTGAGTGTCGTTGTTGCCTTTACTGTGGATGTTGCTTTGACCATGGCTGTTGCTTTGGCTGTGGGGGTTGGTGTTGTTTTGGTTGTTGCTGTGACAGTGGGGTGTTTCTTTGACTGTGGTTGTTGCTTTGACTGTGGTTGTTGCCTTTGGCTGTGGCTGTTGCTTTGGCTGTTGCTGTGACTGTGGATATTGCTTTGACTGGTTGTTGCCTTTACTGTGGCTGTTGCTTTGACGTTGGCTGTTGCTTTAACTGATGCTGTGACATGGGTTGTTGCTTTGACTGTGGTTGTTGCTTTGACTGTGGCTGTTGATGTAGCTCTGGCTAATGCCATGGCTCTGACTGTGCTTGACTGTGACTGTTGCTGTAGTTTTGGCTAATTACATGGCTCTGACTGCACGTGACTGTTGCTGAAAGCTGTGGCTAATGCTGTGTGTGACTGTTGCTGTAGCTGTGGCTAATGCCATGGCTCTGACTGTGCTTGACCGTGACTGTTGATGTAGCTGTGGCTAATTCCATGGCTCTGACTGTGGGTGACTGTTGATGTAGCTGTGCCTAATGCCATGGCTCTGACTGTGCTTGACTGTGACTGTGGATGTAGCTGTCGTATGTTGTGGCTCTTCCTCTGACGTAGTGCACCGCTTAACACGATTTGGTTTCCCTTTAAATTGGAAACGATTTGATTACGTATTCCCTATAGACCTCCGAACAAACAGGTACCCAAACAAAAAGTAGGATTCCATGTGGGTCTTACTCGCGCTGCCATATAACCTTGTTTAATCATTGAATGCCAATGACAGCAGACGACAATTAGTTATTTAATTCCTGGTGCCTCTGGTTGTATGTGGCAGCAGACAGGGCGATTGAATATAAAATATACCAGGTTGGTTTAGTGAACACTTAAATAATGTGATAGTACCATTTGCATGCGGATTTAATTATATTTGATTCATTGTTGGATTAATTTAGGTAATATTCTTATTAGTTCAACTGCTTTTATTCAGTAAAATGACGAATTGACCTTGCACGAAACATTGGTCTTCTGGACTTAGTTGCTTTATGGTAGACATTGCTGAAAGTGGCGCTGTTTGGGTGGACGGAAGGGGAACTAAACTAGTTACGGGTGGAGAATGGGATACATTAAAGCTGTATAGTCTGATGAAATCATCAAATTTTCAAAACCAAAACAATTATCTAAATGTGATTCTACATATCTAGCTTAGATACTGATGCACTTATTAAGTAAGCATTTGTCACCAGACAGAAGGGAATAGTGAGGCAATTGAATAGACCATGTTACTGCAGAATGCTATGGTGCGAGAGTTTTGGCAAGCTTGTCAAAATTAATTTTGCATGGTTGCACTTCAAATATTTCAAATGTTAGGCACTTAAAATAAAAGTTACTTCAAGCTAAAGTAAGGTACATTATAACGTTCAACCTAATGTATTTATCTCAGAAGATTTCTGAAACTCGAAACCATCGGACTATGCAACTTTAATGCAGGTGGTGTCCTGCTGTGTGGATACATTAATACAGGTGGTGTCCTGCTATGGGGATACATTAATACAGGTGGTCTCCTGTAGTAGGGATACATTACTGCAAGTGGTGTCCTGCATAGGAACCTTTAATGCATAGTCAAAGTGATGCACACTGTTGATCCAATAAGTATTCGATCACTTGTGGTACAATATCGGAATAAGTCCACAACTCAGAATATGTAGGCGTATTCCAGGCATACGTTGCTATCAATCTTCCTTTTTCCCCGTCCTGATATTATCTTAGATGTTGCTAGGACGTAAAACAACAAACAAACGAACACTTTTGTTTTATATTTGTAATTGTTGTTAATTCACACATTACCTACTGCGTTCCTTCTCAGTGTAATGTCACGTGGCCTGCCCTCCTGCCTGCCCGCCCTCCTGTCCGCCTGCCTGGCTGCCCGCCCTCCTGCCTGCCTCTCCTCCCTCCTACCTGCCTGCTGCCCGCCCTCCTGCCTGCCCGCCCTCCTACTTGCCGGCCTGCCCGCCTTCCTGCCCTCCTGCCTGCCTGCCCGCCCTCCTGCCTGCCTGCCTTCCCGCCCTCCTGCCTGCATGCCTACCTGCATGCCCGCCCTCCTGCCTGCCTGCCTGCCTGTCCTCCCTCCTACCTTCCTGCCTGCCTGCCCTCCTGCCTCTCCCCTCCTACTTGCCTGCCTGCCCGCCCTCCTGCCTGCCTGCCTGCCTGCCTGCCCGCCCTCCTGCCTGCCTGCCTGCCTGCCCGCCCTCCTGCCTGCCTGCCTGCCCGTCCTCTTGCCTGCTTGCCTGCCTGCCCGCCCTCCTGCCTGCCTGCCTGCCTGCCCGCACTCCAGCCTGTCTGCCTGCCCGCCCTCCTGCCTGCCTGCCCGCCCTCCTGCCTGCCTGCCTGCCTGCCTGCCCGGCATCCTGTCTGCCTGCCTGCCTGCCCGCCCTCCTGCCTGCCTGCCTGCCTGCCCTCCTGCCTGCATGCCTGCCCGCCCTCCTGCCTGCCTGCCTGCCTGCCCGCCCTCCTGCCTGCCTGCCCGCCGTCCTGCCCGCCCTCCTGCCGGCCTTCCGTTCTACCTGCCCGCCCTCCTGTCTGCCCGCTTGTCCGCCCTCCTGCCTGCCGGCATGCCTGCCCATTGACTGACTGCAGCTGGGCGACCCGGAAACGAAAAGCGCTCCGAGTAGTTCCCGAAACGCCCGTTGGATTCCAGGTGGCGCGGTTGTCGCTATGGCAACAAGGCGCGGTCAAACGCTCCGCCCCCCCCCCTCACCTGCTCGTGTGTGCAGGTCTCACCCCCCGAGCTTCTCAAGCCGTGTTCGGAGCTGTTCGGATCTATTCGGTTCTGCTCGATCGGATATCGATGATGCGGCTCCGTTCTGCTTAGTCCAGCTGTGTTCAGTTCTGTTCAAAGCTGTTTGATTCTTCAATGTTGTTCCGTACGGCGGCATTCAGTTATGTTGTATTCCAATATGCCCTGTTCAGTTTTGTTATGTTCAGTCTACTGCACTCAGTTCTGTAGTATTCAGTTATGCTATGTTCAGTTACGACGTGTCCGTTTCAATTGTGTTCAATTAAGTTCAACTCTGTTTGGTTTTGATATGTTCAGTTCTGATTTATTTTCTTCTAACCTGTTCTGATATGTTCCATTCTGATTCATTAATTGCTGTTCTCTTCAGTTATTATCTGTTCAGTTCCGCGTGTGTCCACTTCTTATCTGTTCAGTTTTGATCCATTAATATCTGATACGTTCAGTTCCTATGTTTTGTTTTGATCTGGTAATTTTGTGTATGCTCAGTTTTGGTGCTTTCGGTTCTAGCATGTTCAATTTGTATGTGTTCGGTTCTGATATACACAGTTCTAGTATGTTTAGTCCGGATATGTTCAGTTCTGATATTTCAGTTACCATATGTCCCCTTCTGATACGTTCTGTCATGGCGTGTTCGGTTCTGATATGTTCGGTTCTAATATGCTCGGTACTGATATGCTCAGTTCTGCTATGTCCAGTTCTGATAGTTCAGTTGTTATAGATTCATTTCTTGTATCTTCAATTCAAATGTGTTCAGTTTTGATATGTTCAGTTATGTCCAGTTCCTCTGTGTCCAATTATGTTCAATGCTGCTCTGTTTTATTCCATGCAAAACTGTATTGCGCTGTATCTCAGTCATGTTCTATTCTGCTGTTGTGCTCAGTTCTGTTCGTAACTCTTCAATTGTTATTCGGCATTGGCGTTGTTCAATGTTGTCCAACAATAAATGGCAATAGGTAGCTTTTCCATAGTTTGAACAGACGGGGTTTGGCCGAATGAGTTGAGTGTCCGTCCCCTGTTTTGGGAGATCGGGCGATCCGAACCCATGAGATCGTGGGTTCGAACCCTGGTCAAGTCAAACCAATGAGTTAAAAATTGATACTTGTCACTTCCTAGCATGGCACTCGGCATTACTAGGATAGGGCAAGGACTGGTTCGCTCAGTGTCAGGATAATGTGACTGAGTGGGCTATCAGGTCATGATGCTGGTGGCCTGATTTCCCAGTGGGGCAGCACTATAAAGTCGCCATGAGTCTGTACTGTCACAAGTCGGTACCGGTCCTTATATGACCTTAGATGTTGCTAGGACGTAAAACAACAACAAACAAACAAAGCTTAGTTTGGCCACTTAATGTCTTATTTTATGGCTATTTTTTGTTCAATGCTCCACTTAATTATATGAATATCCCGATATGGTGTTCTTTTAACAGGGTGTCCAAAATACTTTTTAATTGAACCCCGTTAATGGCTCAATTCCTTAAGACTTCATCACTGCTCTGCTCCTACAAGTACAGTAGCATACATTTATTTAGTATCCATTGCGTTTAGATGCATTTCTTTTATGCATCTTTCGACTTTCCTACATATTCAAAATTATAACCATTCTTTAAAATATAGGTGATTTGAGAAAATCGTGGGTTAACTGTTTAGTGAGATTGCCCCACCATTCTCTCCAAATCTACTCACCAGCTGGCACCCACCAAATCCCCCCCACCCCCACCCACCCTCCCTCTCTCCAAGAAACAGTAATCTGGGAGCGGGAGTCTCTGCATCGTCAGTCCTTCAACAGGTTCCTTCCAAGAAATGGAAAGCTGGCACACTTCCGAGTCACGTACTAATAATAGTCGACCCCTTAAAGCCTAATATAGATATACCCACAATGAAGATGCGATATGCTGTGGAATCTTTGGAACAGGTTCTGTGACACACCAGGGCCGTAATCAATTAACACGACCCGGGCGACTTGGGTCACCCGAGTCGTCAGAATTTCAAATAGAACGCCGCGAGTGGAGTCGACAAATACACATGCCATGTGCAAAACAACCCGACACCAGTAACCCACCTCTTGGCTGGGGTTTGCAAGGAGCGATAACGTCACATTTGCGCTGGTACCGTCCTGCAGGATAACAGCCACCGGTACCAGTCATACATTTTTTGTTGTTGGTAATAACATAGATTAATGAAATGGAAATATCACTAAACTATGCCATCATAAAAATATTTAAATCATATTTTGCTGTAATTATATCGGCTATTAAAAAACAAATAAAAGAGCCACCATTTTTGTCACCCCAAGCGTGGAGAAGCGTATTAGATTATTCGACCCGAGTCTGAAGGATGTGTGCATGCGCCAAAAAGTGGCTCGGGTGACCCGAGTCGACTAATCGATTACACCCTAGAAGGTTGGTGAATAAGCATACACAAAGTGGTATTTTATCTAACGCAAACCAATATTTGCCATCACAATTTCAATGCAATCTACAATCAGAAACAAATGAATGGCAATAACCCACCTCAATTGGTTATCAGGAAGCATGTGGTTGTAGGTGCAAAGTAAGTTTAAAGTACAGTATGCAGCTTTAAGCATGTAAACGACGGACGGCTGGACGACCAGTGATTCGGTGCTGACAGATGATGTGTTCAGATGAATCAATCAATCAATAGTTCCGTCCTCTAGTCGAGGGTTGGATGCAATGGTTCTCCACTTGTCCCGATGGTGTGCTGTTCTGATAGACTGTGAATAATTCAAGGCTGTCCACAATGAAATATTTGTAAACCATGATGTTCTTGATCTCCCTTTCCCTCTGCTGCCATTCACCTTCCCTTCCAACAATGTACGGTATATTGAACTCTGACGAATGATGTGGCCAAAATAAATAAGCTTGTCTTATTTTTAATTTTTCTGAGAACTTCTTTGTTGGTGATCTTCTTTGTCCATGATCTTCTTTGTCCATGATATTTTCATCATCCTTCGATAAGTCCACATCTCAAATGCTGCTAAACGTTTGTACATTTTCTTAGAGATTGTCCATGTTCAGATGAATAAACATTTTTTATTTTGTTAAGAGAACGAAAGGGCAGAGGGGGGGGGAGAGGAATTTGCATGCCAGACCGGATGGCTGAATGAGTTAGAGCATCCGTCTCCCATGTTGGTAGATCGTGGGATTGTGGCTTCAAACCCTGGTCGAGTCAAACCAATGACTTATTAAGTGATACTTGTCGGTTCCTAGCCAGGCGCTTGACATTATTAGGATAGGGCAAGGAGCAGTGGAATGAGGAAGACCAATCGCCCGCGATTGAAACTTCCCCTTCTTAATCGACTAATGTACTAAAAATAAATTATGTGCTAAATGGAATATTATGACATATTACATCAGCGTATTATATGTATAGGAGTGTGCAATGATACTTATGTGTTTTATCCATGTTTATTTCAGGTGAGTGCGAATTGCAGTGTGAAGAATACCCAGAAAAGAAAACAACTACTTACTGACACAGCAAAATCACACCTGCCCCTGAGCACAGTCGCTGCTTGCTGTGTACTGGCACAAAAAGCAAAAGACAGGCCAGAGAAAATGGTAGGTATTAAAAATAGGACAATTAACACTCTTAACTACAAAAGAAATCAGGAAGGCTATCACCACATGGCACAGTCCACCTGGGTATGTGTAATGGCACAAACCAGCACAGAAATGGACAGGCCATGGTCATGCATCTGATCCACCCTGAAATACAAAATGGCTAAGCAAACAACACAACCATCCCACCTGGTCGCAGTCCTAAAGGCACACTGGTGCACTATCTAAGGTCAGGGATTGGGTTAAAGGATGCCGTAACCAATCAAAATGGGACAGGATCCTCTCCCGCAAGCCTGCATGACACCCAAGTAGTTGTACATAGTAGGCTAAGATATCATACTCAGACTAGACAAAACTCTGGAAAAATACAAAAACCTAACATCGGCTACTAACACCCAAAATCGCAAAAGGCTGGCCTGAGCAGAAACAGGTAAACACTCTTGGGCAAGGGACTAGACCAAGACAGCACCACAGCTGTCCAGCATTGAAAACAAGCACCCTCGTGGGAGCTTATACATTATGGGCAGAGTAAATACCTCATCCATAAACAAATACAAATTTTAAAAAGGTACAGTGAGGACATGGTCCGATACAAGTATCAGATTTTCAAAACAAAAGCCCTTACCTGGATTTGATCCAACATATCTAACCTAGTTACTTGTGTGCTTAGTAAGTATTCGTTCCTGCGTAGAAGGGGATGCTAAGTCAACTGACTATAATCTGCTATCAGGATGTGATAGAATATAAGCCCCGTTCACACTAGGGCCGTAAGTCACCTCAACTAGTTTGCTTCATCTAAGTTGACTCAGATCGCACATGTGAACGCTCCTCTGAGGCGAATTAGGGCTGAATCGACTCAACTAGTTTGGATAAGTCCCATTCACACAGGGGCCTTAAGTCGTATCAACTAGTTTGCCTCATCTCAGTCGGGCTAAGGTTGTGCGTGTGAACAGGTCTTATAATCCTCCATCAAAATGTTCATATTGTGTTTGATTTGCCGGGAATAACATGTTTCTCCACCTCGCCCTCCCCCCTTCCTCACCCTAAACCCACCCACACCTGTGTTGATGTGGACTCTAATTTGGGTGGACGGAGGAGTCCACCTTCTGGCCATCCAATTGGCTGGTAGAAGTTCACACCTTCTCTCCCGCCATCACTGGCTTGCCGCGATCTTCTCACTTTTATCTGACAGCCGGCAACATGCACACTTTGTCCCACCCACAACCCTACTACTTTTGTTTCCCCTTAGAGGGGTGTGCCCCAGGCGCTATTATTTCTTTGCAATAAATGTTGATTTCCTTGACTCCTTCTTCATGTATTTGTTTTTTACCAAATCGATGTTTTAATGTCTTTTTTTTATTTGCACCATTTTATTTCTTTTTCTTGAATATTTATACTGCCTCTCATGGATAAATTATCTGAATAGTCTTGTATTCACCATTAGGCACTTGCTCGATGGAAAGCCTGAGCCTACACTTATACCCACTCAAGGGATTTTTAATCTCCCACACCACATGGACATGGTATGAGAGCAACTGCCCTTTGATGACGCTGTAAGTTATACACAACTGTGGACATTCAAATTGGCAGAGGTGATGGCATGGGGAATCGAACCACCAACCTTCAGATTATGAGGCTGACCTAGAAAACACTTACACTACCTGTTCATATCAAATGGATATCATATCATATATCACATTGTCATACCAAATGAAAATGAAATAAAGCAGTCACTAATTCAATAGACTGAAAAATCCTTTTGACCACCATTTTATTCAAATATGTGCCCAGTCCAAGCACACACCACGTAAGGGAGTGAGTGATGGTTAAATTGCTCTGATATTTTGACTTGGATACGCCACCCCTATTGGTCTTCCACGGAACTAAGAAAACATCCTCATGTAAACTTCCGGTATGGAGGCAAGACTGAGTGAGTCATCTCTTCTGTGCTGAACAATTGTGGATGAAGGTCAGCACTTAAAGGTGCTTAGTGCGATGGTTTTGCGTTTCTGCCATATTTTGAGATAAATATGTAGTTGTGGTCAGTCAGGAGCACTGTTGCAGACTGACCCTCCTTCTGTGGGAGAGATGGTCTCTGGATAGTGTTGTGATTTGATTGGCGGATCAGGGTTGTCTTGTGATTGGCTGTGAGCTGGGGGAGGGTGGCTGTGTGGCACATCACCACCCTTCTCGGAAGCCCCACCTCCACACGGAAGCCCTCCCCCCACTCCCCATTGGTGCAAGGGGGGAAGCCCCCGTAGCTTTGCTGTCCCTGTCCCCAGCAATGAATCCACATGAGCGTCTCCACTCATTCCAGACAATTTTGTCATGACCCTTTTACTCGGTGAAACAAGGATATTTTTCAGCGCAGAGACACTGGTCTTCAAGCCATATAATGTTACATTAATTTATGTTTATAATAGAGTGTAAAATTGACAAGAGTTTGATACAAAGACAAAAAATGAAGAATAGTGATGTTACCCAACAGCATTGAGAGATAAACAGAGTTTACATTTTATGTTATCTGTGTGATGGTTATGGTAACTTTGTACTAATTCATCATCATCATGCTGTCGGTCGTGATGCGACAAAGACTGCTTTCATTACTTGACTGCTGCTCTCCATTTAGCTCTCTGCTGTGAGAGTTGCGTCCATGAGTCGGTCTTAATGTCTCTCAGCTTCAGGTTTCTCTTGATGGTATCCTTGAACCGGAGACGAGGGCACCCTCTCTTTCTGTAACCAGAAGACAGTTGAGAATATAGGATCTCCTTTGGTAGCCTGTCTGATGACATCCTCATGAGGTGTCCAGTCAACTGGAGATTCTTTTTGATCAGAAGATCTTCCATAGAGGGCAGCCCCGCCCTTTCGAGTATTGACATTTCATGAAAGCTGCCTGCAAAAGTGTTGAAGTGCTGCTGGCTTTTGCAAGTTACCAGCGGCACTCTCTCGGGGAGCAAATAGAGGTTTCACACTGGCAAGAACATGTCAAGACAGGCGCAAAACTATTTGTCCCTGCAGTGGCTGGTCGGGAGATGTTGGGAGTTCCATACATCAACCGCCCTTAATTCTGCCACAGTGACATGGTTTTCTGTTTAGGGTTTGCTCCCTTAGCCTTTGGTTCTGTCAAGAACCTGTAGCACAAGGCAGTGATTTACAACTCTGCAGGGCAGGGGCGTCCAACTCCCTGAGGTATTGCAATACCTGCAATACCTGCAATACCTGCATACCCTTGCATACTAATTACATGGTGAATATGAAGCTATTCTATTAGTAGAATTTGATACAATCAAATCCGATATGTCACTGCAGATTGGATAACAAGTATAATACAATGTTTGGTGTGGTTTCCTTGCGTTATTGTTAAAACTAGTTCAGTGAACCCCTTTGGAAGAAATGATACGCATGTATGGTCAAGTGTGAGTAGATAATATCTACTATGGTAGTGGTGCTACTTATAACTTGTATATCAATTATAAGGAAGTGGTTTGCTGGTTCTATAAGAATTCATTACTTATTGCGTTGTGTATACTTTTTTTCCCTTCTTTTTCCTAAATGTTATTCCAGTTGAATAACTTCTTTTTTTTCAGCACCGGGGTGATGGTCTTCCGGCCTTAACAATTGTAGTGCATATGATTTTCCAACTGAATTTTAAGCAGTAAACAACTGAGAAGTAAGCAGTGTGTTATTTTAATCCCACGCAACAAATTAATTTCAGTAAACAATAAAAGCTATGAAATATAACAATCACAATCAATTTGAGGTCATTGTAAGGCAGCAGGGTCTTTGTGGGAACACACAAAGAAACAAGCAATAAACACACACACAGACATTCGCTTGTATTTATATAGACGTTACTTCAAAATAGAGCGTGGAAGATGAGAGCGATCAACCTGATATATTTATCTAAAACAAATATGGCAGAAACGCTAAACCATCAGACTGTATCTTTACGCAGGTAACTGAAACATTGTTTTGTTTGTTGTGTGTTGGAGTTTTACGTCCTTGCAACATTTAAGGTCATATCATGTTTCATTAATAATAAAGTAGAACTGTAAAATAAAATGATGAGCATACAGTATTTAACTAAGAATTAACTAAGTAATTAAGTAAGACATGTTGAGCATTCTGACTCCAAATCTGAACAGCAAGAATGGACTTTTAATTTTGCTCTTTTACTGTTGTTTGTTGTTTGTTGGATTGTTTACGTCCCGGCAACATCAAAGGTCATATCAGGATGGGTACCGACTTATGACATTGACCACCCATGGCGACTTTGCAGTGTTGCCCCACTGAGAAATCAGGCCGCAAGTACCATGACCTGATATCCCCCTCAGTCACATTATCCTGACACTGAGCAAACCAGTCCTTGCCCTATCCTATTAATGCCGAACGCCTGGCTAGGAAGTGACAAGTGTCAATTTTATAAGTAATTGGCTTGACGCGACTGGGAACTAAATTCCTGACCTTCCGCATGCGAGGTCCATGCTCTACCAATGAGGCCATCGCGTCAGGTGCTCTTTTAATAATAACTAACATTTGCCTGAACAGACTCACAGTACTCGAGCAAATGCAAAGCGACAAGTTGACATTTTGACTCCATCACTAAGCTATCACCAAAATTAATTTCTTTCACCATGCCAAAATTAGGATTAATTTAGGACCGATTTATTAAAAAGGAACTAAGATTAAATAAATCGAAGTTAAACTCGAGCTTAATTTACTTGAATGTTGCTGTAAGCTTAGTTAATATGTTGTTGTTTTATCATTAAAGAGATGAAGATAATGTTAAAGCTGCATTGTCTGATGAAAGCATAACATTACCAAATGAAAACACTAGATTTGATTCGATTGGTTGGTTGGTTGTTGGAGTTAATGTCCTGACAACATCTAAGGTCATATCAAGATGGGTACCGATGTGTGACTGTGCGCACTCATGGCAACTTTTATAGTGCTGCCCCACTGGGAGACCAAGCCACCAGCACCATGACCAGATATCCCACTAAGTCAAATTATCCTGACACTGCGCCAACCAGTCCTAGCCCTATCCTAATAATGCCAAGCACCTGGCTAGGAAGTGACAAGTATCAATTTTGTAAGTCATTGGTTTGAGTCGACCGGGAACAGAACTGCCTATCTAATGGAACTGTGAATCTAATGGAATCAGTTATTGCTGAAACCTATGGTGTCAACCTTTTTGTACATATACATCAACATTAATTTTGTATGTTTTCACTTAAAATATTATAACGGTCAACCTAATATATTTATCTTTAAAAATTGGTAAAAATTTGAAACCATCGGACTATGCAACTTGAACCTTTGACGTAGCCGATTACAGTTGCCATATGACACACAATATGTACGTATGTACAATATTGATCAGTAATCAAGTCCAATGGACCTCCACCCGGGCACGGTGGCCGAAGCTGTAGTCCACGGGCCTCATGTGCGGAAGGTCAGAAGTTTGGTTCCCAGTAGAGTCAAACAAATGACTTATAAAATTGATATGTGTCGCTTCCTAGTCTGGCGCTCAGCATTAATGGGATAGGGCAAGGACTGGTTAGCTCAGTGTCCGGATAATTTGACTGAGTGGGATATCAGGTCATGGTACTGGCATTTCAGATGAAATATTACATAGCATACAACATCCATTGAAACACTGTTCAAGATGTGGTTCCAGGCTAATTGTCACATGATATACAATGCCCAGTGAACCACCATTCAAAATGTGGTTCCAGACTAATTGTCGCATAGTATACAATGTCCATCGAAACACTGATCAAGATGTGGTTCCAGGCAAATTATCACACAGTCCTCCCTGACCATCGAACCACTGTTCCTGATGTGGTTCCAAACTAATTGTCGCGCACTATATAACAGCCTTTGAAACATTGCTTGATATGAGATACACCAGAATGGATTGATCCAGGTGCGGTTTTAGGATCGCGTTGTCTTATGGTGTATGGCAGCCCTTTGACACCTCGTTCTAGAGGCAGCACCAGACTAATTGTCGTGAGGTTTCCGATAGCCTGTCCGACATGTCCTTCAGAAGCCCGGGACCTTCACAGACGGCATGAGACACCACCACGTGACCTATATTAGGAACATGCCGGCTATTATCAGTATCCCCCGGCATGGGTTACGTTCAACAGATTAAACTATACCAGGATTTGTTTTTAATGTTAATATTTCATTTATAACACATGTAAGACTTTTTATCGGATTATTGTTTAACGAATGTAATTAATATTTCATGTATAATATGCATAATTCTTTTATTATAGAACTGGATTTTTGCATGCAGTTACTATCAAAACTGACATTTTGATTTGTGTATCAAACAATTGTATGGCTGGGACAAACAGTGCTCAGGTCCAATTTCCATCACCCCCACAACTTTGGTTGCTGGGAAGAGGATACCATTACAAGTTATGTGCTGTATGGTTGTTGAACCTACCCTGTGTGTTATTATAATTTATATATAAGTGCATTGCCTGTGTTCACACACAGGCCGTAAGTCGCCTCGACTTGTTCGCTTCATCTAAGTCGACTCAGATTTCAGGCGAATTATGGCTGAGTCGACTCAACTAGTTAGCCTCAAGTAAACCGCTTTGCGAGGTAGATTAGATGAGGCAAACTACCTTGAGTCGGCCTAAGTGGCATGTGTGAACGCAACTGGTTTAGTTGAGGCGGCTTAAGCACATGGATGGAGACTGCTTCCTAACAGGTAGTTGCTTTCATAGTGGTTAGAACACATGTTTAGACCGCCCTACATGTTTGGACCGTCCTACTCTTCCCATCTCTTCTGTTAGGTATGCTGTTTGTATGTGTAGATACCCATCCTGATATGACCTTAGATGTTGCTAGGATGTAAAACAACAACAAACAAACATCGATCTGAGCCGGTTTAACGCACATGTCTGAATGAGACACACTTTGAAAATTCTGTAGGTGTGAACGCGCCGCTAATTTGACTCATGTAGTTTGCCTCATCTAAGTCGGCCTAATGCTGTAAGTGTGACCACGGTTACGGAATGTCATTGAATGGACGTGTATCCGTTTGAGGTGATGAAGGTATAATATTATTATTGCTAATAATATAAATCCTTTATAAATATTGGAAGTGGAAGCAATTTGTAACCAAGAACAATATCATTAAAATGTATGAGGCCCCCATTATTCCATATAGCAGTATAATCTAAATAATACATTATTGTTATGTTCAGTAAATCCTATATCAAGTCGTAATATAATTTATCAAAAGAAAAAGCAGGTATTACTTAAATATTTATATTAAATGAATAACAATATTTAGTACTTTGTGGCTTTAAATTGTATAACCCAATAGTTTTGAATTTCTGCCATATTGATTTTAGATAAATGTATTTGGCTCATCGGTAGGTATAATCTTCTTAGCTTTAGTTTGAAGTAATGTCTATATTCGAGTGTTAATCTTTGAAGAATATATTAATGTTGGTTTTCACACCGAAATGCCGGAAATGGGCTTTGTTAATTTACCATATTTGCACCTAAAATATATCAAAAGTTAGCGATTTTAAATCGAAGTTACTTCAAGCGAATGGAAGGTAGATTATAATGATCAACCTAATATGTTTATCTCAAAAAATGACATAAACTCAAAACCATCGGCCTATGCAACTTTAATGAGTACAGCAGTATCTTAGTCGGATATGTTGAATCAAATCTAGGTCAGGGTTTTGGTTTGTCCAAATGTGATGCTTTCATTTGAGTATATCGGTTTTTTTTTCTTTTATATAAAGATAATCTTATTTTAAAAGTTTTCCAATGTGGGAGCTGATCTTTAGGTGAGTTAACCACACCCAAAATTCCCCATTCCCCCCCCCCCTCTCCTGTAATTAATAATATCAGCTGTGAGTCTAAAACGAGGCTGGATTAGCTGGAGGTGTGTGACTCAACAACCTACATCCATAGTGTGTGCTAAAAATACCCTCTAATTAAGGCAGCGTTATTTTAACACCAACGGTTGGTTGGTCCACCACACCACCGGAGCATTCCAATTATGTAAACAGAAACAAAGCCAAGAACAGCAAAAAGTAACAGAAAGTTAACAAAAGTAATAACAACAAAAAGTACCAAGAAAATAACAAACAAAATAACAAAGTAACAGAAAAACAACAAGGAACAAAAAGATAACAAAAGTAATAACAAAGAAAAGTACAAAGAAAATAACCAAAAAAATAACAAAATAACAACAACAAATAACAAAAAAAAGTCAAAGAAAGATAACAAAAGTAATAACACAAAAAAAGGTACCAAGAAAATAACAAAGAAAATAACAAAGTAACAGAAAAACAATAAGTTACAAAAAGATAACAAAAGTAATAACAAAAAAAGTACCTAGAAAATAACAAAGAAAATAACAAAGTAACAGAAAAACAACAAACAAACTAACAACACCAACAAATAACAAAAGAAAGTAACAAAAAGAAAACAAAAGTAATAACAAAAAAATACCAAGGAAATAACAAAAAAATAACAACTGACAGAAAAACAACAAACATAATAACAAATTAACAACAACACCAAATAACAAAAAAAGTAACAAAAGAAATAGAAAGAAAATACAAAATAAATAACAAAATAACAAAAATAACAAAATAATAACAAAATATAACAAACAAAAATAACAACAACAACAACATAATAATAATAAAGATGTATACACAAGAATTACTGAAAAATAACGAAGGTAGCATCAATAATACCGGTATTACCTAAATGAAAGGACAAAGATCGTCCCAAACAGGGGACAAGTGTATTTTTGGAGGTGGCGCTCTCGATTTAAAAGTTGTGCCATGTGTGGTTTGGCTACGGTGCCATGGTTTAATGGTCAACCTGATTATTTGTGAAATACATTTTTTGTTATTGTTGTCGATATCAGTAGCCAGCTGCTGTCTGTATATACAGTATCCTTGCCAAGTACCCCCCTCTCCGTATGGCCACTCCCCTCAGTCTCCCAACTCTACCTCTTCCTGCCCCTCACCACAGTCTCCCAACCCTACTCCTCCCTGCCCTTCCCCTCAGTCTCCCAACCTTACTCTTCCCTGCCCCTCCCCTAAGTCTCCCAACCCTACTCTTCCCTACCCTTCCTCTCAGTCTCCCAACTCTACCCCTCCCTGCCCTTCCCCTCAGTCTCCCAAGCTTACCCCTCACTGCCCTTGCCCTCAGTCTCCCAACTCTACCCCTCACTGCCCTTCCACTCAGTCTCCCAACCTTACTCCTCACTGCCCTTCCCCTCAGTCTCCCAACCTTACCCCTCACTGCCCTTCCCCTCAGTCTCCCAACCTTATCCCTCACTGCCCTTCCCCCCACTCTCCCAACTCTACCCCTCACTGCCCTTCCCCTCAGTCTCCCAACCTTACCCCTCACTGACCTTCCCCTCAGTCTCCCAACCTTACCCCTCACTGCCCTTCCCCTCAGTCTCCCAACCTTACTCCTCACTGCCCTTCCCCTCAGTCTCCCAACCCTACTCTTCCCTGCCCTTCCCCTCAGTCTCCCAACCTTACCCCTCACTGCCCTTCCCCTCAGTCTCCCAACCTTACCCCTCACTGCCCTTCCCCTCAGTCTCCCAACCTTACCCCTCACTGCCCTTCCACTCAGTCTCCCAACCTTACTCCTCACTGCCCTTCCCCTCAGTCTCCCAACCTTACCCTCACTGCCCTTCCCCTCAGTCTCCCAACTCTACCCCTCACTGCCCTTCCCTCAGTCTCCCAACCTTACCCTCACTGCCCTTCCCCGCAGTCTCCCAACCTTACCCCTCACGGCCCTTCCCATCAGTATCCCAACCTTACCCCTCACTGCCCTTCCCTCAGTCTCCCAACTTACCCCTCACTGCCCTTCCCCTCAGTCTCCCAACCTTATTCCTCACTGCCCTTCCCCTCAGTCTCCCAACTCTATCCTCACTGCCCTTCCCCTCAGTCTCCCAACCTTACCCCTCACTGCCCTTCCCTCAGTATCCCAACCTTACCCTCACTGCCCTTCCCTCAGTCTCCCAACCTTACTCCTCACTGCCCTTCCCCTCAGTCTCCCAACTCTATCCCTCACTGCCCTTCCCCTCAGTCTCCCAACCTTACCCCTCACTGCCCTTCCCCTCAGTCTCCCAACCTTACCCCTCACTGCCCTTCCCCTCAGTCTCCCAACTCTATCCCTCACTGCCCTTCCCCTCAGTATCCCAACCTTACCCCTCACTGCCCTTCCCCTCAGTCTCCCAACCTTATCCCTCACTGCCCTTCCCTGCAGTCTCCCAACCTTACCCCTCACTGCCCTTCCCCTCAGTCTCCCAACCTTACCCCTCACTGCCCTTCCCCTCAGTCTCCCAACCTTACTCCTCACTGACCTTCCCCACAGTCTCCCGACTCTCCTCTTTCCTGACCCTCGCCTCCGTCTCCCAACCCTACCTCTTTCTATTTCTTCCTCCAGTCTCCTAACCCTACCTCTTTCTCTCCCTCATCTCCGGCCATCGGACTATACAACTTTAGCAATTCCTGAATATGTAAGGGTCATAACGTAATGATCAATAGGAAACTAAATATAAATATGTAAACAGTAAAACCTCTCTAAATCGACTGACCATGGGACCAACTTTAATTGGTCCATTTAGGGAGGTGGTCGTTTTTTTTTTTAGCATTACAATAGTATTATATGGGCGATTGTTTGGAACCCACATTAAAGTGATCAATATAGCACAGTGGGCAGGCAATCTGCGCAGGTCGTCGGTTAGAGAGGTTTTACTGCATAATTATATATTTAATAATTTTTATTCTTCAGGATAATACATTTGAAAATAATAAATCCCTCACCGGGTATTTTCTTTTATCGTCGCTGGTCAGATATTTTCATATTAAACAGCAGGATGGCATGTCATCGCATCCATCCACATCTTGTCCAGCTCTGTCAGTCACATGGGAACTATTATGTTAAAGATTGAAATTAATAATATCATGAGGGCTACATACCACACATGATTCTGCTTTGATTTGTTTTCCTGCCACTAGGTGGTTGTTAATCAAAGACTACATGCTGGCATTCTGTTTTGATTCTGCATCCTGTTGATACGTGGTGAGGCTGATGGGAAATATTGCGTCTGTAGCAGGATAGAAACCACCACTTCTTGCCTTTTGCTAGGATAGCATTTCAATGAATAGACCTTATCGGCTTCAGTCACCTTCCATATTACCCCCCTAGAGACCCCTTTCAATATTTATAAACATTGTGTATGCGCACACACTTTGGCTGCAGAATGAAGGCACACTGCCATTGAGTTTGCCGATATGCACAGTGCAAAACGTCAGTTTTTTTCAAAATTAATAGAAATGCAGAACCATAACCTTATAAATTTAATATAATCTGTTTGTTGAACAAGCTATCTGTTTGTGTGGCAATTGGTTTGTTTCTAGGTGGTGTGGATTTAGAGATATTTTCCTTCTTCTGTAGGAAGGTTGCTCATAGCCATTGAGTTTGCAGTGTGACCTTGTGTCGTCCTGCAGCCAAGCTGCATGCGCAGTGACCTAAATATGTGTCTTTTATTTTTTAATAGTTCTTACTTTATCTTCCGAATACCGGAAGTTAGGTACCTGGGAGAGGTCAAGCCCGTGCAGACCGGATATAGCCTAATTGACAAAAGTGGGGGGGGGGGGTCCATAAACTAGACCTGAATTGGCTGAACTTTCAACTCATGGCAATGAACAAATTATGTCGTATGATTACACTCCAAATATCTTCAAGGTTAGTGAAATATCATAAAGGTTCTTTTGAATTAAACCATAATAGTTTATAATTGTAACACAAGAATATAATGTTTGTGTCTTTAAATCAACGGATTATCTTTCTCTGAACATTGCCTGCTTACTGGACGTGGTGGCTGAATCGGTAGTGCGCAGGCTTCCCATGCGGAAGGTTTGGAGTTCGATTCCCAGTCAAGTCAAACCAGTGACTAACACAATTGACACTTGTCACTTCCTAGCCTGGTGCTCGGCATAACCAGAATAGGGCAAGGACTGGTTAGCTCAGTATCAGCATAATGTGACTAAGTTGTAAATTGGGTCATGGTGCCAGCGGCCTGATCTCCCAGTAGGGCAGCACTATAACATCGCCATGAGTGCGCACTGTCACAAGTCGGTGTCTGTCCTGATATTAACTTAGACGTTGCTAGGACATAAAACAACAACAAACAATATAATTTGTTGTTTCTTTGTATCAACGGATTTATGTTATTTTAAGCATTGCATGCTCAAACCTGCCAATTGTGTCAAGTTGGTAAAATTCAATTGGGGGCCAACTGCCCTGGATCTCTTTCTTGTGCCACCAGCATTCCCGTTGCTAGGCTATAATTGTGCAACAACGAAGCCCTCGTTACGGGCCACCAGCGTCGCTCACGTAATTAAAAGCTGGATCATTTTTGGGTCTTTCTTGTTGTTGCTATGGTTACCCTTTTATGCTAGGGGTCACGTGACCGTCCATTTCCAACATGGTCTAGTGTAGGACGTGTCCAACTTAGAGTCAGCAATAATTGGTGTGGCTTTTCGCACGGTGACTTTTCATCTCATTAGGCAAATCGTCCTTTCTTCTCTTTCTTGCTCGGCACATGCGTGATCTTTGTCTTGACCTCTTTCTTGCTCGGCGCCACCACTACTCCCTCTCCACACACTCACTTGATTGATTGATTGATTGATTGGTGGATGGTGTGATTTGGTTGCTTTGTGAGGAGATTCTATTTTGATTCCAATGCCTAGAACTAGTTGGTTTGCCCATAGAACTTACACTGTGGTATCCCTTTTTTTTTAAATTCCAATTTCTATCGCTAGGTGATTGTTACATAGAGCCTAGATGACAGGATCCCTGTTTTGATTCGAATTCCTACTCCTAGGTGGAACCTAGAACTTATATGACAAGATTCTCTTTTGACTCCAATTCCTACCACTAGGTGGTTTGTGTATAGAACCTACATGACAGGATTCTATTTTGATTCCATGTCCTGCCACTCAGTGGTTTGTGCATAGACCTTACATGACAGGATTCTGTTTTGATTCCAATTCCTGGCACTAGGTGGTTCGACCATAGAGCCTACATAACAGGAATCTGTTCTGATTCCAATTCCTACCACTAGGTGATTGACATTAGTTTTAAAGCCTACATGACGGGATTCTGTTTTGCTTCCAATTCCTCCTGCTAGGTGGTTGGCATTTATAACTTGCATACCAGACATGAGTATGTTTTGATTCCTTTTTGTAGAAACTAGATGCTGGCATTTTGTTTTGCTTCTGCTTTCGGTAAAAACAAGTTTGTTTTATTTGTCAATGCCTCTAGAGCAGATTAATTTGTATCATCGCCTATTGGACGTCAAACATATGGTCATTCTGACATTTTCTTTGGAGGAACCCTGCTGCCACCACATAGGCTACTCATTGCGATAAGCAGCAAAGGGTCTTTTATATGCACTTTCCCACAGACAGGACAGCGCCTACCACAGCCTTTGATGAACCAGTTGCGGACCATTGGTTGGAACGTAAAATAGCCCAAACTGCAAATGTGTCCACTGAGCAGGATTGATCTGATGATCGACACCTTCACAGGTGGACACTCTACTGCCTCAGCTACATCCCGCTCCCTGCTTTCTGTTTACACATGGTTAACGGTTAGAACCTACATTGATGGGATTCTCTTTTCATTTGCATTCCTGCCACTAATTGGTTAGTACTTAATGCCTATATTGATGTTTTGATTCTGCTTCCTGCCACTAGGTGGCTAGTGCTTAAAGCCGACATAACTGTATTATGTTTTGATTTCGATCTCATGTGGAAGGTTGGGAGTTGAATTCCCGGTCAAGTCAAATGAATGACTTACACAATTTATACTTGTCACTACCTAGCCTGTTGTTCGGCATCACTAGGATAAGGAAAGGACTGGTTAGCTCAATATCAGGTTAATGTGACAGAGTGGGAAATCAGGTCATGGTGCCAGTGGTCTTGTCTCCCAGTGGGGCAGCACTTTGAAGTCGCCATGAGTGCGCACTGTCACAAGTCGGTACCTATACTAAGATATTCCCACCGAGTGGCGAAGCCTGCCCCGAGAAGTTCTGGAAAAAATACAAAAAAAGTAACATAGATTATTACTAACACCCAAAACCACGAGAGACTGGCCTGAGCTGAAACAGGTAAACACCCCTGGGCAAAGGATCAGAACGAAAAACAACATCAAAGCTGTCCAGCATTGAAAACAAGCGCCCTCGCAGGGGCTTATACGTTATGGGCAGGGTAAATCTCTTGTCACAAAAAAAAAATTATGATGGTCAGTCAACCATATACGATGACAGAGACAGTCCAGGTAAAAATGTAAAATTTAACACCCAAATGCACTGGGATTGGTCCCACTGCTTCACTGGTCACAGCTGGTCCGTGTATTATTAACAACCCCACCCCAACAACATAATTCATAAACTCACATAACTAACTACATTAGAGTTACACTAGAATTTTCCTAACAAACCAACATTTATATACCGCTTGCCTAACTGCAACTGAACATTAAAACTTACTACAAGTTTACTAACTTAATACAGAAGATAACTTCTGCTTACATTCTAAATACTATGTAAATACTCACATTGATCTGACTAATATTGATCTGGTTATATGACATTACTGTACCTTATTGTTATGGAACATTTGGGTTTCAGAATTTCATTGCGTTACATGGTGCAAATTGTGTATTCAACAGGTATTGTACACCTTATTATATATACCTTTTGTGTAAATAACCCTGAATTGAAAAATGGCTGGAAGACCAGTGCTTTGGCATTGACAAAAGACTTATTCAGCAGAATAAACATATTTACCAAAAAAAATTGTTTTTTTAATGGTCGCTCACGCACTCCACATGAGGGGGGAGGGAACCACTACTACTAAGCATATTAAACGGTGTATCACTATCTATATATACTCGATATAATATATACGCAAAAGTATATATCACTTCCTAGTTATGTCTCCAGCGTCCAACTGACCTAATTTATCATGTGGGGTGTGGGTGGGGGGAAGGGATTGGTTGGTCAACCCACCTTCCCTGCGTCCCCCTCCCCACCCACCCACCCACCGATGCCCCGTTCGTGGCGCCCTCTCGCAGCCGATACGCTCAGATTGCGGCTGTCGTTGACGATGCCCCCTGGACGCGGTGTGTCGCGAAACTTCGCGATGCGGCGGCGGCGTCGGCGGCGGCCATCTTGTCTCAGACGCCGACACACATCAGTCACGGCGTTTCCGCGACGACGGGCCGTGCTGGTGCCGCCAGTTTCCGCTTGGTGGCGCGCCAGTGACGGAGCGCCCCGCCCCGGCCAAATGCTCTATTAGGCAGCGGTCGACCGGAGCGGCAGCCCCCTAGCGGCGTGACTGGAAACCAACAGGAACTGAAAATGTGGGATTTAGGACAGCAACATTAAATTAAACTACCGTAAAACCTATCTAAATCGACCGACCATGTGACCGACTTTAAATGGTCCATTTATGGAGGTGGTCGGCTTAGGGAGGTTTTTGTTATCGCTACAATGGTATTATATGCGTGATAGTTTGGGACCCAAATACAGCATTTGATATAGGGGAGTGGTCAATCTGTGAACGTGGTCAGTTAGAGAGGTTGTATTATCCTGGAGATTGCGGTGGATTTAAAAGGAAAAATCTATTGCTGATCTATTATATGTCCTATCAAATGGAAATGGGGAAAAACTCATCAACGCAACTATTGGTAAACTTTCTCATAATCCGATGAAAGCATAGCATGTATTTTAACCAAAATACTTATCTAGATTTGATTCTACATATCCAACTTAGATACCGGTACACTTATTCAGCCTAAGTAGTGTAATGGTTAGCTGGCTATCTCTGGCATGGTGTTCTCTGTGGTGGAGTGTTTAGAGAATCCAACTTTTTTTCTAGGTTAGACTCCTAATCTGAAGGTTGGTGGTTCGATTCCCCATGCCATCACCTCTGCCAATTTGCATTTCCACCGCTGAGTATAACTTATATCATCATCAAAGACCATTTGCTCTCATACCATGTCTATGTGGTGTGGGAGGTTAAAAATACCTTGGGTTGGTAAAAGTGTAGGTTCAGGCTTTCTATTGAACAACTGGCTAATGGTGAAAACAAGACTATTCAGACTCATCCATGATAGGTAATATAAATCTTCAAGAAAAAAAGAAAAAATAACCGCCCAAATCACAATGTTCCCTTCATTTAAACCATCATCACCCCAACATATTTATGGAACCTATAAAGTTGGATGCAAGCATCAAATTGGTTCAAACGTCGTGATATGACCTTGGATATTGCCCGGACGTCAAACTCCATCCAACAACCAACCACCAACCATTTGTTCAACTAATGCACTCATCTACATTGTTTGAACCCTGATCGAGTCAAACCAATGACTTACAAATTTATACTTGTCGCTTCCTAGCCAGGTGCTCGGCATTATTAGGACAGGGCAAGGACTGGTGTGCTCAGTGTCAGGATAATGTGACTGAGTGTGATACCAGGTCATGGTGCTGGTGGCCTGGTTTCCCATTGGGACAGCACTATAAAGTTGCCATGAGTGCGCACTGTCACAAGTCGGTACCCATCCTGATATGACCTTAGATGTTGATAGGACATAAAACAACAAAAAACAAACATTGTATCATAACCAGACGGGATGGCCGAATGAGTTAGAGCGTCCGTCGCCCGTGTTGGTTCGAACTCTGGTCGAGTCAAACCAATGACTTAAAAATTGATACTTGTTGCTTCCTAGCCAGGTGCTCGGCATTATTAGGATAGGGCAAGGGCTGGTTGGTTCAGTGTCAGGATAATGTGAGATATCAGGTCATGGTGCTGGTGGCCTGGTTTCCCAGTGGAGCAGCACTATAAAATCGCCATGAGTGCACACTGTCATAAGTCGGTACCCATCCGGATATGACCTTAGATGTTGCTAGAATGTAAAACAACAAACAAAACAAACAAACATTGTATCCTACATAAACAACATAAATACTGGTGTACTTATTAAGGATGGTCTGATGCATAGAAAGGCAGACTAAGTTAATTAAATTTAATAGAACCTGTTACTACTGAAACCAATAATGCCTAAAGGCCCGGTCACATACATGTTAGTGGACGTAGTTGAATGTAGTGGAGGCTAATGTAGTTGAACCTAGTTGAACACAGTTGAACGTAGTTGAACGTAGTTGAACGTATCAGCATCCATACTTCTCCGCCATGCTAATTTGGTAATAACGTGGGTGGACCGTGAGTTCCAATTTAATCTTTGGACATGTTTAAATGAGCGCTACTTTAGAGGCTGAATTTGCATCCATGATACTAACATACTTTAGCATACTCTAGCATATGCTAGCATATTATAGCATACTCTAGCATACTCTAGCGTGCTCTTACATACTTGGACGAAGCCCTGGTCACATAGCCGTTAGTGGGCGTAGGTGAATGTAGTGGAGGCTAACGTAGTTGAATGTAGTTGAATGTAGTTGAACGTAGTTGAATGTAGTTGAATGTACCGACATCTGTACCATAACATATTTATCCCTACCATAGCATATTTATCCGTACTCTAACGTATTTATCCATACCAAAACCTTCCATACCTTAACGTAATTCAAAGTAGTTTAATGTACTTACACCATGTTTGACCCATGTTAGCCTCCACTACGTTCACCTATGTTCAACTATGTTAGCTTCCACTACGTTCACCTACATCCACTAACGGCTATGTGACAAGAGCTTAACACTTCAAGTACCTTTGCATGTCTTCACTTTAAATATCTCCAACGCTAGCTGTTCATAATCAACATTACTTCAAACTGAAGTCCAGTAGATTACAACGATCAACCTGATACATTTATCTCAGAAATATGGCGGAAATTCAAAACCATCGGACTACACTATTTAACGAATTTATTCTAAGAATCTTTATTCGTATTTTAGTCAATAGCAAAAATGGAGTTGTGTGTTTGAATTTGCTAAAGGCCCTGTCACATTACGGCGTATGATGGGAGCGTATTGAAAACCTACGTAAGTCCTGCGCATGCCAGCCTATCATGACCTTTGGTGACCTCTCGGGTGGTTTTGAGCGTATGTGGAACCTATGAGGAGCATACGAGGAGCGCATGGGAGCGTATGAGGAGCGTATGGGAGCGTACTGTGCCATTTTTTTATGGTTTTGATTGGCATGTGGAACGTATGAGGAGCGTATGAGGAGCTTATGAGGAGCGTATGCGAAGCGTATGCGAGACCTATGTTATCTCTCCTCGGTCCGCCACCTGGTGGCTCCTGGGTATATAGTGCGTTGCCTTTATATACCAAGACCATAGGTCGGGCATACGCCGCCATACCCTACTCATACACTTTGCATACGCTACGAATACGCTCCCATACACAACTTGTAGGTTCTGCGTATGCTGCATACGCCCGAGATATGCCAGAGATACGCCCGTGATGCAAGATGAGCATATGAGTAGTGTACCCTGGCGTACCCCTAGTGTATGCCAGCATACCCCCAGCATATGAGAAACGTATGCCAGCATATGAGAAGCGTATGAGTAAAGTATGAACCATACGCCCCCCGTAGGTCGAGATTATTTGAGCATGCACAAACAAATTTGGACAGACGGATGGGAGAAAGCATATGGCGGCATACAGCGGGATAGACTGGCATAAGCCGGCACATGACGGCATATGCGGAGCATATGCACAGCGTATGCGTAGCATATGCGTAGCGTATGGCGGCGTATGATGGCGTATGCCAACGTATATGATGTAACGCGCCTATGCCGCGGTACGCTCCCCCACAAAACCCTAATGTGATAGCCCCTTTACATTCCCCATCTGTTTAGTTTTCCCATCGATCCAATGCAGTCTGGGTTATGGGGCTGTCACATTAAAAAGTTTCTCGCCAACGTGCGTCGACATGTGTGATTTTTTGCCGCAACGTCGGGACACGTGGGGAAGCATTACGTGCGCATTAGGTGCACGTCGGTACACGTCGGTACACTTTGATTGACAGCGACGGTCGCACCCAGACGCCGGTGCGCGTCGGCGTGCGTCGAATGTTTTGTGCTTGCGCAAAACTTTCGACACGCGCCGACGCACGCCACCGTGTGGGTGCTAACATTATGGAGACGTTAGGGGCGCATCGAGATACGTTAATGCGAAAGCCAAGCACACGTCGCAGGCGTGTTAGGGTCGTGCCCACACGTTGCGCCAAATTGTTGCTTTGTTGGTTTACGTCCTAGCTACATCTAAGGTCATATCAGGATGGCGCACCAACCTCTTTTTGGTTTTTTTCGTCATGCCTCGACACACATTGGCCACGCGCTACTAACACGCTGTGCTGACGTTGAACTTTGTCCCAAACTGCTGAAAAGTTGGACGTGTCTCAACGCGTACAACTTATTTTGCGCATTGGCGGCACGCCGATAAGAAGCGTCGTAATGTGACAGCCCTATAAGATGAACCTGTGGCTCTCTTTCGGCACTCAATGACGTTGAATTTGAAATTAAGTACCCTCCACCATCCCATTGTAAATGCATCAGCATAATTAATTTTTGAATATGTATGTATTTGTTATTTTGCTCTAGAAGTATGGTTGTGCTGCTTTCTTTGCTTTGGGGGTTTTGCCTCCCGGCGAGATTTAAGGTATTAATCTTCCATTTTATGAAGCAAGATGAATAAATTCATCCCCAAAAATAGATATATATCAGGATGGGTACAGACTTGTGACATTGTGTACACATGGTGACTTTATAGTGCTGCCCCACGATGAGACCAGGTTGCCAGCACCATGCCAGTTGGGCAGGGCAAGGGCGATAAGGAGAGACATGGAGATACGGAGTCAGGGAGAGAGACAGAGACAGAGAGGTTGGGAACAGATTAAGGGAGATAAGGATAGACAGGGAGGGATATAGAGACAGAGAGGCAGGGGACAGAGTAAGGGAGATAAGGATAGACAGGGAGGGGGATAGAGACAGAGGTGGGGGACAGAGTAAGGGAGATAAGGATAGACAGGGAGGGAGATAGAGACAGAGAGGCAGGGGACAGAGTAAGGGAGATAAGGATAGACAGGGAGGGGGATAGAGAGAGGTGGTGGACAGAGTAAGGGAGATAATGATATACAGGGAGGGAGGTAGAGACAGAGAGGCAGGGGACAGATTACGGAGATAAGGATAGGCAGGGAGGGAGATAGAGGCAGAGAGGCGGGGGACAGAGCAAGGGAGATAAGGATAGACAGGGAGTGGGATAGAGAGAGAGGCAGGGGACAGATGAAGGAGATAAGGATAGACAGGGAGGGAGGTCGAGACAGAGAGGCAGGGGACAGATTAAGGGAGATAAGGATAAACAGGGAGGGATATAGAGAGAGAGGCAGGGGACAGATTAAGGGAGATAAAGATAGAGAGGAGGGAGACAGAGACAGAGAGGTGTGGGACAGATTTCGGAGATAAGGATAGACAGGGAGAGGGAGGTAGAGACAGAGAGACGGGGGACAGATTAAGGGAGATAAGGATAGACAGGGAGAGGGAGGTAGAGACAGAGAGGTGGCGGATATATTAAGGGAGATAAGGATAGACAGAGAGGGAGACTTAGACAGAGAGGCGGGGGACAGAATAGGGGAGATAAGGAGAGACAGGGAGGGAGATATAGACAGAGCGACGGGGACAGATTAAGGGAGATAAGGATAGAGAGGGGGAGACAGAGACAGAGAGGCGGGGGACAGAGTAAGGGAGCTAAGGATAGACAGTGAGGGGGATAGAGACAGAGAGGCGGGGACAGATTATGGAGATAATGATAGACAGGGAGAGGGAGCTAGAGACAGAGAGGCAGGGGACAGACTCAGGGAGATAAGGATAGAGAGGGGAGACAGAGACAGAGATGCGGGAGACAGAGTAAGGGAGATAAGGATAGACAGGGAGGGAGGTAGAGACAGAGAGGCAGAGGACAGATAAAGGGAGATAAGGATAGACAGGAAGGGAGATACATAGAGACAGGGTAGATAATGATAGACAGCTAGCCATGTAGAGCAGAGATGAAAAGACATAGGAAGAGAGACAGTAAGAGAGACAGCAAGATAAGGAGAGGCAATACAAGACTGAGAAGAGTAAGATTGAGAGATACAGTGAAAGAGACAGGAAGCAAGAGACACACAGAAAGAGTTGGCTAGAAAAAGGGACAGAAGTAATTACAGGGAGACAGAAAGACACGGAGAGAAACAGAGAAAGGGAGGGAGTGTGAGAGAGAGCGCGTACGGAGAGAAACAAAGAGAGAAAGTAGGAGACATAGATATACAGAAAGAAACAGAGAGAAAGGGACACAGACAGAAAGTGAGAGGAGCAGAGATTGAGAACTGGGAGAAACAGAGAGAGTAGGAGAGATAGATATACAGAAATAAAGAGAGGGCAAAGGGCCGAGACACACACAGAAAGAGAGCGAGAACTGAGAGAATCAGAGAGTAGGAAAGATAGATATACAGAAATATAAAGAGAGCAAAGGGCAGAGACATAAACAGAAAGTCAGAGAATCAGAGAGCGAGAACTGAGAGAAACATAGAGCGTAGGAGAGATAGATATATACAGAAATAAAGAGAGAGCAAAGGGCAGAGACACACACAGAAAGTGAGAGAATCAGAGAGCGCGAGAACAGAGAGAGGGAAAGAGAGAGATAGAGAGAAGGTGAGAGGGCCTGTAGGGACGCTGCCGGCGACATAAATGCTGGCAGATAAGCAGATTACGCATGTGACAGGGCGGGAAGAGGGGCATTCTGGGATGGGGTGGTGGGTGGTGGGTGGTGGGTGGTGGGTGGAGGCCTCCCCCCTCCCGGCCGAGGGCGCGATGTGGCGGACAGTGACAGGGGCTAAGGTGGCGAGGAGAAGGTGAATTATTTAACCCACCCTGGAGGAGAAAAAAAGCATATTACACCGTCGGAATTTGCATTTCGGCGGCACAATGTTACACCTCCCTGCTGTCACATCTCTCTGCTGTCACACCTCTCCGCTGCCACACCTGTCCGCTGTCAAACCTCCCCGATGTCACACCTGCCTGCTGTCGCACCTGCACGCTGTCACACCTCTCCGCTGTCACACATGTCCGCTGTTTCACCTCCCCGCCGTCACACCTCTGCGCTGTCACACCTGTCTGATGTCACACCTTCCTGCTGTCACACATCTCCGCTGTCACACATCTCCGCTGGAAGACCTCCACACAGTCACACCTCCCGGCCATCAGACCTCTCGGCTGTCACACATATCCGCTGTCACACATCTCCGCTGTCAGACCTCCCACTCCACCCTAGCCTCTCCCTCCACCTTCCCCCTCTTCCCCCACTCTCCACCCTCCCCTCCACCCTAACCCCCATCCCAACCTTTCACCCCCACCTCCACCCGCGCATGACACCGAGGGACCCAAATGCCCAAAGCTCGCCCTTTTCGTACCACGTGATCAAGTGATGCGGCACCAAATGTTGACATATGCTTTGGGGCGCTGGCATTAATTTATATGCGGCGCCAAATGTCTTCTTATCGGGATGAAAGTTAAAAGTTACTCCAACTTTAAAATTGATACATTACTATGTGTCCTTTTAGTTTATTAAAGCTTCATAATTCAATGGTTTTTGGGGTTCTGTTATTTCTTTAGATAAATATAGGTTCATCATTAAAATCTACTTTATCTTAGTTTGAAGGAACTTCCATTAGGGATAGCTAACTTTGGTGATATTTGAAGTAACACTATATCAAATTAATTTTGGCATGCACATAAGAATGCTGACACCCTCGACTTTAACAGTAACATCATCATCATCATGCTGTCGGTCACGATGCGACAAAGACTACTTTCATTACTTGACTGCCGCTCTCCCGAGCCGGTATGGTATTTTGTGCGGTTGTACATTTCATGAAAGCTGCCTGCAAAAGTGTTGAAGTGTTGCTGGCTTTTGCAAGTTACCAGCGACACTCTCTCGGGGAGCAAATAGAGATTTCACACCGGCAAGAACATGTCAAGACAGGCGCAAAACTATTTGTCCCTGCAGTGGCTGGTCGGGAATTGTTGGGAGTTCCATACATCAACCGCCCTTGATGCTGCCACAGTGACACGGTTTTCTGTTTAGGGTTTGCTCCCTTATCCTTCAGTTCTGTCAAGAACCTGTACCACAAGGCAGTGGTTTACAACTCTGCAGGGCAGGGGCGTCAAACTCCCTGAGGTATTGCTATACCTGCAATACCTGGATACCATAACAGTAACACGCTCTATTAAATGAACTTAATATTCACTTCTATGTAGGAATAAATGCTTAATAACTGCATTGTTATCTGAATTTGCTGTGTAGAATTAAATCTAGCTCAATATTTTGGTTCAGAAAATTTGAGGAGTTCAGGCACAAACCCTCGTAAACTGCAATCCAAAAATGTAGTTTAAATAAAAGATGTTTACCTGAAAATAATTTTCATTTACAACACGAACAAGGAGCTATAGACATGGACTTTATTCAAGTAGGTCAAGTGTTTGTACAAGGTCAATGATCAAAAGTTCATCAATTCAGGCTCTCTCAACCCTATCGCATGCGTTCCTCTCATTGTAGGGATGGGTGGGAGGCCGAGTAAGGTGCTGGTTGTTGTTGGTCCGGTGGCTGGAGGCATACTGGTGAAAGCAGGACCTGGCGGGCTGTCGTTGACTGGAAGTGACGTCACAAATCTAGTGGGCGAGATGTGGTTCACGATAATTCCGGCAGGGGGGTGGTAGTTGGTGGTATCGAACCCAGGTGGCTCCACTGCAGCAGCGACTTGTTCGTGCGCAAATTACCCATGTTGACCAACCAACATGAACAATTCTCATTAATTCCACTTTTCATATGATCACATGATTATGGAGCAATGAACAAAAATGTAGGATTTTTTTTTTGTAATTGTGAAGGGTTGATTCCAATGTTTAGCTCAATTTTTGGATTGGCGTTTATGGGGGTTTGCGCCTGAATTCTTCATTTGATGCGTTCATCGGATTATGAAGCTTTAATAAAGACATGCATTAAAGGTATTGGCTCTCATTTACTATGATCGGCACTTTTTCACTTTAATAAACTCTCTCCTGTGCTAAATATGTACTCTTTTCAGTTCTCAAAGCGCCAAACCAAAGATTTAAAATTCAAACAAAATTGTTGGCGTTAGTGACATGCATCGGTATCTTGGTAGGTTTTTATTGCTTACAGGTGTTAATTAAGTGGGTGCAATTTTAATTGCTGACAATAATTGTTCTTCCTCATTCATTGCCCTATCCTAGTGATGTGAACCATCGGGCAAGAATAAATTATTAAGCCATTGGTTTGACGCGGCTGCTGGTTAAACCTGGGGTTCGAATACCAAGACATGTATGTTCCTGTTAGGGGCCACGGCGTCCCCCAAACCCCTGGCTTGACTTTCAGAGTTTTTCTGTTTATTTAAATTCTGTTTGCTGATGGTCAATCGCATCGCTGATATTGTCGCTACAATTCCATAGCTAAACACATCATTGAGTTTGTTTGTTTCTGGTTGTTTTACGTCCTAGCAACATCTAAGGTCATAGCAGGATGGGTACTGACTTGTGACAGTGTGCACTCATGGTGACTTTATAGTGATGCCCCACTGGGAGACCATGACCTGATATCTCACTCAGTCACATTATCCTGACACTGAGTCAACCAGTCCTTGCCCTATCCTAACAAAGCCAAGCGCCTGGCTAGGAAGCGACAAGTATCGATTTGATAAGTCATTGGTTTGACTCGACCAGAGTTCGAACCTACAAACCCATGGGTTCGGATCCCCCGATCTCCGAAAACAGGAGACGGACACCTCATTGAGAGATTTCACATCGCTAACACTTGGCGCTCCATTTTCTCACTCAGTGGTGCCAGGCTAGGAGACCACGTGGGTCAGTGAGCGATAAATGAGGAGGCCGTGGGCAAATAGAAGTCTATAAAGCCATCATACCTCACGGCCACTCATCTTCGGAGGCATCAAGATGCAAACTAAGTGCCATTGAGCAGCTAATGGAGTCCCTTATTTATATTTATATTCATTTTTTAATACATGTATTTGCTTTTATTTTGTAATACAATCTTATTACAGGGGGTAACTGACAAAGTTAGCGGAAGTTGTTTTTGGAGATTTTTTTTTCTAGAAAGCCAGTGGGGGTCCCACAAGGAGGGAGACTTTTTAATTATTTATACTCGCATATACTCGTGGTGTTCTTGCATATACTCGTGGTGTTCTCTGTGGCGGAGTGGTTAGAGTGTCTGACTTTTTTCTAGGTCAGACTCCTAATCTGAGGGTCGGCGGTTCGATTCCCCATGCCCCAGCTCTGCCAATTTGGATTTCCACCGCTGTGTATAACTTACAGCGTTATCAAAGGCCGCTTGCTCTCATACCATGTCTATGTGGTGTGGGAGGTTAAAAATCCCTTGGGTCGGTAAAAGTGTAGGCTCGGGCTTTCTATCGACAAACTGTCTAATGGTGAAAACAAGTCTATTAAGACTTATCCATGATAGGCAGTAGAAATCTTCAAGAACAAAAAAATAATAATAAAAAGTAATTGAAATAATGCATGACCGACATACTTTATATTGGGATTCATTATTGTCTTCTTTAATGTTACATATGGGAGTTCAAATGTCATAATTTCGAGGCTTACAGAACTTAACCCCACTAGACGGGATGGCCGAATGAGTTAGAGCGTCCGTCTCCCGTGTTGGTAGATCATGGGATCATGGGTTCGAATCCTCGTCGAGTCAAACCAATGACTTAAAAATTGATACTTGTTGATTCCTAGCCAGGCGCTCGGCGTAGACGAGATCACGGTTCCAAGTGTGCATGCGCTGAAAATGGCGTTGGGAGCAAAGCAAAGGCGTACAGCCATTGAGTTTGCCGATACGCATAGGGCAAAACTTCTATTTTATTCAAAATTATTAGAAATACATAATAATTTGGCACAAAAATGGACGGAAGGATGCAATATAATAAGACACAACTCTCCATAATTAAGTATTTTGAGCTAAGAAACATACAATTTCAGTCACTTTACAGGCTGTTTTTTACATCACCATTGATTAGCCATAAGTAATTCTTGTTCTAAATATTAAAATGTCAAATGTGTCAACAAAAACTTGTTTCAAAGAAATATATAACCGATATCTGATTAACCCTACTCATTTTCTATTTCTATATATGTCATTAACCATATGATATAAATAAAAACATGAATAAAATAAGTAAAACTGACTCTGGCTATGGCTCTAACACTAGTCTGAGTGCCCAGATTTGTCTAAATCTAAATGCACATGGCATAAGATGTGCTGATTATATTGATGTAAATGCAATGCTGGATAAAAGATTAATATCTTAATTTATTATATATATTTTGTTAGTGCTCTATGTTTCAAACAAGAGCTGAGATGAGCTGAAACTAGCACATTTCATAACTGCATCCAGTGTATTAGCATGTGCCATGTGCTTCTTGCGGGTTTGTTTTGCTCTGACACATCCCACGATGCACCGCACGGCTGGAACAGTGATGTAGTCTATTATTAGGATAGGGCAAGAAGCAGTGGAATGAGGAAGACCAGTCGTCTGCGACTGAAATTGTCCCTGCTTAAACAACTAATGTACCAACAACAACTAAATATATATATATACTAGCATGATTATTAATAAATACATTACATATATATTTATATATATATATATATATATATATATATATATATATACATATATAATAGTAAAAATAATCAGTTATTGTCTGATAATATGGGGCTTGAGGCTTTAAGTATGTGGGATCGTTGTTAACAACATGTTAGTTTCATATAAAGAAGATGGAAAATATTAAAGTCGAATTTAAACAAATTTAATAATAATTATTTCAACATACTTTTATCAAACAGTCATTGACTGATATGGGGTTTCGAGCATTATGCGAGTATAAAGGTGCAGAAGGGAAATTATAGTACAATTATCCATTATTATTATTACTACGCATTTTACTCGGTGGGCTGTCTTCCCACTTCCCATCACGTGACTGGTGGCGCCACCACCGGTCCAAATCCTAACCAACGGCCGCGCAACATGGTAACTCACACCTAAGAATGTATGCGTGTATAGTGATAACCCCCCCATTATCGCCCGTAATGATAGCTAGCGTCTGGCGGCCACCCCCCCCCCCCCCATCTGCGAATGGAATGTTCCACTCCGTCGGTGCCCGGATGTGCACAACCCGCCACCCCTAACTCTAAACAAATTCCCTGATATCTTCGTGTGCACGGGCACAATTCCTCATATATACGATCTGAGCCATTGTTAGGACGTGAAACCCCAAGTGGTTCATCCAGCCGGCCCATGTTTATATCAGAATAGACAGTCCATCATTTCCTCACCCTTTTTTCGATGAAGGCCAAAACAGCAATTCTTTAAAGACCAACAGCAATTCTTTTCCACACAACAGATTTTTTTTTTGGGGTGCTTTTAAAAAAAATTCACAAAGCCTCTTCTCTCCAGGTGTTTTTACCTGCTTTGTTGTTTCTTTGGGTGTTTTTTTTTTTTGTTCAGCGTGTTGGATTTATTTTTGCTTAGACGTCCAAAACAGTCCACGCTATATTGATCAAGTGTTTTTATTTTGTGGGTTTAAACGAACAAACAGAAATCAAGCTGCATCTGAATTTGAACCATCCAAAATCATATGCACTCGCAAAACCACCGGCGATGGACAGATTCTGAGTGAGTGGGAAATCGGATCATGGTGCTGGCAGGCTGGTCTCCCAGTGGGGCAGCACTATGAAGTAACCATGCGGGCCCACTGTTACAAGTCGGTACCCGTTCTGATATGACCTTAGATGTTGCCAGGATGTAAAACTTAAACAAACAAACAACTCAGGGAGCCTAGGAATGGCAACAAGTGTGGGTTCGAATCCGGCTCTAGTGTGGGTTCGAATCCGACTTAGATTTTTTTTGTTTAAATTGAGTCACTTTATCAAACTATGGAGCTTTAATGAACCCATTCCAAGCAGGGGATGATGAACATGGGAAATACTGCGCCTAGAGCAGGATTCGAACCCACAGCTCTTACCATTCTGGGGCTAGTGTGCTAACCGTGTAGGGAATGATGTGCACGTGTGGGAGTATCCGAGGTGGAAAGGTGGGATCAAATCTAAGGTAGATGTCATGATTTTGAAAATATGATGTTTTCATCGGATTATTTGAGCTTTAAAATAATAGTCGCATAAGTCTGATGATGGGATAACATTTTCTAAACACAAAATACGCGTCTAGATTTGATTTTGTATAATATAATCCAACTTAGGTACTGGTGCAATTAATAGAAGAGAATACTGCAATTACTAGAATAGAATACTGCAATTACTAGAAGAGAATACTGGATAGAAGAAACTGCTGCAATTAATAGAAGAGAATACTGCATAGAAGAAAATACTGCAATTAATAGAAGAGAATACTGCAATTAATAGAAGAGAATACTGCAATTAATTGAAGAGAATACTGCAATTAATAGAAGAGAATACTGCAATTAATAGAAGAGAATCCTGCAATGAATAGAAGAGAATACTGCAATTAATTGAAGAGAATACTGCACTTAATAGAAGAGCATACTGCAATTCATAGAAGAGAAAACTGCAATTACTAGAGGAGAATACTGCAATTATTAGAAGAGAATACTGCAATTACTAGAAGAGAATAGTGCAATTAATAGAAGAGAATACTGCAATTCATAGAAGAGAATACTGCAATTAATAGAAGATAATACTGCAATGACTAGAAGAGAATACTGCAATTACTAGAAGAGAATACTGCAATTAATAGAAGAGAATACTGCATAGAAGAAAATACTATAATTAATAGAAGAGAATACTGCAATTAATAGAAGAGAATACTGCAATTAATAGAAAAGAATACTGCAATTAACATAAGAGAATATTGCAATTAATAGAAGAGAATACTGAAATTAATAGAAGAGAATACTGCAATTAATAGAAGAAAATACTGCAATTAATTGAAGAGAATACTGCAATTACTAGAAGAGAATACTGCAATTAATAGAAGACAATACTGGATAGAAGAAACTGCTGCAATTAATAGAAGAGAATACTGCATAGAAGAAAATACTGCAATTAATAGAAGAGAATACTGCACTTAATAGAAGAGAATACTACAATTAATTGAAGAGAATACTGCAATTAATAGAAGAGAATACTGCAATTAATAGAAGAGAATCCTGCAATGAATAGAAGAGAATACTGCAATTAATTGAAGAGAATACTGCACTTAATAGAAGAGCATACTGCAATTCATAGAAGAGAAAACTGCAATTACTAGAGGAGAATACTGCAATTATTAGAAGAGAATACTGCAATTACTAGAAGAGAATAGTGCAATTAATAGAAGAGAATACTGCAATTCATAGAAGAGAATACTGCAATTAATAGAAGATAATACTGCAATGACTAGAAGAGAATACTGCAATTACTAGAAGAGAATACTGCAATTAATAGAAGAGAATACTGCATAAAAGAAAATACTATAATTAATAGAAGAGAATACTGCAATTAATAGAAGAGAATACTGCAATTAATAGAAAAGAATACTGCAATTAATATAAGAGAATATTGCAATTAATAGAAGAGAATACTGAAATTAATAGAAGAGAATACTGCAATTAATAGAAGAAAATACTGCAATTAATTGAAGAGAATACTGCAATTAATAGAAGAGAATATAGCAATTAATAGAAGAGAATACTGCAAATAATAGAAGAGAATATCGCAATTAATAGAAGAGATTGCTGAAATTAATAGAAGAGAATACTGCAATCACTAGAAGAGAATACTGCAATTAATTGAACAGAACATAGCAATTAATAGAAGAGAATACTGCAATTAATAGAAGAGAATACTGCAATTAATTGAAGAGAATACTGCAATTAATAGATGAGAATACTGCAATTTATAGAAGAGAATACTGCAAGGACTAGAAGAGAAAACTGCAATTAATAGAAGAGAATATTGTATAGAAGGAAATAATGCAATTATTAGAAGAGAATACTGCAGTTAATAGAAGAGAATACTGCAATTACTAGAAGAGAATACTGTAATTACTAGAAGAGAATACTGCAATTTATAGAAGAGAATACTGCAAGTACTAGAAGAGAAAACTGCAATTAATAGAAGAGAATATTGTATAGAAGGAAATAATGCAATTAATAGAAGAGAATACTGCAGTTAATAGAAGAGAATACTGCAATTACTAGAAGAGAATACTGCAATTACTAGAAGAGAATACTGCAATTAATAGAAGAGAATACTGCAATTCATAGAATAGAATACTGCAATTCATAGAAGAGCATACTGCAATTAGTAGAACAGAATACTGCATAGAAGGGAATACTCCAATTCATAGAAGAGAATACTGCAATTAATTGAAGAGAATATCACAATTAATATAAGAGAATACTGCAATTAATAGAAGAGAATACTGCAATTAATTGAAGAGAATACTGCAATTAATTGAAGAGAATACTGCAATTAATAGAAGAGAATACTGCAATTTATAGAAGAGAATACTGCAAGTACTAGAAGATAAAACTGCAATTAATAGAAGAGAATATTGTATAGAAGGAAATAATGCAATTAATAGAAGAGAATACTGCAGTTAATAGAAGAGAATACTGCAATTACTAGAAGAGAATACTGCAATTACTAGAAGAGAATACTGCAATTAATAGAAGAGAATACTGAAATTCATAGAATAGAATACTGCAATTCAAAGAAGAGCATACTGCAATTAGTAGAACAGAATACTGCATAGAAGGGAATACTCCAATTCATAGAAGAGAATACTGCAATTAATTGAAGAGAATATCGCAATTAATAGAAGAGAATACTGCAATTAATAGAAGAGAATACTGCAATTAATTGAAGAGAATACTGCAATCAATAGAAGAGAATACTGCAATTAATAGAAGAGAATATAGCAATTAATAGAAGAGAATACTGCAATTAATAGAAGAGAATCCTGCAATTAATAGAATAGAATACTGCAATTAATAGAAGAGAATACTGCAATTAATAGAAGAGAATGCTGCAAGTAATAGAAGAGAATACTGCATAGAAGGGAATACTGTATCAATTTAATAGAACATATTACCGTTGAAAGTCTATGAACTCAGAATTGTTGTGTGCACTCCAACGTTAATTTAGTATGTTTCCACTTCAAACTTCTCCAAAGTTAACCATTTATTTTAAAAAGAGGTTATTTTAAGTGAAGGTAATGTTGATTATAACAATCAATGTTATATATTTGCATCGAAGAATGGTAGAAACTCAAATTCAAAACCATCGGACTATGCACCTTTAACATATTCCAGTTTATACTTGGGGTTTGGGCAGATAAAGGGGGGGGGGCGTAGCTCAGGCGATAGAGTGTCCACCTGTGAAGGTGTCGGTCATCCTATCGATCCTGCTCAGTGGACCCATTTACAGTTTGTGCTATTTTCTGTTGCAACCAGTGGTCCATGAATGGTTCATCAAATGCTGTGGTATGTGCCATCCTGTCTGTGGGAAAGTACATATTAAAAAAACCTTGCTGCTTGTCGGAAAGAGTAACCTATGTGGCGATAGCAGGTTTCCTCCAAAGAAATATGTCAGAATAACCATATGTTTGATGTCCAATAGCCGATGATAACAATCAATGTGCTCTAGAGGCGTCGTTAAATAAAACAAGCTTTACAGTATGTGTGAGTAAGGCTTGAAAGACAAGCGAGCAGTTTCATGGTACTGACTACATGTCCCTGAAGTGAATAAATATGTGTAAAAGTTACAGCAACCTCTCCTCTCTAACAAAATAAGTTAATTAATTTTTTAAATGACCAACAGACAAAATAAGAAGAAAGGAAAGATTACTTCGAAGCACTGGAAAAACAAACTTGAAGGGGAGAATTTGGGAACTTTGTTAAAGGTATTCCTTTCATTGCCAGAATCAAAACAATATAAAAATGTCGGACTAAATACTGCTTAGGAGAAATCCTTTAATGGCGAACATCCAGTGGAAAACTGAAGGAAAATTAGTCTTTAAGGCCTATAAATCTCACGCTAATCCCACTTCTGAACCAGCTTACGCTTTTGGCAGTCGTCGGAGCATTACTCCTGCTTTCGTTAAATGTTCGCATTAATTCAGAG
>CM059197.1:66786487-66923987 GCA_030323885.1 Branchipolynoe longqiensis | reverse complement strand
TCCAGCCATTTTTCAATTCAGGGTTATTGACACAAAAGGTATATAGAATAAGGTATACAATAACTGTTGAATACACAATTTGCAGCATGTAACACAATGAAATTCTGTAACCCATAGCAACATTTCATAGCAATATGGTAACAGTAGTGTCATAAAACTAGATTAATATTAGTCAGATCAATGTGAGTATTTACATGTACATTTAGAATCTAAGCAGAAGTTATCTTCTGTATTCAGTTGGCAAAGTTGTAGTAAATTTTAATGTTCAGTTGCAGTTAGGAAAGCGGTATATAAATGTTAGTTTGTTAGAAATGTTCTAGTGTAACTCTAGTGTAGTTAGTTATGTGAGTTTATGTTGTGTTGTGTTGTTGAATCCTCAGAATTCACTAGATCATTTGAATTTAATTGCTTTGATCTTTTCTTTGCATTTTTCTTTGTTTGCTCTCTGAAAAAAAAAAAAAATTAATTCTTCCTATTTTGCTGAGGCGAAAAGGCAGTGAGTGACTTGAATGGTCTGATAACTAAAATGCCACCCGCAGCTGGTTTGTCTACAGTCAGCGCCTGAGGAATTAAAAATAAATTGGGATTCATAAAAGCAGACTCCCACACATTTAAGCGTTAGCTAGCCACGGTAGAATTATCTGCGAACTAAGCACGTCGCCTGGTCTTTGTGGCAGCTCTGTCTTGGCATTGCAGACCGGTGTTGCGGATTCCGAGGGACAACAGTTTGCCAGGGACACTTCCATTCAAATGCATTGTCAATGGCCGTGAGCAAATCTTCATACAGAAAAAATCAAATATCTCTAAAATTACACCACCTAGAAACAAATCGCTTCGTACACATATAGAAAACATCTTTACCATTAAGATTATATGAAATTGATAAGGATAGGGTTCTTGATTTCTATTAATTTTGAATAAAACTAATGTTTTTCACTGCGCGTACCGTCCAACTCAAGGCATTGTCAATGGCCGTGAGCAATCTTCATACAGAAAATACAGGAAAAGTTAAATATCTCTAAAACGACACCACCTAGAAACAAATCGTTTGGTACACATATAGAAAACATCTTTACCAAAAACATTATATTAAATTTATAAGGTTACTGATGATGGTGTTCGATTTTGATGCATGTGCAGAAGCAATGTGTCCCTGGCAAATTGGTGTCCCTGGCAAACCGCAACACCGGACGTGGTAGCCAAATCGGCAGAGCGCGGGCTTCCTGTGCAGAAGGTTCAGGAATTTTGGTTCCAGGTCAAATCAAACGATAGCTTATAAAATTGATACTTGTCGCTACCTAGGCTGGCGTTTGGCATTGCTAGGATAGGTCAAGGGCTGGTTAGTTCAGTTTCAGGATAATGTGATTGAGTGGTAAATCGGGTAAATGCTATTATCGTTGATATCATTGTTATCAGTATTACCATTACCATTATTACCCTTATTAACACGTCAATCTTCTGGATAATAAACCGGCACCAGGTTGGAAGCGGGTCATTGGCTCCCTTACTCCACCGGAAGTCGGCCATGATGGATGCACCGCAGCGCTCCGCCTCATAGAGAACCGCTTCCGGGACAGAGGTCACACCGCTTCACTTTGCCGCCGTGACCTCGGCCTTGACCTTGCGGGCAGGGGTCTCTCGCCGCCATCGTGATATTGCCACTGGTACCCACCGGTTTCCGCTGGTTTGGGAGCATATTGCCGCTACGGGCTGGCTCCTGAATCCGACACAGTGTATGTGGCGTTGTATGGTGGGGCTAGATTTAGGAATAGGGACACGTGATGCTGGGGGTCTGCCCGCTACCAGCAGGATGTTGGTTTAATATTCTTTGCCAATTAATTAACGCGCACAAACAGAATATTTGTGATTCGGAGATTTGAGTATTGATAATATATTATTTACATGTATATGTGTGATGGATAACACGTTATGCGAGTATAAAAATAAGGGAATTGTTTCCATTATATCTTAAAATTTGTGATTCGGAGATTGTCTACCCAGTTCCCGTATGCATGGTTGTGGATGATTGTTGATAATATATTATTTACATGTATATATACTTCAGGGAGTTTGACGCCCCTGCCCTGCAGAGTTGTAAACCACTGCCTTGTGGTACAGGTTATTGACAGAACCGAAGGCTAAGGGAGCAAACCCTAAACAGAAAACCATGTCACTGTGACAGAATTAAGGGCGGTTGGTGTTGGAAGTCCCAACATCTCCCGACCAGCCACTGCAGGGACAAATAGATTTGCGCCTGTCTGGACATGTTCTTGCCGGTGTGAAACCTCTAATTGCTCCCCAAGAGAGTGCCGCTGGTAACTTGCAAAAGCCAGCAGCACTTCAACACCTTTGCAGGCAGCTTTCATGAAATGTCACTCGAACGGACGGGGCTGCCACCTATGGAAGATCTTCTGATCAAAAAGAATCTCCGGTGGACTGAACACCTCATGAGGATGTCATCAGACATGCTACTAAGGCAGATCCTCTATTCTCAACTGTCTTCTGGTTACAGAAAGAGAGGGCACCCTCGTCTCTGGTTCAAGGATACTATCAAGAGAAACCTGAAGCTGAGAGACAATAAAACCGACTCATGGATGCAATGCTCACAGCAGAGACCAAAATGGAGAGCGGCAGTCAAGTAATGAAAGCAGTCTTTGTAGCATCGCGACCATGATGATGATGACATGTATATATGTGATAATGCATTATGCGAGTATAAAAATATGAATGGAATTGTTTCCATTATATATTAATTATTATATATTATCGGTATTACCATTGTTATACTCCGTAAGACTCCGCACTTGACAGGTGCCACCACCTGTGGCCCACCTCTCCTCCAATGTGTGTCAACAAGTATCAGTCGCACCGGAGGATATATCTATATATGAAGAGTTCAGGTGCAAAACCATGTAAACGCCAATCCAAAAATGTAGTTTAAATTTTGTAAATGTTACCTGAAAATAATTTCAATTCTCACTAATTCCACTTTTCATATGAGCCCATGAACAAAAAAGAAGGAATATAACAAAATAACTTGTTGAAGATTAATTCCAATGTTTATCTCCAGTTTGGGATTTGTCTTTATGTGGTCTTGTGCCTGAACTCTAGATGTGTGTATGTCTACATTATATATATATACATATATATATATATTTATTCATATATGAAGAGTTCAGGCGTAAACACCCGTAAACACCAATCTAAAAATGTAATTTTACCTGAAGGTAATTTTAATTCTCCATAATTCCACCGTTCTTGTGATGAAATGATTATGGAGCAATGAATAAATAAAAAAGAATGTAAAAATAAAGAACATTCTGAATGTTTGATTCCAACGTTTATCTCAAATTTTGAATCCACCTTTACAAGGTATTTTGTCTGAACTCTCAAATAAAAATCCTCCGGTGCGACTGACAGTGATGACCATCTGGGGGAGGTGAGGTGGGCGAGACGGCGCCACCGGTAACGTATTGTATCTTACGGAGGATAACAATAATAATAATAAGTAATATTTCCTTACGTATCTTTATACTCACATAATACGTTATACATCACATAAAAGTGTTCTCAAAAACTGATACACATGCACTCTACTGCCACCATACACCTCCATATATCTGACGTTTAATGCATTATACGAGTATGAAAATTTGAAAGAGAATTCTTGTCAATATATATATATATATATATAAATATATATATATATTTGTTTGTTTTTGTTTTGCGTCCTAGCAATATCTAAGGTCATAGCAGGACAGGTACGAAACTTGTGACAGTGCACGCTTATGCTGACTTTGTAGTGCTGCCCCACGGGGAGACCAGGCCGCTGGCACCATGACCTGATTTCCCACTCAATCACGTTGTCTTGATACTGAGCTAATCAGTCCGTGCCCTATCCTAGTAATGCCGAGCTTCGGGCTAGGTAGCGACAAGTATACATTTTGTCAGTCATTGGTTTGATTTGACCGGAAACCAAATTCCCGACCTTCTACATGAGAAGCCTGCGCTCTACAGATTCGGCCAATCACAAAAAAAATCCTGATACTCATCTAACCAGTCAATGCCCTATCCAAATAACGCCGAGTACCAGGACAGGTAGAGATGAACATCATGTTGTAAGTCATTGGTATAACTCGGTCAGGAGTAGAACCCGCATGAGAAGCCAGTGAGCGCTCTTACCGACCAGGGGTGAGAGAACAGAGATAGAAGAATAGCAAAGTAGAAAGACAGAAATCGATAGAAAGATGGTGGCTAGGCGATGAGACTTTGAAAGTATGGCAGTTACTCGTGCACATTTTCAAAATCTGTGATTTTTTGTTGGGCGGGGAGTGGAGGGCTTGTCTGTTTGTCTATTTTATGTCAAAGCGATGTCTGACGTCTGTCTAGTCACAACGGTTATAATGCACCAGTGGGCGCGGCAGGGTCACTGAGGTGTGACGACCTACATTTAGCTATTCCAGAAAGCACCTGCAGCAATTTGTAATTTTTCTTTTTATAAATTGTTGTTTTCATTATGGGTTGTTCGCTTCGATGTTTTTTGTGTGTGTTCCCCCCCCCCCCTTTTTTTTTTAAAATAACTTCTATTCCGCCAACCCCACCCCCACCACGCCACCACCACCCCCACCTTCTCCCCACCTGAATGTTATTCCACGAGCCTATCCCTAGCCCGAAGCATTACTGCTTTTCTGATTTTCTTTTGTTTATCTTTGATTTAAAAGAATATTTATTAATATTATTGTTGTTACTAGAATAAAAATACATTGCTGCTTCAATTCTTTGGTTTGTCCCCTTTCATCTTTTCATCTATCTTCATTTAAAAAGCGTTTTATTTATGGGGTTTTTCTCCCGCAGCACCGGTGTGCTGGTATTGTTCACATTGTGAACCAGAAGAAACCTGCTTTGATGTAATCTAATTATGGGGGTTCCTAACAGAATAGAAATCAGGCAGAACTAATACTGATGGAAACAGCACCATCAATAGAGGATTTCCACCACCACCCCGCCCTCTGACGGCAGTGGCAAGAATTAACCCGCCTTTTCAGGCCAATAGCAAAAGGAGTAGCATGGTGTAAAGTCGTCGGCTGGCAGCTGTAGTTGTGTAGACACGCTATTGGGAAATCACTACAGGCAAGTATAAGAAAGGCAGAGTATAGAGTGAAAGTAAAGTAAGTGAGAGCTTGCACCCTCAGGTTTATTATTATATAGTGGTTTCTGGACCTGACATGGCATACCACCTGACCATACTCTCCAATGAACAGTAAGCATGTCTAGGTCCACCAATCAACAGTAAGCATTCCTGTGTCACCATGGCAACTGTGATCTACCCACCACCCCCATGCCTTGTGGCTGCTTTGGCCTCCCCTGCCCTGTTGTGTGTGTGTGGTGATCCGTGACTAACAGTTGGGGGGGGAGGGGGTTGTGAGTAGATCATACTTCTCCTAACTGAAGTTAGTGCCCCTCTCATACCATCTATAGAATACACAATGACTATTTAATACAAGTAAAGGATCACCAGCACTACATAATTACCTGCATACACATGGCCCTATACATCATTCACCTTTATAGACCATTTGTAATCCCGTATACTTTTTTTTTATAGACCAGTTCACATTCCCCACCAATGTGTTTTATCAGAATATTTTACAATGGGTTGCAATTCACTCTACAAGAGGAAGGAATTCAATAAAACATCATGTGTTTGTTTTTTGTTTTTCTCCTGGATAAGCTGATTCTATTTAGTCAGTAGATTAGATTAGCTTAGATTAGAGTGTTTGAGTTGTATGCTCAGGCCAAGTCGGAGACTCCACCATCAGGGCCCGCCACATGTGGTGAGGATGCTCTGTTCAGTTTTGTCATGTACAGTAATGAGTTTGAATCTGATGGCATTCGATAGGTGTATCTTGGAATCTGTGGTTTTTTTCTGGTATTGTTGTTAACACCTTGTCAAGCTGCCTGTGAATGATTGTACACTGCAGTTTGATTGATTTCTAATGTAAGCTGGCATTGTATTGAAGAGCTGGACTCTGCAGACAGAAATACTTCCTTCCCGCAGTGTTCTTGTTGACTGTGAGGCTTTTGTATTTATTGCTGGCACTTTACCAAGTCTACCATATCGTTTGAATGATATTGTAGTGGTTTGCACTGCCCTCTCAGGCAAGGAGCTGCATAGGCAGGTAGGCGTGGGTAGTATAGTGATATCAGGGAGCCTAGGTGGTGTAATGGTTAGAACACTGGCCCGGAATGCAAAGAAATGTGGGTTCGAATCCCACTCTAGGCACAATATTTCCAATTGTCATCACCCCCACTAAACTGGTTGCCGTGACCATGATCCTGTACAAGCTATGCACTGTGTAGTTGTTGAATCTACCCTGTGTATGTAGATTTAAGTGTATGTAATTGTAAGCATTAAAAGACTTACAATTCCAGGGGGATGAGTCTAGTGGTCTGCACTACCCTCTCAGGCAAGGAGCCACATAGATAACTAGGTGTGGGTAGCTTAGGTGGTGTAATGGTTAGCACATTGGCCCAGAATGCAAAGAGATGTGGGTTTGAGTCCCGATCTAGGTGCAATATTTCCCATTTTCATCACCCCCATAACAATATGTTGTGATGCCATAGTTCAGTACTTTGCCTTCAATTATTTTCCAGGTGTATATAATTCGATATCTCTCACATCGACATTCAATGGAGTAGATTTTGAGGAATTTTAGTCTGTCCCAGTAATCCAGGTGCTTGGTGTCTTTGATATATGATGTGAAGCTGCATTGCAGTGACTCTAGCTTTGTCAGCTGCCCTTTAAAAGTGGGTATCCACAGTTTGTGAACAGTGGTGAATATATATATATATATATATATATATATATATATATATATATGCATATGTGATGTATAATGCATTATACAAGTATAAATGCAAGGGGAACATATACTCCTTGGCGCATTGGTGGTGCCCCCTCCCACACCTCCCAGGTGTTGGGGTAATTGGTGGGCAGGGCCCCCCTCGCACCACACACACAGGGCCCCCCTCGCACCACACGGACTGGAGGAATCTTCTTCTTTTTTTTTAGGGCTAGGGCTTTTAATCCCTGAGCCAGTGATTAAATTACACACCCAACTCATTCTCTCTCCTTCATGTTATTTGTGTACCGTAGATTTATATATATGAATCAGGATCACGAAAAGAGGCCAATTGGGGAAAGTTGTTGGCGTCGAGCATGGATGTCGGCGTCCATCGGTATAATTATAATTTAGCATTGACAGAGGTGTTGGAAAGTCCTTAAATTTATCCTGAATGTAAAGGTCGAGAAAATACAACAACCTTATTTGTTTCTAGCCAACCTGCCCTCTGATGGCAGTGACCAGAATTAACAGTAAGGGCAGTAGCTCACCTTACAGTCTATTTTATTTTTTTAAAGCTCTAATAGAGGATTTCCAGCACCAACCTGCACTCTGATGGCTGTGACAAGAATTAATGGTAAGGGCAGTAGCTTACCTAACAGTGTATTTTATCCCCCCCAAAAAGGTCTAATAGAGGATTTCCAGCACCAACCTGCCCTCTGATGGCAGTGACAAGAATTAACGTTGTGGGTAGTAGCTGACCTAGCACAGTAGCAGTGTACTTGATCAAAATAAAGTCTAATAGAGGATTTTCACCACGCACCCCCTGGTGTCAGTGGCGAGAACTGTATAGTAGCGGCTGTGGGCTGCAGCTCACTGTGCAGTCTTGACGGAAAACCTTCTGTGATTTCGTTTGTGACCTGAAACAGAATAAGTCTCAACAAATAGGTTGGAAAAAACCCACCTGCACAAGCAGATATTATCAAATCAAATACAGTGAAGCCTCTCTAAATCGACCAGCCATGGGACCGACTTTAAATGGTCCATTTAGGGAGGTGGTCGGTTTAGGGAATTTGTTTCAGCGGTACAATTGTATTGCATAGGTGATCGTTTAGGACCCAAATAAAGCGAACGATATAGGAGAGTTGTCGATCTGTGGAGGTGGTCGGTTAGAAAGGTTCTACTCTACCTTGTTTAGAGAAAATTGCGAAGCAATTTTGTGTTTGGTGTTTATCTGTATACTACAGGATTTAGTTGGATGTGTGTACTGACACCAATCCTCTGGGGGGATCCGAGCGCAAGGTACGCTGGTCAGACTAATTCATGACACGGAGACAACATTGTGTATATATGGGTAGTTTATTCGTCAGAAGGACTCATCAAGACAGTCATGACATCAAATAGAACAAATCAACCGAAGACAGCCATTTCTCCACGATACCATGGTTAATACACAGGAATCAAACCCTCAGCCCTACCGCTTGATCATTAGTTATCAGTGTGGGTGGGTGGGTGAAGAAATGGTGGGCAATGTTGATATGAAGGCTGCTGTGGCGGTTGTGGTCGATTGTTCGAATTTGGCGCGCTCAGGTAGCGTCAGTGCGCAGGTGGCGGCATTCGGTGGAAATGTTTGGAACTAACATCGTTGGTCAGGACTTGTTGGCGTTGACACTAGGTGGCGCCACCATACCACGTTAATCGCAGGGGAGATCGGAGCCGTCGGTCCTGATATTGGTTCAGTTTGTGTAGTGTCGTAGCTCGGGCTGTCTCGTCTCCGGCGCGAATTACTGATGTTAAGAATAACACCCACAATGCCTTTAATGGAGCGTGAATATTAGCTCCTTTCTGCATGAGTGAATGTGTCGGTCAGGTGTAGCTCCCCTCCCCATAACCACACACCCACACCCACCTCTCTCCATCCTCCCCTCACACATAATTTTGCTACACGCCCCTATGACCTCTGTGTGACCTTTGATTTTCAACCCATCCTTATGACCTCTGTTGGGCCTTTGGTTTTCTACTCATCCTTATGACATCTGTGTGAACTTTGATTTTCTACTAATCCTTATGACCTCCCTGTGACCTTTGATGTTCTACTCATCACAATGACCTCTGTGTGACCTTTCATTTTCCAGCCATCCCTGTGACCTCTTCTGGACCTTTGATTGTCTACCCATCCCTGTAACCTCTGTTGATCTTTCATTTTTGTTCCGGTGGCATTCTGCTGTGGGGATGCATTAATGCAGGCAGTGTCCTGCTGTGGGGATGCATTAATGCAGATGGTGTCCTTCTGTGATGATGCACTAATGCAGGTGGTATCCTGCTGTGAGGATGCACTAATGGAAGTTGTCTCCTGCTGTGGGGATGCATTAATTCAGCTGACATCCTCTTACAGGGCTGCGTTAATGTGGAGGGTGTCCTGCTTATATATATATAATTACATACATTTGGGAAAGCGCACATGACGAGGTAATTTGATCCTGTCGAACATTCTGTATATTCTTTCCGGCAATTTGATAAAAAAACAAAAAAACAGGTGCTGCACATCTTAAGCTAAGATTCCTTATACGCGGTATGCAGCAAGCGCCATGCAAATGTCATATATGCGGTGTAGATATATGCCAACCACCAACATTTGTTGGGGTTTTCCTTCAAATTTGTGAAGGAACAGTATTGCTTTCTATGGCAAACACAGCAGTATTCACATTTGCATGCCGCCCCGATCGGTCCATGGGTCGATCCATTTGCCACCATTCGCTTTCGTATTCACACATTCGGACGTATGGAAGCACCCTTATTCATTTACATGCTTTTCGATTTTTATTCACATTCGCATTCATATGCCGCATACCGCTTATAAGGAATCTTAGCGTTAGTGTGATCCGCCTAGTAATTACTCCCAATTAACGACTATTAACACCGAGATCACGTGCTATAGAGCAGGGATTATCTCGATTTGCAACCACTTGGAGCAAGTGATGCGGAAAGGAAGAAAACACATCACTCTGATGGCCTGATTTTGGTCTTATATTGTATAAAAAGATCACTGCTGTTTATTAAAACTTTTATATACGGTCCTAATGAGGCTCGAGTAGGAAACGTCCCAGTTATTTTGCTCAGCACAGGAAACACAGGTCTTTAAGTAATGTAACATAGTCTAACATATTTACCAATTTCTGGGTGACTTTTAATTAAAGTTGCATAGTCCGATGGTTTTGAATTTCCGTATTTTTTCTGAGATAAATATATTAGATCGATCACTAGTATCTACTTTACATTAATTCAAAGTTACTTTTATTTTATATGGTAAGTTTTTGAGATATTTTGAGTGCAAACATGGAAAATTAGTTTTGGCAGGCTTGCCAAAACTCTGACACCATAGATTTATGCAGTAACAGGTTCTGTTAAATTGACTCAGTATTGCCTTCTACGCAGAAACAAATGCTTAATAAGTGCATCAGTATCTAAGTTAGATATGTAAGATCAAATCTAGATCATTGGTTTGGTTTTGAAAATTTGATATTTCATCGGACTATGCAGCTTTAATGTTATGCAGCCAACAGGCGGGTACCAGCTAACTAGGTCATCTGACTGGTACCCGACTGGTACCCGACTCTGCAGTCAGTGGGCTGACGAGGAAAATCTTTTCAATAGGTCGCAATAGGATCATTACGTTTCAGTCGGCGGAAACGACATGGCTGCCACCACCCATACACAGGAATGTCGGTTTTACAGGTTGATTTGTTGGGGTTTTACATGCTAGGTACATATGAGTTCATGTGAGCAGAGATTACTGTTTGTTGACAGTACGCTATTTAAAATATTTCCAGAGTCCCCATGCAATCACCTCTGCCAATTTGCATTTCCACTGCTGTGTATACAGGTTTGAGAGCTTACCTCGTTTTAGCTATGGTGTTCATTTGGCCACCGTGTTTATTTCCAAGGTCAACATTTATATAAGATTAATGTGCAGTTTGACAGTTTGGGCTCTAATACACTGAGCATTGGGATGTTTCCATATTGGAATACATCAGTAGAAAGCAAAATATTATATCTAATTTCTTGATTATTTTCAGGCCATTTAGTTGGGACGGGATTGAGTAAATTAGCAGTGAATATTAGGAAATAATTCAGTAGTTACAACATATGGCTACAGGCCAGAATTGCCCATGATAATACTGTGTTGGTATAGCAGTAAATCCCAAACAATAGGGCACCTCCAGTCAACCATGGGGGTATATGCTGGTCTTTGGCCCACTCATATACTTCCACTTGCCACTTGGGGAGGAAGTCCTGTGGGGACTGTTGTACATCATTTAGACATATCTTTTGCATACCAATATATATATAATACATAATAAATAATTCACTCTGATTATGCATCTGATGCATAATCACTACAAAGATGGCTTGCCTTGCTAGTACAACATTAAGAAAGACCTACCTTAAATATTATTGTATTTGATTTATTTTATTGTTGGTTATCACCTTTTATTTCTATTCATATTATTTAAGGGAAGACCGGTGCCGGAAGGCCTGGTGCCGGGAGATGTATTCTTTATATACCAGTTTTTTACCACTATATGTATGCATACAGACACACTGCACTACATCCTCACCCCACACACCCACACTCACACAGCCACACCCACAACGACACCCACACACCTTCATCCACATACACCCAACCACACCCACCCATAGAAACAGTGTGCCACACCCTGACCCCACACATCCACACTCACACAACCACACCCACAACGACACCTACACACCTTCATCCACCTAGACCAAACCACACCTACACCCACCCACCCACAGACACACTGTGGCACACCCTCACCCCCACACATCCACACTCACACAACCACAACCACAACCACACCTACAAACCTTCATCCACCTACACCAAACCACACCCACTCACATACACTGTGCCACACCCTCACCACCACACACCCTCACTCAGACACCCACATCCACACCTACACACCTTCATCCACCTACACCAAACCACACCCACTCACATACACTGTGCCATACCCTCACCACCACACATCCACACTCACACAACCACACTCTCAACCACACCTACACCCACCCACAGACACACTTTACCACACATTCACCCCCCACACACCCACACTCACATAACCACACCCACACCCAACCAAAACACCCCTACACACAGACTCACTGTACCACCCTACACCCCCACAGACTCACACCTCCACACACTCATACCCACACACCCACACACTCACACACCCACACACTCACACACCCACACACCCGCACACCCACCCACCCACACACCCACCCACCCACCCAACCACACACCCACACACCCACACACCCGCACACCCACACACCCACACACCCACACACCCACACACCCACACACCCACACACCCACACCCCCACACACCCACACCCCCACACACCCACACATCCACACACCCACCCACACACCCACACACACACACCCACTCACCCACACACCCACACACCCACACACCCACACACCCACACACCCACACACCCACACACCCACACACACCCACACACCCACACACCCACACACCCACACGCCCACACACCCACACACCCACACCCATGAATGACATCACCCAGTCGCCTAACTTCCATTCACCACCAATTTGTGCACCCTCCACTGCGCATCCCCAGTCGACCAGATTCATTCAATACCTGCGCCAAGAAGCACCCGCCCCCTTTCACACCGCTTATGCCTGCAATACACTCATCGACATTTCGACGTTCATTGCTTGCCAAGCACCGAGACATACACCTAAGCTTAGGAAGCATGCACTTTTATTTCACGAACAGCTTAAAGGTTAGACAAAAGATTCACCCCATACTTACAGTCATCATCATCATGCTGTCAGTCGCGATGCGACAAAGACTGCTTTCATTACTTGACTGCCGCTCTCCATTTAGCTCTCTGCTGTGAGAGTGATGTCCATGAGTCGGTCTTAATGTCTAGTACAGGGGTGAAAACCAACCCATTCGAAAAACTGGCGAAGAATTTCGACATGGTGGGGAATTGATTTGAGCAGATAAATTCTTAAATTTAAGAAGGAACATATTTGTTCCACATACATATTCATATTTACCCTCTACTTATGATTTGAAAAATATAATAAAACATGTAGTTTAAGGAATTCAACAAATAAAAACCGACAGTATTTTATCACTGCCATCTTGTCTTTTGGCATTCTCTCTCATTTCACCAACTCTGTGCCGATAGAAGTTCCACTTCTGGTTCCATAGTAAAGCAGTTTTCGCCAGCTTTTATATAGGGTTTGTGTTCACCCCTGTACTGCAAGTATGGGGTGAATCTTTGATCTACATGAAGGTCAGCTCACAGGGTTGTCAGTGTGATGATGATGATGATGATGCTGTCAGTCGCAATGCGACAAAGACTGCTTTCATTAGTTAACCGCCGCTCTCCAATTAGATCTCTGCTGTGAGAGTGATGTTATTTATTGCGGTTGGACATTTCATAAAAGCTGCTTGCAAAGTGTTGAAGTGCTGCTGGCTTTTGCAAGTCACTAGCGGCACTCTCTCGGGAGCAAATAGAGGTCTCACACCGGCAAGAACACGTCAAGACAGGCGCAAACTATTTGTCCCTGCAGTGGCTGGTCGGGAGATGTTGGGAGTTCCATTCATCACCACCCTTAATGCTGCCACGGTAACATGGTTTTCTGTTAGGGTTTACTCCCTTAGCCTTTGGTTCTATCAAGAACCTGTACCACAAGGCAGTGGTTTACAACTTTGCAAGGCAGGGGCGTCAAACTCCCTGAGGTATTTAACACCTAAGGTATCAGAGGTACTGCAATACCCGCATACCAGTTGTCAGTGTAGCATTACATGAAACTGTGCAATTGGTGGGGAAACCATAACAGATCCTCAACTTGGGGGTCGGTGGGACCACGTGGTGTTTAGCAACTGACACACTGATCTTTCATGGCTTACGCGCCCTTTCCTGCTCCTCCAGAATCTATTGGATGTCAGTCCCTACTGACACTCAAACGCGTGTTATTAAACTGTGTCTATTGCATGGTCTTACACTGACAATTTTATAAGGCAAACAGTACGCATGATCTTTTTAGTAATGTAAATCAAGAAGAAATTTGTGCTTTCTTGATAACTTCAGGAATGCAACACCTCATATATAGATTATTAAACCAATTTTTTTTTTTACAGATTTACTATAAACAAAAATCACTCTTATCTCGAATTCGATTTTCCTTGGCCACAATTTTGTTTATTTGTGTCACCCATCTATGACCCCCATACTTCCTGTGTCTTGAGTGCGCATGTCACGCGTCATACAGTACTGCCCGCCCACCAGATGCTGGTTCACTGCAGGTCTGCCATGGTTTAATTAATTAACCAGACGGGATGGACTAATGAGTTAGAGCGTCCGTCTCCTTTGTTAGTAGATCATGGGATTGTGGGTTCGGATCCTGGTTGAGTCAAACCAATGCCTTAACAATTTTTACTTGTCGCTTCCTAGCCAGGCGCTCGGCATTATTAGGACAGGGCAAGGAGCAGTGGAATGAGGAAGACCAATTGTCCGTGATTGAAATTTCCCCTGCTTAAACAAATAATGTATCCCCCCAAAAAAAACTACATCCCTTACTTGAAGTTCCATAGTCCGCTGTTTTTGAGTTTCCGTCATTATTTTTAGATAAATATATTATTATGCTGATACTTACAATCTACCTTGCTTTAGTTTCAAGTAACTTACACTTAAAATGGCTAATTTGGACATATATTAAGTCCAAACATGCTGATTTAATGTTGGTGTACACATTAAAACTGCGAGACTATAGATGAAGCGATAATATTGAAAATGTTGTCTTTGGGATTTATTTACAAATATCAAATTATACTGCATATAAATATATGTCCAAAAGAGATAATTTGCGCATAAATAAAACCATAATAACAACAGATGTTATTTGTGATTTCCATTCACATAATGAATTGTTCATGTTGGTTATTTCCGCGCGGCGAAGGGCTGCAGTGGGCCGCGCGGAAATTACCCATATTGTCAAACCAACATGAACAATTCATTACGTGAATATAAATAACAAATAACATCTTTTGTTATTATGGTTTTATGTATGCACAAATTATCTCTTGTGAAATTCGATTCCTAGATTCTTCTACTTTTTGTGATGGGTCGTTAAACAAACAAAAAATCGATTCCTGGGTTCGATCCCTGGCACCTCCCCTTCGCACCCCTGCCGAATTCCGGCCGAACCCACATCTCCAGCGGCGAGATATGTGACGTCACTTCCGGTGACCAGCCCGCCTGCGCATCGCAACCAGACTTCGCCACCCAATGCTGGATTGAGAGCACTATCTAACTTTTCTCAGCCACCCACCCATGCCTACATTACAAAAAGGACAATTGACTCGATAGCTTTAAGCGCCTGAGTTATTGATTCAAACTACCTGACTACCTGAACTACGATATAACCCTAGGTGATCATGAATAAAAGTTCCATATAAGATATAATGTAGCGCTTTGTCCGCGTTATAAATTATATTACATATAAATATATGTATATGGATAGTGATAAACCCCTTATCGCCTGTAATAAGCTCTGTAGTTCTTCCCCTCCGATCCCCCTCCCCCCGGATTGGGGGGTCGAGGGGTGGGGGGTGGGGGGAGCACAGCATGCACTGCTCCATCTCCTGTGCAGGGCTTGACACTCCCCTCGCTCGGAAGTTATATCTGTTATACCATAACTTATCTTCTACGTCATAGGTAAAACGTAAGAATCATTATTTTGATATATTTACATAGATTTATATGTATCGTTTATATATTTCTATATTCCTATGTATTTATATATATATATGTTATATATGTATGTATCTTTAGATATATATTTAGTTATATATACTTCTATATATAGAAAGATTGTGTGGGCGTATATCAGGGCACATCATTAACTCACCCGCTTCGCCTGCCAAGTCTTCAACTAACCACGGGACACTTCCGGTTGTCACCAATTAATGATGTCTGCTGCGCGTAATGCCATTACGGTATAGCATTCAGTAACCGGAAGTCGTCTGCTCCACAATACATTGCCTGTTACCCGCGGCATCATCATCATGCTGTCGGGCGCGATGCAACAAAGACTGCTTTCAATACTTGACTGATGCTCTCCATTTAACTCTCTGCTGTGAGAGTGATGTCCATGAGTCGGTCTTAATGTCTCTCAGCTTCAGGTTTCTCTTGATGGTATCCTTGAACCAGAGACGAGGGCGCCCTCTCTTTCTGTAACCAGAAGACAGTTGAGAATAGAGGATCTGCTTTGGTAGCACACACTCACACATGCACACACTCACACATTCACGCAGACACACATGCAGTTACATGCACACACACTCACACATGCACACACTCACACATTAACATGAACACTCACACACGCACATACATGCAGATACACTCACACATGCACACATGGACACACATGCACACACTCACACATGCACACATGCACACACTCACACATGCACACACTCACACATTCACACAGACACACATGCAGATACATGCACACACTCACACATGCACACACTCACACATTAACATGAACACTCACACATGCACATACATGCAGATACACTCACACATGCACACACATGCACACACTCACACATGCACACATGTACACACATGCACACACTCACACATGCACACACTCACACATGCACACACATGCACACACATGCACACACACTCACACATACACACATGCACAAACACTCACTCATGAACACACACATGCACACACACTCACACATGCCCACACATTCACATACATGTACACATATGCACACACATGCACACACACACTCACTCACTCACACATTCACATGCAAGTACACACGTGCACACACACTCACACATGCACACACACATGTGCAGAGATTTTCCAGTGGGGCAGCACTATAAAATCGCCATGAGTGCGGACTGTCACAAGTCGGTACTCGTCCTGATATGACCTTAGATGTTGCTAGGACATAAAACAACAACAAACAAACAAACAACATTAGATAAAAGTAACTCTTCCGGTAGGTATATGTGTAGCTTCATTCATGTAAGCTGTAGCTGTGACCCAGTGTTGCGGTTTCCCAGGGACACCAGTTTGCCAGGGACACATCGCTTCTGCACATGCGTCAAAATCGGACAGCATCGTCACTAACCTTATAAAGTTAATATTATGTTTTTTGGTAAAGATGTTTTCTATATGTGTACCAAACGATTTGTTTCTAGATGGTTTAATTTGAGAGATATTTGAATTCTTCTGTATTTTCTGTATGAACATTGCTCACGACCATTGACAATGCCTTGAGTTTGACGGTACGCGCAGTGCAAAATGTTAGTTTTATTCAAAAATAATAGAAATCAAGAACCCTAACCATATAAATTTAACATAGTCTTTATGGTAAATATGTTTTCTATATGTGTGCCAAGCGATTTGTTTCTAGATGGTGTAATTTGAGAGATATTTGACTTCTTCTGTATGAAGATTTGCTCACGGCCGTTAACAATGCATTTGAACGGAAGTGTCCCTGGCAAACTGATGTCCCTCGGAATCCGCAACACCGGCGTTCAACTGACAGCTACAGCTCTTCTCTGAGGGACCAGTGTAGGCCCTGTCACACTACGACGTTTCTCACCAACGCGCTTCGACGCGTGCCGACGGGTCTGGTTTTTGTTCAAAACGTCGGTACACGTCCGGTACGTTGCCAGCGCGTTGCCGGCGCGTTACCGGCGCGTTACCGGCGCGTCGGTACATAGCAACGTGTGAATGGAAACGTCGGCGCGCGTCGGTGCGTGGCGCGGCGCGTCGAGGTTTTGTGCATGCACAAAACTTTGGACGCGCGGCGACGCGCGCCAACGGGTTGGAGGGCGCGTTACGGACGCGTTAGCAACACGTCGACACGCGTTGGCGGCGCGCCGGCGGAACGCTGGCAGGACGTTGATCAATGTTGGTTAACGTTGGCTCTTTTTCCCCAAAAATTGGGAGCGTTCCGTCGGCGCGTCGGGAACGTCCCATCGACGTGTTGTGGGCATGCCATTGGCGTTGCTCCAGCGTTTCTCGGCGCGTTGGACGTGTTGCCGGCGCGCCTGGATGCGTTGGCCGCGCGCTGTGGACGCGCTGTGGACGCGCTGCGGGCGCGTCCTAACGTGTTGCTGGCGGGTATGTACGGGTTGACGCAATACTAACACGATACCAACGCGCTCCCTCCACGCTGTAAACGCGCCGATAGCGCGCCACCAGTGCGCCGACAACGCGCCAATAACACGCTACTAACGCGCCAATAACGCGCCAATAACGCCCCAATAACGCGCCAATAACGCGCCTCCAACACGCCACTAACACGCTGCGCCGTGTCAAACTTTCTCCCAAAGCGCCGAAAAGTTCGACGTTTCTCGACGGGTTGCAAATATTTTGCGCGTTGCCGGCGCGCCGGCAGAAGCGTCGTAATGTGACAGGGCCTTAAGTCGGAATACTTGTATTGATCCATGTAGAGTTTTACGTCCTAGCAACAGTTGAGGTCGACATCAGGATGGACACAGTGTGGTGATACTGGGTTTTACATCCTAGCAACAGTTTGAGGTCGACATCAGGATGGACACAGTGTGGTGATACTGGATTTTATGTCCTAGCAACAGTTGAGGTCGACATCAGGATGGACACAGTGTGGTGATACTGGGTTTTACCTCCTAGCAACAGTTTGAAGTCGACATCAGGATGGACACAGTGTGGTGATACTGGGTTTTATGTCCTAGCAAAAGTTGAGGTCGACATCAGGATGGACACAGGGTGGTGATACTGGGTTTTATGTCCTAGCAGCAGTATGAGGTTGATATCAGGATGGACACAGTGCGGTGATACTGAGTACAGTAAAACCTCTCTAACCAACCACTTCCACATATCGATCAGTCGCCTATAACGATCACTTTGTTTGTGTCCCAATCGATTGCCCATACAATACAATTGTAGCAATAAAAAAAAACTTCCTAAACCGACAACCTCCGTTAATGGACTATCTAAAGTAGGTCCCACGTTTGGTCGATTTAGAAAGGTGTTACCGTACTTCACCATACTGAGATACCAAACTACCGGATCGCTTGTTTATTGAGGTTATATCTCCTAGCAGCATCTAAGAGCAGTTTGGTAGTTGAGGCTTTACATCCTAACAACATCTGAGGTTATATCAGGACGGGTACCGATTTGTGACGATGCGCACTTATGGCTACTTTATAGTGCTGCCTCACTGGCAAACTAGGTTGCTTGAGGCACCATGAGGGTAAGGACTGGTTACCTCCACAAAATAAATTGAAAACATCCATACAATTTAATTAAATGAAAGAGAGGTTGAGGCACCATGAGGACAAGGACTGGTTAGCTCCACAAAATATATTTGTTAATCCACAAAATTAAATTAAATTAAAGAGACCTTCAATATTTCCCATGATGCAACAGGAAATATAAACTCCCCGGCCGGACTTGAACCGTCAAGCACTGCATCAGGTTTGAGGGAACCTACTCCCCCCCCCCCCCTCCCCTCCCCCATTTTCTGAAATGCACCAGGCGGTAATGTAGAGCCACTCTTGTAGCTTTCAAGGCCATGTCAGGGAATGGCTGCATTTTGTGTAAAATATTGATACGCGCACGGCACAAATTGTCCACTTTAGGCGCAGTGCCATTAGGATATTAGAAGCCCGTCACGTGGTATCTGATGCGCTGTGACAGAACTGGGTTTTGAAGGAAGGTTTATTTAGCGATTTAGTAGCGAAGGAAGGTTTATTTGGCGATTTACCACCAAACTATGAATTTTTTTGTTAAAGAAAAAGACAAAAAATGAAGAGTTCAGGCGCTTAACCCTGTAAACCCCAATCCGAAAATTGAGATAAACATGAGAGTAAAACCTTCAGCATGGTCATTTTTGGGACATACCTATTTTTGTTTGGGTCATAGCTTCATAACCATCTCTTCACAAGAAAAGTGGAATTTCTGACAATGAATATTACCTTCACCTAGAGCAGGATTTGAACCCACACCGCTTGCCATTTTGGGAGTAGCATGCTAACCGTTACACTACCTAGGCTCCCTGATGCAATCCCCCCATCCATGCCTACCTGTCTATGTGGTTCATTGCCTAAGCGGTCAGTTCAGATTATTACAATACTATACTTTTTTTCAAATGTTCAAATAATGTTTTTCTGTAGACAATCATTGTGGGTCACTTACATGAATAAAAGACCTTTTCCGCAGAGCAAGCCATCAGAGGGCGGGTTGGTGGTGATAATCCCATATAAAACCTCTTACATTGAAGATGCTGCCCAGTGAGCTGCCATGCACAACAATGCTTCTACTGGCATCAGAGGGTGGGCTGGTGGTGTGGAAATCCTCTATAAGGCTATGTTGAACAAAATGTACTGCCGAGTGAGATGCTACCCACAAAGTTAGTTATTGTCATTGCCAGCAGAGGGCGGGTTAGTGGTGTAAATCCTCTATAAGGGTGTGTTGCACAAAATGTACTGCTCAGTGAGATGCTACCCACAAAGTTAGTTCTTGTCAATGCCACCAGAGGGCGGGTTGGTGGTGTAAATCCTCTATAAGGGTGTGTTGCACAAAATGTACTGCACAGTGAGATGCAACCCACAAAGTTAGTTCTTGTCAGTGCAACCAGTGGGCAGGGTGGTGGTGGAAATCCTCTATAAGGCTTTGTTGTAAAAAATGTACTGCAGAGTGAGATACAACCCACAAAGATAGTTCTTGTCAGTGCAACCAAAGGGCGGGTTGGTAGTAGAAATTGTATATATAAGGCTTTGTTACACAAAATGTTCTGCACGGTAAGATGCTACCCACAAAGTTAGTTCTTGTTACCGCCACAAGAAGGCAAGTTGGTGGTGGAAATCCTCTTATACAACTTTGTTGCACACAATGTACTGGCCAGTGAGATGTTACCAACACCGTTACTTCTTGCCACTGTCACCAGAGGGTTGGTTGGTCGTGGAAATCCTCTATATGCTATAAGACCTTTCCTACAGAGCACGATGCACAGTGAGCTGCTACAAACAGTGTTAGTTCTTCACAGTGCCGTCAGAGGGCGGGGGTTGGTGATGAAAATCATCATCTCTTGCAATTATTCAATTGTCCCAAGATGATTTAACCACCCACCGTCTTACCTACCCCATTCACTAACAAACCACCCACTGTCTTACCTACCCCATTCACTAACAAACCACCCACCGTCTTATCTACCCCATTCACTAACAAACCACCCACTGTCTTACCTACCCCATTCACTAACAAACCACCCACCGTCTTACCTACCCCATTCACTAACAAACCACCCACTGTCTTACCTACCCCATTCACTAACAAACCACCCACCGTCTTACCTACCCCATTCACTAACAGACCACCCACCGTCTTACCTACCCCATTGCCTAACAAACCACCCACTGTCTTACCTACCCCATTCACTAACAAACCAATCACCGTCTTATCTACCTCATTGACTAACAAACCACCCACCGTCTTACCTACCCCATTCACTAACAAACCAATCACCATCTTATCTACCTCATTGTCTAACAAACCACCCACAGTCTTACCTACCACATTCACTAACAAACCACCCGCCGTCTTACCTACCTCATTGACTAACAAACCATTCACCATCTTACCTACCCCATTCACTAACAAACCACCCCATGTGTTACCTACCTCATTGACTAACAAACCACCCACCATCTTACCTACCCCATTAACTAACAAACCACCCACCATCTTACCTACCTCATTGACTAACAAACCATTCACCATCTTACCTACCCCATTCACTAACAAACCACCCCATGTGTTACCTACCTCATTGACTAACAAACCACCCACCATCTTACCTACCCCATTCACTAACAAACCACCCACCATCTTACCTACCACATTCACTAACAAACCACCCACCATCTTACCTACCCCATTAACTAACAAACCACCCACCATCTTACCTACCTCATTGACTAACAAACCATTCACCATCTTACCTACCCCTTCACTAACAAACCACCCCATCTGTTACCTACCGCATTGACTAACAAACCACCCACCATCTTACCTACCTCATTGACTAACAAACCACCCACCCTCTTACCTATCCCATTCACTAACAAACCAACCACCGTCTTATCTACCTCATTGACTATCAAACCATTCACCATCTTAATTACCCCATTCACTAACAAACCACCCACTGTGTTACCTACCTCATTGACTAACAAACCATTCACAGTCTTACCTACCCCATTCACTAACAAACCACCCACTCTGTTACCTACCCCATTCACTTACAAACCACCCACCGTCTTACCTACCTCATTCACTAACAAACCATTCACCGTCTTACCTACCCCATTCACTAACTAACCACCCACCATCTTACCTACCCCATTCACTAACAAACCACCCATTGTGTTACCTACCAGACCACCACTGCCACCACTAACTGCACACACACACAAATATCCACCAAATAAATGGGCTTATGTAGGATCAAATCTAGGTAAGCGTTTCCCTTCACGAATTTGATGCTTACAGTAGATTATGCTGCTTTTTTTCGATTCTGACCACCGTGCACGGTAGCCTAGTCGGTAGAGCCGGAGTCTCGCGTGCGGAAGGTTGGGACTTCCGTTACCGGTCGAGTCAAAGCAATGACTTTACAATTGATACTTGTCGCTTCCTAGCCTTAATAGGATAGGGCAAGGACTGGTTAGCTCAGTGTCAGGATAATGTGACTGAGTGGGATATCGGGTCATGGTGCTGGCAGCCTGAGTTCCCAGTGGGGCAGCACTACCAATTCCCCCATTAGTGCCTACTGTCACAAGTCGGTACCCGCCCTGATATGACCTTAGATGTTGCCAGGATGTAATACTCCAAAGACGAGTCAACCAATCAATTCTGAAAAACAACATCATTTGATGGTCAAGCCCAACTGTGTCAAGCCCTGGGTTGGTCATATGGTGTGAGGGTGTTTGGTTCGAATCCCTCGCGGCGCGTATTGTCAGTAGTTGTTGTCGAGGCGCCGAAAGAGGGCGTGGATTAAGAAAGCTCATTAATCACAAACTTCACGTGTCACTTCACTAAGAAATCACCAGGTGATTTCCGCTGCTGGCGCAACCAACTATTAACACACAAAAAAAACACCTGGCAATCCAGAACCTGCAATGAATTAAAGCTCTGTTGTGGGATTGATTCAAATCCTCAAGTGCTTCCCCGTTTGACACACAAGTGATATATCTTCATATCAACAGGTCAAAATAAACTAATTTATTTGGTGGATATTTGTGTGTGTGTGCGGTTAGTGGTGGCAGTGGTGGTGTGGTAGGTAACACGGTGGGTGGTTTGTTAGTGAATGGGGTATGTAACATGGTGGGTGGTTTGTTAGTGAATGGGGCATGTAACACGGTGGGTGGTTTGTTAGTGAATGGAGTAGGTAACGTGGTGGCTGGTTTGTTAGTCAATGAGGGAGATAAGACAGTGGGTGGTTTGTTAGTGAATTGGGTAGGTAAGACAGTGGGTGGTTTGTTAGTGAATGGGGTAGGTAGCACTGTGGGTGGTTTGTTAGTGAATGGAGTAGGTAATGTGGTGGCTGGTTTGTTAGTGAATCTGGTAGGTAACACAGTGTGTGCTTTGTTAGTGAATGGAGTAGGTAACACCATATGTGGTTTGTTAGTGAATGGGGTAGGTAATGCGGTGGGGGGGGGGGTTGTTAGTGAATGGGGTAGGTCATGCGGTGGGTGGTTTGTTAGTGAATGGGGTAGGAAACATGGTGGGTGGTTTATTAGTGAATGGAGTAGGTAAAATGGTGGGTGGTTTGTTATTAAATGGGGTCTGTCACAGGATGAGTTGTTTGTTAGTGAATGGTGTAGATAACACTGTGGGTGGTTTGTTAGTGAATGGGGTAGGTAACATTGTGGGTGGTTTGTTAGTGAATGGAGTAGGTAATGTGGTGGGTGGTTTGTTAGTGAATGTGATAGTAACACAGCGGCTGGTTTGTTAGGGAATGGGGTAGGTATCACAATGGGTGGTGTGTCAGTGAATCAGATAGGTATCAGGATGGGTGGTTTGTTATTGAATGGGGTAGCTAACAAGGTGAGTTGTGTGTTAGTGAATGGGGTAGGTTACACAGTGGGCGGTTTGTTAGTGAATGGGGTAGGTAACAAGGTGGGTGGTTTGTTAGTGAATGGGGTAGGCAACACGGTGGGTGGCTTGTTAGTGAATGGGGTAGGTAACACGGTGGGTGATTTGTTAGTGAATCGTGGATGATCAACACACGGAGGATTCTCCTGGACTAGCGGCCGGATAATCTTGAACACCTCCCGGTTAAATGGGCCACTCTGGGTTGCGCTAATTAGCAACTGAAATATGTCATACCAGCCAATATTAATTGAACATTGGACAGGCCTCGGTGCACACTGACACACTGACACTGACACACGCTGGCACACACGCACACACCCTTGACACATACTGATATATTATGTAGATATGTATATGTAGTACATGCTATCTGTATGTATATGCTATGTATATATATTAAGTATATATTATATAAATTATATATATATTATACATTTTTATATATTTTACATTATATATACAGTATATATTACATATATTATATATAGTATGTATATATAATATATATTATGTATATATAATATATATAATATATATAATATATATAATATATGTAATATATATAATATGTATAATATATATATAATATATATAATATATATATATAATATATATAATATGTATGCTATATATAATATATATATAGCATATATATATAATATATATAGTATATACTATATAGATAATATATGTATAATATATATATAATATATATGTAATATATATAATACATAAATATATATAATAGATATAATATATATAATATATATAGTATATATATATTATATATATTATATATATTATATATATTATATAATATATATAATATATATAATATATATAATATATATAATATATATAATATATATAATATATATATATATAATATATAATACATATAATACATATAATACATATAATATATATAATATATATTGTTTTTTGGTGGTTTATATTATTTGATTAAGCAGCATTAAATTTCAATCGCGAACAATAGCTCTTCTCCATTCCACTGCGCTCTACCTGTTTTTGTTTAGTTACACCCGAGCACCAGGCTAGCAAATGAAAAGTATAATTTGTCAAGTCATTGGTTTGACTTGGCTTGGGTTTGAACCGCCCGACCTGCCGCGTGGGAAGCGGGCGTTCGGCCGCTTTGGGGGCTTCACTGGGTGTAGACCAGGTGAGATGATGAAAGGCTGTCCGGAAGTCACGTGATCAACAGGAGATAACAACGGTCCTGGGAAATAATAAACCAAAGTACTTTATCAGTTGGCTTGGTCTCCTCAAACACAGTAATCTGTGTGATATATTTGGAGTGGGCCTAAACCCAGTGCACTATTTTCAGTTATTGACAGCGCAACTTAAAGTTGAAAGCATCACATTTTCAAAACCAAAACAATTATCTAGAATTGATTCTACATATCTAACTTAAATAATGATGGACTTATCAAGCATGTGTTGTCACATAGAAGGGCGTGCTGAGTGAATGTACTAGAACTTGTTCCTGCTGAAGCCTACGGTGTCAGCGTTTTGGCATACTTGCCGAAACCCATCCCTGGCCACCACCTAGCCATCGTGGGATTACCACATAATATGATGGTGACCGTGTGGCTGGGCGAGATAAGGGGGAGGGATTCTGCTTAAAGGGGCACTTCTTCCCTTCCCCGGTGTGAGCATTATAAAGGGAGTACTGTTTCCCATTTAGCCATCTCGATACTCAATACATACTTAATTGGAGAATTTGACAGGGGGTCGTTAAACAAACAAACACACAAACAAAAGACCTGTTACATGGGAAGTCTGCGCTCTACCGATTCGGCCACCGCATCCAGTGGGGAAGACAAAGTGGGTTGGGTAGAAATATAAGTAGGTTGTTGGAATTTTACATCCTGGCAACATCTAAGGTAACATCAGGACAGGTACTGACTTGTGACAGTGCACACTCGTGGCGATTTTATAGTGTTGTCCCACTGGGAAATCACGCCGCCAGCACCATGACCTGATATCCCACTCAGTCACAATATCATCCTGACACTGAGCCAACCAGTCCTTGCACTTTCCTAATAATGCTGAGCGCCTGGCTAGGAAGTGACAAGTATCAATGTTTATGTCATTGGTTTGACTCGACCAGGGTTCCCACGATCTACCAACACGGGAGATGGATGCTCAACTCATTCGGCGATCCCGTCTGGTCAAGTAATAGAAATATAATCTTTTGCAAGATACATATAGCGTAAAATAACCACCTATCAATCAATCAATCAATCATATAGCTGGAACATGGAGAAGGGACCGTGTAGAACCTTGCATTATTTATACTTGCATAATGAATTATCTGTCATATAATCCTCCAGTGCGACTGACACTTGTCGATACCCATTGGAGGAGAGGTGGACCACAGGTGGCGCCACATGTCAAGTGAGGAGTCATGTGTAGTATAACAATGCTAATATTGTTAATATATAATATCAATTAATATATAATGGATAATTCCCTTTGTATTTCTATTCTCGCTTAATGCGTTAGACATCACATATATATCATTTCAACCTGTATGTTGACGTTTTCAATATCCAGCAGCAGATCCTTAACTGGACAGACTGGTTTTAACCAGGCATCATTATCGAATATTGGATCCCAGCCTCCCCCCACCCCCCACCCCCCCACCCCGCACACACACACACGCCCCACAATCCACATCCCATACACTCACATAGGGAGATAAGGCTGACTTAACCTAATCCCAGTGCATGTCTAAGCCGTTATCAGTTGGACCCTGGGTGAGTCAGAGGCAGGTAGGTGAGTAGGTGAGTGGGTGGGTGGGTGGGTGGTAGAGGGGGAGGGAGGAGCCGGCATGTGGTTGGTGGGGGGAGGTGGGGGACCTTCTGACAATATCAACCATGCTGCGGATTATTACCTCATTGACGTGTTCTAATTGTGATATAGCCTCCCCTACCTGCTTTGCATATATATATATATATGCTGTATAAGAATTATATGAGTATAATAACCCAGAATATCCATCCTCTCCCTCGTCGGTTACTCAGCCCCGGGGACTATGGAGCCTCTCGTAGTCATCTACTACTCCAGCCTCCCGACCTCAGCTCAGTGGGGGGTGCCTCCCCCCTTTCACACTGTAACCCCCACTCACTGTACCGCTGGAAATTTAGAGGCTGTCATATATGGATCATTCTCAGAAACTGTGTATCATAGTTTTGGTTCCACGTTATACTGTTAATCATTTTGCCTTGTTTTTGCAGGGCAGTAAATCAATTAGTTATTGTTGAGCTTATTATTAGTATTAAGTATATTAGCTATACTACATGTTCTTAATATATCCCACAAATTGTATCAAAAGTACTGATTAGTATATGATTTTGCGCTTAAGTGAAAATACGAAAATTTGCATATCGACACCATACATCTACCAATATGTTTATACAAACTTTTTTCTTCAAAGAAACAATTCTTTTGGCTCAATTGTAATCAATAAAATCTTGCTTTTTTTTTGCTTTTTTTTTTGTACATTAGTTGTTTAAGCAGGGGAAATTTCAGTCGCAGGCGATAAGTCTTCCTCATTCCACTGCTCCTTGCCCTCTCCTAATAATGCCGAGCGCCTGGCTAGGAAGCGACAAGTATCAATTTTTAAGTCATTGGTTTGACTCGACCAGGATTCGAACCCACAAAATTTGTTTTATGTGTTAAAATGATGTCATGGAGGTTTGTTCAAATTATTTTATGGATGGGTGTTACACAGTTAATTTTAAAGCTTTCTTAATTTGGATCAGATCAAATTCAAAAAGTGAAGACAAACTAAATTCAACTGTGAGATATATGCACAACATATCAACCTTCATATGAATATGGATTCTGTTATTATGTGGAATGTTTTCTGCTATTATTTGGAACATTTTCACTTTTGGTTTCCACGTCACAAAGTGGTAACCAGTTTCTGAGAACGACCTATATATATATATCCATATATACAGTAAAACCTCTCTAACCGACCACCTCTACAGATCGACCACTCCCCTATATCGAACTCTTTATTTGGGTCCCAAACGATCGTCCATAGAATACCATTGTAATGATGAAAACAACCCTCTAAGCCGACCACCTCCCTAAATGGACCATTTAAAGTCGGTCCAATGGTCGGTCGATTTAGAGAGGTTTTACTGTATATATTTACCTATCTGTCTAACTACCTATGTATTTATATCTCTATTTCAACCGGACAGGGTGACGGAATTTGCAAGAGTACTGGCTGGCTTCCCATGTGGAAAGTTGTGTTCGAACCCTGGCTGAGTCAAAATAATTGATACTTGTAACTACCTCGTCCGGTGCTCGGTATTACTGGGATAGTAGGAGGAAAGCCCGGTACATACCGGGTGTGGTGGCCGAATCGGTAGAGCACAGGCCTCGCGTGCGGAAGATCGCAAGTTCGCCAGTTCGGTGCCCGGTCGAGTCAAACCAATGACTTAAAAATTGTTACTTGTTGCTTCCTAGCCTGGTGCTCGGCATTATTAGGATAGGGCAAGGACTGGTTAGCTCAGTGTCAGGATAATGTGACTGAGTGGGATATCGGGACATGGTTTCCACCGGCCTGATTTCCCAGTGGGGCAGCACTATAAAACCGCCATGAGTGCATACTGTCACAAGTCGGTACCCGTCCTGATATGACCTTAGATGTTGCTAGGATGTAAAACAACAACAACAAAACTACTATAACTGACCCTGTGGGGCGTGCGGGGAGGGGAGGTTTGTGGCGGGGAGAGGTGGTTGTGCGGCGGGGACCTGTGACGTCTACGTCGGTGTTTGGTTCTATCCCTGCTTCCGGTAATTGCCGGTTGGTGGCGCCACGAACTAAAGCCTCCAACCTCCCCCACATACCCCCATCTAGCCTCCATATCACATGTGTCAATAGCCATTCGGGTAATCCAGGTGTCAAGGTCGACACCCCCCCCCCTACACACACCCATGTATCGACAGGTGCTCATGCCCATCTGTACCCACAGGCCCTTGTGCTTCTCGCCACCTAGCGGCGGGCCGAAGCAACTAGACGAGCCACCTTACTAAGAAACACTAGTTTGTTGGCTTAAACAAAATATATATAAAATTGCAAACATATTTGTCTCCTTCTTCTTACGAGCAATGACTTCTCCATTCTCGATGTTGGTTGGTTGTTGGAGTGTTACGTCCCGGCAACATCTAAGGTCATATCAGGACAGGTACCGACTTGTGACAGTGCGCACTGATGGCGACTTTATATTGCTGTACCAGCGGCCTGATTTCCCAGTGGGGCAGCACTATAAGGTTGCCATGAGTGCTCACTCTCGCAAGTCGGGACACGTCCTGATATGAGCTTAGATGTTACCAGGACGTGAAACCCCAACAACCAAACTACTTAAAGAGTGGGACTTTAGGGCCAGCCAGAGTGGTACAGTGAGTGGCGGTTACAGTGTGCAGAGGTGGTGGCGCCACCATCGGAGCTGGGGTTGGGGAGGCTGGAGTAGTAGATCACTAGGACAGACGCCCGCAGTCCATGGAGCCAAGTGAGTGACGAGGGAAAGGAGGGATATTCTCGGTTATTATACTCGTATAATTCTTATACAGCATTGTTTATATCAAACTAACTTGGTGTCACAGTGGTTCTCTTATAATCTGTAAATAGCATTAACTGAAGCTATCACATATCCGAGATAATTTGTTGCTGTCATTTGATACAAATCTGACCATTTAAGATTTTCCTGTAAATTTCAATATGGGCATTTAAATGTGATTAACAAAACTGGCATAATAAAATGCGGCTAATCTTTTGCTGTGGATATGGATTGCCCTTGCTGCCGACACACCATTAACATTATTTGTTTTGTTGGGATTTTACGTCCTGTCAACATCTGTGGTCATATCAGGACAGGTAGCGACTAATGACAGTATGCACTGATGTCGACTTTATAGCATTGTCTCACTGGCAGATCAGGCTGCCAGCACCATGATCCGATATCAGACTGAGTCACATAATCCTGGCACTGAGCTGACCAGTCCTTCCCATATCCTAGTAATGCCAAGCACCAGGATAGGTAGCAACAAATATCAAGTTTGTAAGTAATTGGGATTACTCGACTGAGATTCGAACTCTTGACCTTCCGCACCTGAAGCTTGCGTTCTTAATGATTTGGGTACTGCATATAGTCTCATAAAAGTATCAAATTTTCAAAACCTCAACAGTTATTTATTTTTTGGTAAATATGTTTATTCTGCTGAATAAGTCTTTTGTCAGTGTCGAAGCACTGGTCTTCGAGCCATTTTTCAATTCAGGGTTATTTACACAAAAGGTATATAGAATAAGGTGTACAATACCTGTTGAATACACAATTTGCACAATGTAACACAATGAAATTCTAAATGTTGATTCTACATATCCAACTTACTCTGGTACATTTATTAAAGCGGCATAGTCCGATGAAATATAAAACTCTCAAAACCAAACCTATTATCTAGATTTGATTTTAAATAATTAACTTAGATACTGATGCACTTATTAAACATTTGTTTCTGGGTAGAAGGCAATACTGAGTCAATTTAACAGAACCTGTTACTGCAGAAGTCTATGGTGTCAGAGTTTTGACAAGCTTGCCAAAACTAATTTTCCATGTTTGCACTCAAAATATCTCAAAAGTTGACCATTTAAAATATAAGTAACTTTGAACTGATGTAAGGTAGATACGCGTGATCGATCTAATATATTTATCTCAGAAAAAATACAGAAATTCAAAACCATCAGACTATGCACTTTAAGCATTTGTTGCTGCATAAAATACTAGACTAGCCAATTTATTAGTAGTCATTTCTACTGAAACCTATACTGTCAGAATTTCTAGTGCATGAAGAAGTTAATCGCCCATGTCTTAACTTTAAATATCTCCAAAGTTAACCATTTGTAATAAACGTCACTTCAAGCTAAACTGTGGTAGATTATAACGATCGGCAAAATATATTTATCCAAAAAGAAGTCAGAAACTCAAAAACCTTGGACTATGCAACTTAAAGCCATTAGCAATCAATCAATCAATCAATCAACTCTGTGTTAGTCAGTATAGCATTTATGTTTCTTCTGTCGTGATCACTAAAGATAATGACCGTCCTGATATGACCTTAGATGTTGCTAGGACGTAAAACAACAACAAACAAAACAAACTATAGATAATGGTCTTTCCAAGATATATTATATTATATTATATTCAACACACCTATAGTGTCTATCTACAATATCCTGGGCTAGCTATTTGTATACTGAAAAAGCATTTATACAATATACTTATAGAAGCCAAGTAATACATGATTAACTGAGGTGGAGTGGTTGAGGTAGGTGTGTGGGGGTTAGTATATGTTATTAGGATCTTTTTTTTTCTTGAAGATTTATACTGCCTATCATGGATAAGTTTGAATAGACTTGTTTTCACCATTAGACAGTTTGTCGATATAAAGCCTGAGCCCACACTTTTACCGACCCAATGGATTTTTAACCTCCCACACCACATAGACATGGTATGAGAGCAACTGGCCTTTGATGACGCTGTAAGTTATACGCAGCAGTGGAAATCCAAATTGGCAGAGCTGGGGGCACGGGGAATCAAACCGCTGACCTTCAGATTAGGAGTCTGACCTAGAAAAAAGTCAGACACTCTAACCACTCCGCCACAGAGAACGCCACGAGACGCCATTGAGAATAGCAGAAGGACTTACCACCCCTCTCCCACCAACACCCCCCATCGACCCCCCCCAACCCCTAAAATGCAGATGGGGATGCATATCATACATGCTTCCTAAACATACCAAGAGGTTACCATCTTGTTTTTGATGTTTATTATTGTTGCAAACTTTTATTCCAGTTGACTAACTGATAACAGGTGGAGTTTTCTTTGTCAGCGCTGAGCTGTTAATCTTCTGGCCATATCAGTTATGGGTAATTTGAATTATTGATGGATGAGATGATGTGATAGTATGAAGAATAGAGACTGTAGCGAGTAACTATGTAAAAAGGCAGAGAGCTGGGAGACGGCAGGAGGGCGAGTGCCTGAGGGAGGCCGGCGGGCGACCTTATAAGGGAAGGGGGACGGGCGACAGCAGGTGAGGTGTGAATGCTGCCGGCCCGGGGGAGGGCGAGAGGTGGCGAGCAGCGGGCGTCGGGTGAGGCGCGAGTGCTGCGCGACACCGGGGGCGGGGGAGGGGCTGGCGGCGCGCCGCCGCCGGGTGAGAAGGCAGCGCGACAGCGCGGGGCGGGGGAGGGTCTCTTCCTCTCCTCGCATCAAACGCAATGCTTCGCATTACGACCAAAGCTGCATAGTATGATGAAAATATCAAATTTCAAAACCAAACCAATTATCTAGGTTTGATTTGACATACCTAACTTAGATACTGATGCACTTATTAAGCACGTGTTTCTGCGTAGAAGTCAATACTGAGTCAATTTAACACAACCTGTTACTGCATAAGTCTATGGTGTCACAGTTTTGGCAAGCCTGCCAAAACAAATTTTCCTTGTTTGCACTCACAATATCTCAAAAGTTTACCATTTATAATAAAAGTAACTTTGAACTAATGTAAAGTAGATACTAGTGATCGATCTAATATATTTATCTCAGAAAAAAATACAGAAATTCAAAACCATCGGACTATGCAACTTTAAAGCTGCATAGTGCAATGAAAATATCAAATTTTCAAAACCAAAACAATGACCTAGATTTGATTCTACATATCTAACTTAGATACTGGTTCACTTATTAAACATTTGTCATCACATAGAAGGGGATAACGATGCAATTTAATAGAATCTGTTACTGCAGAAGCCTATGGTGTCCGAGTTTTGGCGTGCTTGCCAAAATTAATTTGGCATGTTTGAACTTCAAATATCTCAAAAGTTAGCCATTTAAAATCAAATTTACTTCAAACAAAAGTAAGGTAGATTATAACGATCAACCTAATATATCTAGCTCAGAAAATGATAGAAACTCAAAACCATCGGACCATGCAACTTTAAACGCAGACTCTAAAGTTTCCTCCTGTAGAGGGCTACTTGGGCCTTCGATAAAGCTCCAGTCACTCCTACCCGGTGTCGTATTGTCAGCGCCCGGTCATCGTCAGCGGCCTGTCGTGGCTTCTGCGCATGCGCGGATTTTCGCACGTTGCGGCGATCACTGCTATTTGTTTTGTTTACACTCGGCGATTCGACGCTGATCGAGCTGCTACGTTAATATCGCTTGGAATTTAAGGTTAATTTAATTAAATTTCATTATTTGAGTATGTAATTCTGTTAAATATGATCGCATTCAATAGATTTCGGCCTAATCGGTCCCTAACACAGCCTGGTACCGTGCCTGAGCTTGTAGCCGGCGAGGGAATGGGTCTTTTGCATATGTCTTAAAATCCGCGCATGCGCAGAAGCCACGACAGGCCGCTGACGATGACCGGGCGCTGACAATACGACACCGGATTAGAGGCCGGACGAGCCCCAGACCGTGATCCGGGGTGGTCAGTGGCGATCCGGGGTGATCCGTGGCTCGTCCGTGGTGATCCGGCATGATCCGGCGTGATCCATGGCTGGTCTGGTGTCCGCCCCGGATGTTTGAAACATCCGGGGCAGTCCGGGGCATCCGGGCTCGATCCGGCATGGTAGTAGTAGTAGTAGCAAAACAGCCCCGGACCACCCCCGGACAGCCTGGACATGCCCCGGTTCACCCTCGGACTACCCGGACCAGTAGGTGTGACTGGGGCTTAAGCAGTTTATCGGCGTAAACAATAAAAGTTATAAAACATAGCAATCACAATCAATGTGTGATCATTGTATTTGTGAGGCGGGCCTACATGAGACGAGCAAAGATACTTTTTGCGAGCACACAGACAAACAAAAGCCTATATTCACTTTTACCGGGTACACTTACAGGATAGACATATATATTCTAGTGGTTTACGCATGGCACTAGTGCCATTCTGTCGAGCGGACGGTACCCTTGTATCCCAAGTCTACCTCACCTCGTGTGTATGTAACGTCGGATTGTCTAACTGTAAGGCCAAATTAACAACAAGTTTGTGATTGTCCCCGTCCGTGCCTGAAAAATTCGCCCGCCTCCAATTATTTTTTTGTGTGTAACTGTTAAAAAATGCATCGGGCTAGCAGCAATACAATGTTTGTATCAATTATTAAGTCATTGGTTTGACTCGGCAAGGGTTCAAACCCAGGAGTTCCTGAATCCCATGACCTACCAGAACAGGAGACGGACGCTCAACCCATTTGGCTATCGTGTCTGGCTAAGTATTACGTCTATGTCAAAAATATATAATCAGTATAAAAACCGCCCGCCCGACCCTGATTTTTATTTCAAAAGGACGATCACTATTTTTTTATTTTGTTGTTGGCCTAATTGTAATTTGTATGTTTCGTCAGATTTAATGGATTCAGCTCTGCACGTGTAAGGATCGGCTAAAACGAGATTGATATGTGTTATCTGTCAATACCTTAGGTACACTTGATCGAACCCAGTGCAAGTCTACCTTACCTCGTGTGCTTTATTTGCGAGTCCGAATTCCGCCTGGGCCATGTTATATCTGGGTCTCTATCGGCGTTAGGAGCGGCACGGGCGGGGGAGGGGGGGCAGGTCGGCGTAGGGCGTGCAGGGGAGAGGGGGTGGGGGCCTGGGCTGGGAGATGGGGAAGGGAGGGGAGAGAAGGGGAGTGCGTAGGGGGGCGGTAGGGGAGGGCGTGGGGGGAGGGGCACGAGGGGGGGGGGCCTGGGGCAAGGGGGAGGTGGAGGGTAGGGGCGTACCCCCCGTAGGGGGATGGGGGAGATGGGGAAGCTGGGCGGAAGGGGGGGCGGGGGGGTGGGGTGGGAAGGGATTGGGAGCTGGGAGAGAAAGGAGAGTGGGGCGGGCGAGGGGGGAGAAGGGGAGGGGCGTTCGTACGGGGAGGGGAGGGGCGTATGGGGAGGGGGAAAGTGGAGCTGGGAGAAGGGGGGAAGGAGGGGTGGGGGGAATAGGTGTGAGGTGGAGGAGGGGGTAAGGGGCGTCGGGGAGGGATGGCGGGCAAGTGGGACGAAGAGGATGAAGCGGTGGGAAATAGGGGATGAGTGGATGGATGGCGGGAAGGCGTAGGGGGAGGGGATGGAGGCTGCGTATGGGGCTGCGTTGGGTGAGGGGGTGGAGGCTGCGTAGGGGGGGGGAGGGGAGGGGAATATGGGGTGTGTGGAGGGAGGGGGAGATCGGGGGAAGGGGCGTAGGGGGAGAAGGGGAGGGTGGCAGACGGAGGGGGCAGGGTGGACGGGGGGAAGTAAGGTGGAGGGGAGTGGGCGAGGAGACCGGAGAGTGGGAGGGGGAGCGTGCAGGCAGCGGGGAGGGGTGGGGGTGGGGGTGGGGGGCTTCGTGGGAGATGCACATGGAAGAGGGAGGGAGGAGTGGGAGAGAAGGGGGGAGGGGGTAGGAGGGAAAGGGGCGAGGGACTGGGAGTGGTGGGGAAGAAGGTGGGGGTTGGTTATTGGAGTTGTGCGTCCTTGCAACATCTAAGGGCATATCAGGACGGAGAAGATCGGGATGGAAAAGGCAGGGATCATGGAGGACGAAAGGAAATAGAAGGAATAGAAGGAGGGGAAAGGGACAGACGGAAAGGGAGGAGGACAGAATTGAGGGAGGTGAGAGAGGAGCTGGGAGGGAGCGGGGAGGGAGGGAGGAGGAGGGGGGAGGCGGGGGGGGGGCAGATACATGCCGAATGTGCACGCACACATGCGGCGGCCTACCTGTCTGTCCTGATCAATCCTACACGGTGACGAAATACTAATACACAACACTAACTGAAACTCATACACACACCCACACACACTCACCTTCACCATGCACACGCACTCACACACTTGCTATACAGACACAGGCGGCATCAACCAAACGGAGGCCTGACTGCCTGTCCTGCCATTCCTAGGCCCACTCCTGCCCCTCTCCACTGCCCTCCCACTAGCCAACCTTCCACCCCCAACTTGGCTACAGTTCACGTGTCCCCCCGTCAGTGTGACATCAGGAAGGGTTGGATGACACAAGAGAAGAGATACTTCAGTGGAAATATAACAAGTACACATTGGAGCCACAGCCAGTACACAGGGGAATCGTAACCAGTAGATAGTGGAGCCGTAACCAGTACATAGTGGAACCGTAACCAGTACATAGTGGAACCGTAACCAGTACATAGTGGAGCTGTAACCAGTACATAGTGGAGCCGTAACCAGTACATAGTGGAACCGTAACCAGTACATCGTGGAACCGTGACCAGTACATAGTGGAACTAACTGGTACACATTGGAACCACAGCCAGTACACAGTGGAACCATAACCAGTACATAGTGGATCCATAACCAGTACATAGTGGAACTAACCAATACATAGTGGAACTAACCAGTACATAGTGGAACAATAACCAGTACATAGTGGAGCCGTAACCAGTACATAGTGGAACTAACCAATACATAGTGGAACAGTAACCAGTATATAGTGGAACTAACCAATACATAGTGGAACTAACCAGTACATAGTGGAACAGTAACCAGTACATAGTGGAACTAACCAATACATAGTGGAACTAACCAATACATAGTGGAACCGTAACCAGTACACAGTGGAATTAACAAGTGCATATTGGAATCACAACCAGTACACAGTGGAACCACAACCAGTACACATTGGAATCGTAACCAGTACATAGTGGAACTAACCAATACATAGTGGAAGTAACCAATACATAGTGGAACAGTAACCAGTACATAGTGGAACTAACCAATACATAGTGGAACTAACCAATACATAGTGGAACCGTAACCAGTACACAGTGGAATTAACAAGTGCATATTGGAACCACAACCAGTACACATTGGAATCGTAACCAGTACATAGTGGAACTAACCAATACATAGTGGAACTAACCAATACATAGTGGAACAGTAACCAGTACATAGTGGAACTAACCAATACATAGTGGAACTAACCAATACATAGTGGAACCATAACCAGTACATAGTGGAACTAACCAATACGCATTGGAACCGTAACCAGTACATAGTGAAACTAACCGGTACATAGTGGAACCATAGCCAGTACACAGTGGAACTAACCAATAACAAGTGGAACTGTAACCAGTACATAGTGGAACTAACCAATACATAGTGGAACTAACCAATACGCATTGGAACCGTAACCAGTACATAGTGGAACTAACCAGTACATAGTGGAACCACAACCAGTACATTGTGGAACCACAACCAGTACACAGTGGGACCATAACCAGTACATAGTGTAACTACAACCAGTATATAGTGGAACCACAACCAGTACATAGTGCAACCACAACCAGTACATAGTGCAACTACAACCAGTACATAGTGCAACACACAACGAGTACATAGTGCAACACACAACCAGTACATAGTGCAACCACAACCAGTACACAGTGCAACCACAACCAGTACATAGTGCAACCACAACCAGTACATAGTGCAACACACAACCAGTACATAGTGCAACACACAACCAGTACATAGTGCAACACACAACTAGTACATAGTGCAACCACAAACAGTACATAGTGGAACCAACCAGTACATAGTGGAACTAACCAGTACACAGTGGAACACCAACCAGTACACATTGAAACACCAACCAGTACACAGTGGAACCACAACTAGTACACAGTGGATATTTAAGGCAGCCACCTCGTATTACTATGGTAGGTTTGCCTCATTAGTTTAATTAGAAGTAAATGTTCATCTCGATATTAGTTATTACCGCTACCTGTTTGATTGTATGTTTGTTAATGTAGACTATTCACTGGACTTGTAGATTATTTACTGGACTTGTAGATTATTCACTGGACTTGTAGATTATTTACTGGACTTATAGATTATTCACTGGAATTGTAGGTTATTCACTGGACTTGTAGATTATTCACTGGACTTGTAGATTATTTACTGGACTTGTAGATTATTCACTGGACTTGTAGGTTATTCACTGGACTTTTAGATTATTCACTGGACTTGTAGATTATTTACTGGACTTGTAGATTATTCACTGGACTTGTAGATTATTTACTGGACTTGTAGATTATTCACTGGACTTGTAGATTATTCACTGGACTTGTAGATTATTCACTGGACTTGTAGGTTATTCACTGGACTTGTAGATTATTCACTGGACTTGTAGATTATTCACTGGACTTGTAGATTAGATATTGGACTTGTAGATTGTTTACTGGACTTGAAGTGGTGTTAGCTATCATGGTGTTTATTTTGCTTTTAGACAAAATCCTTATTAAATGTAGTTTATTCATTAAAACAATGCCTTTTGTCAGCGCCAGACTCTCGGCTTCCAGTCATACAGTAAAAGTGATCAATCCATAAATGAAACTATCATTTGCTATAACACACTGCATGCAATTGCAGTTTGATTAATACATCAGGTGAATATGTATTACATAGCATTGCATGGTTCCAGAACTTTAAACAAATTATTATATAGAGAGAGATTTTGTTTATATATGGATAGTGATAAACCCTTTATCGTGTCTAATAATGCCTGTAGTGTCCTACACCCCCCGCCCCTCCCTGTCTGGGTGGGGGCCCCCCCATCATGCAATGCTCCCCTCCTGCGCGGGGCCTAGCCTCCACTCGCTTGGAGGAATTAAAAAAATAATAAAGCAGTTGGGGTCTAAGTTACTCCCAACTCATATCGCATACTTGTCTCTATCGATATTATACTTAACTCTATCTCTATTCCTGTACTTAAGATAACGTAAGAATTATTATATAAATATATATGTGTGTAATATTGCTTGGTTATTGAATGTTGGCATTTCCCAGCCAGACAATCATTGTAATAAAAAGTATCTGTTGCACGTGTCTGTGATTGTGTGTCTATGTATCGTAACTTTGTTGTTGTTGGTAAATATTTTATTTATCTGAATACATATTTTGTCAGCGCCAGGGCACTGGTCTTCCAGCCGTTGGAGTGATCGCATTTTATCTGTACATAGTGGAAGTGGAAAGTGTTGCATTGTGTGCAGCACAACCCATTCTGAAGATAAAAAGAAAGTGAGGGAGCAACCTATGCTGTATAGTATACAGCATAGGTACTCAAGATAGTGCAAGGTATATGCATCAAGATAGAGTGTGCAGTAATGTACACTAGTGGTTAAATCATATGCTGTGTTTGTATATCAGTAAGATTTGGTTTTAATAATGGTTAGTCTTTAAATAGTGCCATTTTGTGCATGTATAGTGGTTTATATTGTGTGCATTGCTGGTTGAAGATGTAGTTATTCAGTGATGGTAGTGGGTCTCGAGTAGTGGTAGTGGGTCTCGAGTTATTGAGTTATAATAGTTGTTTGTCAAATGTGGATGGGGGGGGAGGGGATTGGCATTTTCTGGCTATTGCACCTGAGCTCTCCATATATGTGTATACATACACATACACACATATAGATATATACACACATACATACACATAGAAATGTATATATTTTTTTTTCTGGATGTAGTAAGGCTATATTCATTTAATAGGCTTATCACACTGACAAGAAAGGCGGGCTCAGCCGACAACTATTTAGATTATTTGGATAGTGTGACTGAACCGAGCCCGCCTCCTCTACCCCATTACCTCCCCTACCCCTACCCCATACCGCTTACCTCCCCTACCCCTACCCCCTACCCCCTTACCTCCCCTACCCCTACCCCATACCCCTTACCTCCCCTACCCCCCTACCCCCTACCCCCTTACCTCCCCTACCCCTACCCCCTACCCTTACCTCTCCTAACCCCTACCCCCTACCCCCTTACCTCCCCTACCCCTACCCCATACCCTTACCTCCCCTACCCGCCTACCCCCTTACCTCCCCTACCCTACCCCTACCCCTTACCTCCCCTACCACCTACTCCCTACCCCCTTACCTCCCCTACACCCCTACCCCATTACCTCCCCTACCCCTACCCCATACCCTTACCCTCCCCTACCCCCCTACCCCTACCCCATTACCTCTCCTACCCCTACCCCATACCCCATACCTCCCCTACCCCTACCCCATTACCTCCCCTACCCCTACCCCATACCCCTTACCTCCCCTACCCCCTACCCCTACCCTCTTACCTCCCCTACCCCTACCCCTACCCCTTACCTCCCTACCCCTACTCCCTACCCCCTTACCTCCCTTACCCCATACCCCATAGCCCCTTACCTCCCCTACCCCTACCCCCCTACCCCCTACCGCATTACCTCCCCTACCCAATACCCCCCTACCCCTCAGGTGAGTGTGCATTGTTCACAAATCGGTGCCTTATCCTGGTGTAATCTTAGGTGCTGTTGTTAGAACATAAAACCCCAGCAAACAAGACGAAATAAACCCTATCCAGAAGGGCCAGGGAACCAGGTTAGATTGGAAAGGGAGGGGGGGGGGGACGAGAAATGGCTAAATCCTGGTACTTTTTTTTTCTTTTTTTTTTTCTTGAAGATTTATACTGCCTATCAAGGATAAGCCTGAATAGGCTTGTTTGCAACATTAGACAGTTTGTCGATAGAAAGCCCGAGCCTACACTTTTACCGACCCAATGGATTTTTAACCTCCCACACCACATAGACATGGTATGAGAGCAACTGGCCTTTAGTGACGCTGTAAGTTATAGACATTACCATTCTTTCTCCATTGGAGCTGTGCATGTACATATATCTTCATTTAATTGTTAATTCTTTTGTTTAATTGCATTATATTATATTTTTTTGGAGTCCTTTTTAGAGAGAGGGAGAGAGGCGAAATGTCCCAGCACATGATCGACAGACCCGGCACTGCCATTGCAAACTAATCTTTTGGACCGGCACTTATCGCGTTTTGGAAAAGAGCTCTTGAATGGTCTGTCCAGTTTTTGTAAGCCCCCTATTGGACGAGCTTGTGAGATAGTGCTTGGGATAGTACTTTTTGGTGTTGTGATTATTCCTCGAAGTACACTTAAATTTCAGTCCCTACTACTAGTACTTCTAAAATGGTTAAATTTTGAAAGCACTTAAAGGCTAATTCGCTACACTCGGCTAACAGAAGACAGAGAAGACAAAGTGGTTTTAGGAATTTAATAAAAAGTAATCGTAACCAATGTGGTTGAGCAGTTCAAGGCATTTGGGCGACAGAGACCCTAGTGTTCATCAATTGCTGACTGGAGCAGATCGAGGCAAGGCCTCAGAGTTCAGTGTAGAGCCAGGAGGCAGCAGAAGATGAATCAGTGCTCACCCCCCAAAGAAAGAGGGTGGGTGGGCGGGGAAGCGAAGTGTGCTGCAGGGCGTGCTGTGTGAAAGTGACTTTAGGGGTGCGCGGCAGAACCGAGGAAGACAGAAATAGAACAGTAGCAGGACAGAAATAGAACTAGCCTCGTGAGCGGATTACCCATGTTAGCCTCCGCCAACATGTACAATTTACTTAAAGCTGCATAGTCCGATGAAAACATCAAATTTTCAAAACCAAATTAACTATCTAGATTTGATTCTACATATCAAACTTAGATACTAGTACATTTATTAAACATTTGTCACCACATAGAAAGGGGTACGGAGGCAATTGATTAGAACCTGTTTCTGCAGAAGCCGATGGTGTCAGAGTTTTGGCATGCTTTTCAAAATTTATTTAACATGTTTGCACTTCAAATAGCTCAAAAGTTAGCCATTTAAAGTAGACGATAATTCAAGCTAAAGGAAGGTAGATTGTAACTATCGATCTAATATATTTGTCTCAGAAAATGACAGAAACTCAAAACGATCAGACTATGCATATTTAATCAGAATTCGGTCGGATAAACGAGGTCCTAAATACTTTATTATATTAACCACTAATACAGTCAATGCGGCCAAACCGCTAAGTGGCTAATAGTTGTTTAGATCCACAGGTGGACGGATAAACTGGGTGCAACTGTACTGTCAATGACAACTGGTCCAAATGCGGTGACAGCAGTTTAAGAAATCCAATTGTCTTCATAAATGAGATCTCTTCCGTGAAAATATATCTGAGTGAAAAGAAAATGTGCTTTTGAAAGGATGTGTGTATATCCACATATGTGTACATATAAATAAGGAACCTAAGCTGATTATATATAAATATATTTATATGTCTATTGATATATATATGGATTTTACCTCGGTATACCGCCTCTGGCTAGCCGCAGGCTAGGGAGAAGGAAGCACATCCGGGTCCAGCAATTAGCATAAGTGACTCACAACGGGAGGACGTTTGTGAGTTGCTCCAACAGGATTTATCTACTAAGACTACTTATTCACAAAGTAAGTAATGCAAAGTTAGTTTAATTTGTGTATGATGCATTATAGCATCACATTATGAAAGTTCAGAACTTTCTCAGGTCCCTTTTGGACTTTGTACGTGTTTTTTACTTGAGGATAGAACACTGGGTGCCGCTGGCACGAACGAAACCGATAGTCCTTTGTTCTATCGAAACCTGTTTTTGAGACAGGGAGAAATGGTAACCCGAGTTGCTCATTTCCTAAGGAAATTCTCCTGGATCCTAATAGAGGATGTTGTTGGGATGCTTCTGGGTGTTTTTTATAGACACCCCAGACCGGTTTAAGGCGAACCTCCGAGTTTCGTAATATTTTCTCCAACTTGCTGGCATCGTAGCCGCGGGTGGGAGAAGTGTACGGAACAGAGAGAGTGGGCGATCTAAGGATCGATTCCCCCCGTTTGGTTGGTTTCGTTACCATGCACCTACGGCAAACTTTAGCTTCACGCCTGTACTGAAACGTTGTAATACACGTAACTCTGTACCTTTACCTCAACCCAGTTTACTGGATTACACATTGTGTAGTTGAGATGATTCCGGTTTAAGTAACACCCCTTGTCGTTACAGAAACCGATGGCCACTCGGCGGAATAAGCTGCCCGCGGCAGCCGTGGGCATCGCCCCTCCGGATTACGATTCGTCACCAGCTGCTACGGCTCCGCCATCCCCACAGCCCGGGGCCCAGACGTCCGACCGGGACAGTGACCAACCACCTCAACCCAAAGATTGGGAGGAAAAGATGGCAACAATGATGGAGGAAAAGATGCGCCAATTCCAGGCTCTTTCCTTTGCGGGCCCTTCCCAAATCCCTGATGAGGATTGGGAAGATTTTTCCGACGATGAGGAAGATACGCTTTCGGCCACTGAGGTTACGAAACCGAAAGCGCGCAGCAAGAAACGCCGCAGAGTGAGCAGCTCAGGTGATGAGTTCACCAAGGAGGCTAACGCTAAAAGATCTAAGAAATCGAAAAAGAAAAAGAAGAAGAAAGACTCGTCCTCGGACTCGTCCTCGGACTCCTCATCCACAGACTCAGATTCCGATGCGGTACGCGCTGGGGTTTACGCCAAAATAGGCGCTAAGATCGGAAAGAAAATTATAAAAAAGAAGGCAAAGAAGGTTCGCACTACTACCATGATGCGAAAAACTGTTAATGGCCACTTTACCACCTTCAAACCAGCGGAGGTCATTAACAAGTTGACCGAACAGATATCCGGGATCAAAGGTATCCCCGCGACGGTCAGTAAGGAGATGGATGCTGGCATCCATCTGTCAGACGAACGTCGCCGCTATGAAACTGCCCTATGTTTAATCCATAAGGCAGTTTTGGGGTCCTTGACTTCCATTATCCCGGTCGCTAACCGCATGCAAACCGAGAATAAGTTCTCGTCCTTGGCTCGTGTAATGGACAGGGGCATTGCCTTGCTCGCTGCAGCGAGTAACTACATGACACATCGCAGGTTCGAAAACGTGTTCAAATCCGTCACTACGACGCTGGGAAAGAAGTCGCCCGGTCAAAGAAAGTGACGGATAATGACGGCAAGGAATACACAGTGTATTCGGGACCTACCCCCATCAAAGGCAAACCTTTGGACAAGTCCAAAATGTTCGGGGGTCAGCTCGCCTACCTTTACAAGCAAGTAGAAGTAGACAATAAGAGTGCCAAGAACACGGAACAGAAGGGCCGTAAATTCCAGAACCCCCTCGGGTTCAGGTGAAACCGGACGGATTTTCGCTTCCGACGAGGAGGAAGGCCGTTCAGGGGCGGACCATCCTTCGGATACAGCCAGAGGGGAAGAGGTCGAGGCGACAGACAACCCTCAAACTGGAACGACAACCGCGGTTACAGAAGGGAGTTTGTTCCCAAACCACAGTTCCCCAAACCAGGGAACAAGTAGAAAACGCCACACAAACAATTCAGCCTCCTGGCCCTGAAATGGTCACAGAGGAAACACAAACTTATGTAAGCAAGTTTAAAGCTGGCAACATTGCTAATTATTTACATCAATGGCAACAATTAACCACTAACCCAGAGGTTCTTAGTATTATTAAAGGCATTAAAATTCCTTTCACTGAATTACCTGTCCAGAAAAGAGCACCTTTTCCATATAAATTCAATTCGGAAGAAAGATTTAAACTTAATGAACAGGTAATGATTTTTGAAGCCAAAGGCATTATCAAAAGGGTAAAACATACTAAAGGTGAATTCATTTCAAATATTTTCTCCACTCCTAAACCCGATGGGACCATAAGAATGATCTTAGATTTAACTAAATTAAATGAAATCATTGAATACCAACATTTCAAAATGTTTTCCTTAGAAACAGCTCGTGACTTGATTACCCCAGAGTGTTGGCTAGCGAGTGTAGATTTAAGAGATGCGTACTATACCGTACCTATTCAGGAATTAGATCGCAAATATTTAAGATTTGTCTGGAATGGGCAGCTTTTTGAATTTACCTGCCTACCAAATGGTTTGGCGTGTGCTCCACGCCTTTTTACTAAGTTGTTGAAACCAGTTTTTTCAGCAATGGCAAAACTTGGTCATTGCATGTTTCCATACATTGATGATTCTTTCATTATGGGACAATCTTTTACACAATGCGAGCTCGCCGTTCAAGATTTATGTCAACTTTTCTCAAATTTGGGTTTCTTCATACATGATAAGAAATCTGTTTTTTCTCCTACTAAGGAGCTTAAGTGTCTAGGTTTCATTTTAAACACTACGGCTATGACCGTGTCACTTACACAACAAAAGAAAGATAAGCTTCGGGACACAGCGATACAGCTGTTAGACACATCTAGGCCAAAGATAAGAGAGGTCGCAGTGTTAATTGGTATAATGATTTCGTACACCCCCGCTATTTTATATGGCGGCGCACACGTTAAGTCCCTGGAAATTGATAAAAATCTAGCTTTGGCCCGAGCAAAGGGTAATTTTGAAAAGAAAATGTTTATTTCTGAGAACGGGCTAGCCGACATTTCTTGGTGGCTAAGTCACTTTGATAAGTCTCCCAATCCCATTAGAATGGGTGAACCCAACACTACAGTTACAACTGACGCGTCACTGCAAGGTTGGGGGGCACATCGCAATGATGTAGCAACGGGGGGACGATGGCTAGAATCGGAAATTTCCGATCATATTAATGTTTTAGAGTTAAGAGCCATTTACTTAGGTTTAACAAGCCTTGTTAAAGTACCGAAACATAATGTACGTATCCTTACGGATAATACCACAGCGATGGCTTATGTCAGAAATATGGGAGGTACAAAATCAATACAGTGTAACGAAATAGCACTACTCATTTGGAATTGGGCTCAAAAGTTTAAGGTTTGGTTAACAATAACACACATACCCGGTACGCAGAATATTCTTGCAGACAAGATGAGTCGCCATTTCCATGACCACTTAGAGTGGTCACTAAACCGATCAATTTTCAAAGAAATCTGTGCCACTTGGGGCTTGCCGGATATAGATTTATTTGCTTCACGTAATAACTTTAAACTGGACAAATATGTTTCGTGGCACCCCGAACCAAATGCATGGCACATAGATGCCTTCTCACTGAATTGGCAAGATCATTTCTTTTACATTTTTCCCCCTTTTACCATTATTAGCAAAGTCGCCAGAAAGATACAAATGGACAAAGCACACGCCATCCTCATCGTCCCGGACTGGGACACTCAACCGTGGCTAGCCAGACTAGTCTCGACGGCCAAAAGCAGCCTACGCTTCCCAAGATACCGAGGAAACCTGAAACATCAGGGACCATTAGCACGCCACGGAAACATGTCGACGACTCCTTTGGTAGCATTCCTTTTTTAAACAAGTATTTGGAACAATTCGGCTTGGACAAAATAACACAACAACGGTTGGTATCTCACGCGTGGAGGAAGGGAACAGTAAAAATGTATACAACCTATTTAAAGAAATGGGGTATATATTGCTTACTTAAGAAAGTTAAGCCAATGAACCCGACAATATCCCAGGTAGGACGATTTCTACGGTTCTTAGAGGACGAAGGTTTAGGTTATGGCGCTATCAATGCAGCCAGATGTGCTCTATCAATTATCCTACCTAGGATTAATGGACAAACAATGGGTAAACACCATGTTATTTGCTGGATCGTACGATCAATTTATCAGAGGAACCCTCCTAAACCCAGAAATAATAGGTTTTGGGATGTATCTCTGGTTTTTAAACTCTTCAAAGAATGGCCAGAGAATAAGTTCCTGGACATTAAACTATTAGGGTTCAAAGTAGCATTGCTTCTTCTGCTGGTTACAGGACACAGGGGCCAAGCTATAGTCGCCCTGTCACTCAATGGTCTTGAAATCGATAACAAGGAAGCAACGTTTGATTTAACAACTTTGTTAAAATCAAATCGTTTAGGTGATCCCCTGTCGACAATCAGTGTCACTAGTTTCACAGAGGATCGAAAATTATATGCCTACCGGTTACAAAGTTTGAAATCTGGGCCAACAATGAACAAATATGGCAGACCGGCTGCCAAACCCACCGTTTTGGCGCCACCTAGGGCAGTCCCAGACTAGCAGGGAATGGTCATTGATTGGACAATATCGAGATATCCCTAATGAACCAAATGCAGGATAATCAAATATTAATCAATCGCTAATAATCAATAATTAGAACCATTTAATTCCGGCATTTATATACGCATAATATATTATACTCCCTATATATATAATTTTCTTAATTTATCAAATTAATTTCGAGTTGATAGTTCTGTTTATGGAAAATCCATACCATGGCATGTTATCAGTTAACTTCTCAGGCCTGTCAGGTAAGTTTAGATATTATTTCTTTATATCTACAGTATATATACAATCTAAACCACATACATATACACAGATATGTATATATATACATATATCTAAGCTAGATTATCAATCTGACCGATTAATATCCTCTCCTGAACCTTGGTGTGTTTTTGGTCTTTTTTTTTTTTATTGAGCATGATTTAGTCCACTTTCGGTCTGCGTACTGAAATCTTGGTATTTAATTAATCATTGACTCGTGAACTCTTGGGGGTCTCTAATTAATCACTGGTCATGGATCCTGGTGTCTCTAATTAATCATTGAATCCTGAACTTGTGGTGTCTCTAATTAATCATCAACTCATGAACTTGTGGTGTCTCTAATTAATCATCAACTCATGAACTTGTGGTGTCTCTAATTAATCATCAACTCATGAATGTGTGGTGTCTGTAATTAATTGCCAGCTTGTGGATGATGGTGACTAATTAATGGTTGACTTGTGGTGAACTCATGCGACTTATGAATTTGTGGTGTCTCTAATTAATCATCGACTCATGACTCATGATGTGTCTAACTAATCGCTGTTTCACAAACTCTTGGTGTATCTAATTAATCATCGACTCATGACTTCATGGTTTCTCTAATTAATTGTTGGCTCCTGATCACATGGTGTCTCTAATTAATTGTTGAATCGTGAACTTGTGGTGTCTAATTGTGGACTTGTGAATTCTTAGTTTCTCTAATTAATTTCTGACTCATTAACTATTGCTGTGCTTAACTACTCGCTGACTCATGAACTCTTAGTGTCTCTAATAAATCATTAACTCATGAACTCATGGTGTCTCTAATTAATTGTTGACTCATGAACTTGTGCTGTCTCTAATTAATTGTTGACTCATGAACTTGTGGTGTCTCTAATTAATTGTTGACTCGTGAACTTGTGGTGTCTCTAATTAATCATTGACTCATGAACTCATGGTGTCTCTAATTAATTGTTGACTCGTGAACTCATGGTGTCTCTAATTAATCATTGACTTGTAAACTTGTGGTTTCTCTAATTAATCAGGGACTTGTGAACTTGTGGTTTCTGTAATTAATTGTCGGCTTGTGAACATGTGGCATGTCTAGTTAATCGTCGACTCATGAACTTGTGGTGTCTATAATTAATCGCCGACTCGTGAACTCGTTTGTGGTGTCTCTAATTACTCGTCAACTTGTGGTGTCTGTATTTAATCGTTGACTCGTCAACTCTTGGTGTTTCTAATTAATCGACGACCCGTGAATTTTTAGTGTATCTAATTAATCGCCAGCTCGTCCTCGATGCACCGCCTTTTCTTACTGGAGCCCCGTCCCTCTTTGCAGGTAGAGGCCAGGACTAGGAATTCAAAACGTCTTATTTTGTCAAGGCGTATTGAAAAACCAAGACAGTTTTCAAATAGAAACAAATAGGAGTAACCTATCAGGTTCTACAACTTGTTTAATATTCAATAGATAACCTAACAAAACATACCAGTAGAAAAGGCTTAAATAGCTCTTTGCAGTGTCTATGATGACACTATTTTCCAATGAATATTCTGTCCATAATTAAATTGAAATTACATTAAAAATTGACATTTGTTATTGTGCCTATAAGTATAACATTGCAGTGCTTGTATTATAGACGTAGTCATTTTAACTGGGGAACCATTTTGGTCTGTTCCAATAATCACTTGTCTTAAAATAAAAGCATTGTACATAGTTAATGAGAAATAACCAGGAATATGAACAAATCATGATGTATGGCATCATATAAACCATTAGTCTAATATATACACAGGCAGATGGGTTGTTGTTTTAGCAGTCCACCCAATGGTGGCCACTGGAGGTGGGTGTGGGTGTGGAGGTGGGTGTGGGTGTGGGTGTGGTGGGTGTGGTGTGTGATTACTCTACCTGTGGAGTACATTCACCTGTCACCACCTGTTCGCCTATTTGAGAACAACATGAGACTTAATGACTTTGGTGAATATAGTTAATGAACATATTTATTCGAATAGGGTTTCTTATAATTATGATCAGAGATGTTATGTAAGTTGCTCTTAATTTCTACTGTTATTTGATATCTTTATAATTCTGGTATTATTGTTATTATTACCAATATTATTAGGACATGTGGTATGCAGGTATTGCAATACCTCAAGGAGTTTGACGCCCCTGCCCTGCAGAGTTGTAAACCACTGCCTTGTGGTACAGGTTCTTGACAGAACCGAAGGCGAAGGGAGCAAACCCTAAACAGAAAACCATGTCACTGTGGCAGCATTAAGGGCGGTTGATGTATGTAACTGCCAACATCTCCCGACCAGCCACTGGAGGGACAAATAGTTTTGTGCCTGTCTGCACATGTTCTTGCTGGTGTGAAACCTCTATTTGCTCCCCGAGAGAGTGCCGCTGGTAACTTACAAAAGCCAGCAGCACTTCAACACTTTTGCAGGCAGCTTTCATGATGATGATGACGATGATGATGATTAGGACATGATTAAGAAATCCTGCAAATGATTTCTATATTGCCCCCATCTGGATGCAGGCAGCATATTAAACTATTGTTTATGCACCACCTCATGAGATGAATTGTAAATCCACAACACACCAACACACTCCTGTTGCACAGACTGGTATGTGTCCCAGTATCTGCTGGTAGGACCCCTATATTCATGCATATAGAAAAGGTTTGGCTGTCGTCATGGATCAGTGAATATGACCCACATGCGCACTAACCTGAACATGTGGACTTGAAGTGAGAGCTGGGAGACTGTTGGAGTCGATTTCCAGGAAAGGGGAAGCAGAGAGTGCCTGGTTACAGGGGGCCCTGCTGAGAATAAGGGTGTTGGGAAGATACAGGTGTCCAGAAGGAGGACTGAAAATATTAGGGACTATTCTTTATTTATATTCACATAATAGATTATATAGAACATATATATATTAGATCTAATTTTATATTAGATGTACATATTAGGCACATTACTCCTGGCCTCCCCGCGGCGTAAAGGGGCTGTCACATTAGGTTTTTTTGCGGGAGCGTACGGCGGCGTAGGCGCGTTACGTCATATATGTTGGCATACGCCGCCATACGCCGCCATACTCTATGCATATGCTACGCATAGGCCGTCATGTGCCGGCCTATGCCGGCCTATGCCGTTGTACGCCGCCATACGCTTTCTCCTGTTCGTCCGTCCAAATTTGTTTGTGCATGCTCAAAAAATCTTGACCTATGGGAGCGTATGGTTCATACGCTACTCATACGCTACTCATATGCCAGTGTACGCTCCTCGTATGCTGGTGTACGCTCCTCGTATGCTAGGGGTGCGCCGGTGTAGGTTACGCATATGCTCAACTTGCGTCACCGGCGTATCTCTAGTGTATGTAGCGTACGCATAACCTATGTATGGGAGCGTACTCCTAGCATATGCACCGTTACTCCTGGCCTGCCCTGCCTCTGAAATTGGCCATTCATAATTATAAGAAGTAAATTTGTGTAGAGGGGAGGGCTTGTTATTCTGAGACTGAAAGGTACATACATACACCACATGTCCATGTATGTATGTATGGGTTCGAACCCTGTTCGAGTCAAACCAATGACTAAACAATTGATACTTGTTGTTTCCTATCCAGGCGCTCGGCACTATTAGGATAGGGCAAGGACTGGCTTGGCTCAGTGACAGGATAATGTTACTGAGTGGGATATCAGGTCATGGTGATGGCAGCCTGGTCTCCCAGTGGGGCAACACTATAAAGTTGCCATGATTGTGCACTGTCACAAGTTGGTATAATTATATATATATATCAATATAATTATATATATATACACGTATATATACATATATCATGTATATTTACATTGAGGGGTTTGAATCAGTGTTTGGGGGCGGGGTTACCGACTAGGAGCGGTAACAGGTGAGCCAGCCGTGGGGTGCGAGGTGGGATGCTGGTAATCACGGCAGTGGGAGGCTGGTAATTATGGCCGTGGAAGGCTGGTAATTATGGAGGTGGGAGGCTGGTAAATGTGGCGGTGGGAGGGTTGTAATTACGGGGGTGGGAGGCTGGTAATCATGGCAGTGGGAGGCTCGTAATCACTGCGGTGAGAGGCTGGTAATCACTGTGGTGAGATGCTCGTAATCATGGTCGTGGGAGGCTGGTAATTATGGCGGTGGGAGGCTGGTAATTATGGCGGTGGGAGGCTGGTAATTATGGTGGTGGGAGGCTGGTAATTATGGTGGTGGGATACTGGTAATTATGGCGGTGGGATGCTGGTAATTATGGCGGTGGGAGGCTGATAATTATGGCGGTGGGAGGCTGTTAATCACGGCGGTGGGAGGCTGGTAATTATGGCGGTGGGAGGCTGATAATTATGGTGGTGGGAGGCTGGTAATTATGGCGGTGGGAGGCTGGTAATTATGGCAGTGGGAGGTTGGTAATCACGGCGGTGGGAGGCTGGTAATTATGATGGTGGGAGGCTGGTAATTATGGTGATGGGAGGCTGGTAATTATGGCGGTGGGAGGCTGGTAATTATGGCAGTGGGAGGTTGGTAATCACGGCGCTGGGAGGCTGGTAATTATGGCGGTGGGAGGCTGGTAATCACGGCGGTGGGAGGCTGGTAATTATGGTGGTGGGAGGCTGGTAATCACGGCATTGGGAGGCTGGTAATTATGGCAGTGGGAGGTTGTTAATCACGGCGGTGGGAGGCTGGTAATTATGGAGGTGGGAGGCTGGTAATTATGGTGGTGGGAGGCTGGTAATTATGGCGGTGGGATGCTGGTAATTATGGAGGTGGGAGGCGGGTAATCACGGCGGTGGGAGGCTGGTAATTATGGCGGGGGGAGGCTGATAATTATGGCGGTGGGAGGCTGGTAATTATGGCAGTGGGATGCTGGTAATTATGGAGGTGGGAGGCTGGTAATCACGGCGGTGGGAGGCTGGTAATTATGGCAGTGGGAGGCTGATAATTATGGCGGTGGGAGGCTGGTAATTATGGCGGTGGGAGGCTGGTAATTATGGCGGTTGTAGGCTGGTAATTATGGCAGTGGGAGGTTGGTAATCACGGCGGTGGGAAGCTGTTAATTATGGCGGTGGGAGGCTGGTAATTATGGCAGTGGGAGGTTGGTAATCACGGCGGTGGGAAGCTGGTAATTATGGCGGTGGGAGGCTGGTAATTATGGCAGTGGGAGGCTGGTAATTATTGTAATATTACTAATAACCATTTTAGCAATATGTTGCATGCATAGAGTTGACTCCAGATTAGGAAAATATCGACATCATTTGCAGGATATTCTAAACATGGACAGGTGACACTTTAGCAGACACGGTGGCCTAATCAGTAGAGTGCGAGCCCGATGTGCTGAAGGTCAGCAGTTTGGTTCCCGGTTGAGTCAAACCAATGACTTTAAAATCGATACTTGTTGCTTCCTAGCCTAATGCTCGGAATTAATAGGATAGGACGAGGGCTGATTAGTTCAGTGTCAGGATAATGTGACTGAGTGGGATATTGAGTCATGGTGCCAGCGGCCTGATTTCCCGGTGGGGCAGCACCATAAAGTCGCCATATACTGTCACGAGTCGGTACCCATCCTGATATGACCTTAGATGTTGCTACAATGTAAAACAACAAGAAACAAACAACAATTTAAACATGAATGAAGAACAGTAATAATATCAAGAATAAAATCAAATACAAATATCAAATAAAATCACAGAATAAGATCAAATTACAAAACATCTTCTCCCGTAATAATCTTAGAAAACCATATTTGAATAAATATATTCATGGTTCTCATTAAATCTGATGTTGTTCACACAGAGAAAGAACTACAGGTGGTGACAGATAATCACACTCCACACATACACCAACCTCCAGTGGCCATGATTGGGTAGACTGCTAAAGCAACAACCCATCTGCCTGTGTGTATATTGCAGTAATGGTTTATATAATGTCATACCTGGGAGACATCACCCCTATTTGTTTCTATATGAAAACTGTCTTGGTTTGTCAACACGCCTTGAAAAAGCAAGACGTTTTAAATTCCTAGTCCTGGCCCCTACTAGATAAACCATTCACCCAGTACTCGCAGTACACGGGTGAATACCAACCCTATATAAAAACGGTCGAAAATGCGGGTCAATGAATTGAGAGCCTAATTTCACAATCTAAGAAGCAACAATTATTCTTTACATGTGTGTCTTATTGATAGCCCGCTACCTTTGAGTTGAAAAATATAATATAATATCTAGTTTAATAAGATTTTAAAGTGAAATCGACGGCGTTCTGCGGCTGCCATCTTGTCTTTTTGCATTCTCTCCCATTTCATCAACTCTATGCCAATATAAGTATCCATTTGATACTGGAGGCAGGCATTCTACTCCCTGTTCCATACTAAAGCTAGTTTCGCCCGTATTTAGACTACGTTGCCGTTCACCCTTGTACTACAAGTACCGGGTAAATCTTTTATCTAGGCCCCTACCTGCTTTGGTCGCCGTGTCTGCTGAGTCTGTTAACCATGGCCGGAGACAGACAAAGACAGGTCAGTGACCGCAGTGGGCAGCTGTGGTGCAGGCAGGCCCTGGTATGAATGGGCATGAATGAAAGTTGCATAGTCCGATGGTTTTGAGTTTCTCTCATTTTCTTTGATAAACATATTGTTGTTGAAGATTTATACTGCCTATCATGGATAAGCCTGAATAGGCTTGTTTTCACCATTAGACAGTTTGTCGATAGAAAGCCCAAGCCTACACTTTTACCAACCCAAGGGATTTTTAACCTCCCACACCACATAGATATGGTATGAGAGCAATGGGCCTTTGATGGCGCTGTAAGTTATACACAGCGGTGGAAATCCAAATTGGCAGAGGTGGGGGCACAGGGAATCGAACCACTGACCTTCAGAATAGGAGTCCGACCTAGAAAAAAGTCAGACACTCTAACCACTCCGCCACAGAGAACACCACAAGGTTGTTCATCATAATCTACCTTAGTTTAGTTTGACCGACTGGTGACAGTGTGCACTCATGGTGACTTTATAGTCCTGCCCCACTGGGAAATCAGTCCGTTGGCACCATGACCCAATATCCCACTCAGTCACATTATCCTGACACTGAGCTAACCAGTCCTTGCCCTATCTTATTAATGTCGAGCACCAGGCTAGGAAGCGACAAGTATACATTTTATAATTCATTGGTTTGATTTTACTGAGAACCGAACTCCCGACCTTCTGCACGCCAGGCCTGCGCTCTACTGATTCGGCCACCGCGCCCAGTTCATTATTATTATTATTATTAGACAGGATAATTATTATCATTATATAAAAAGGCGGAGCGGCTTCTCCATTATTATTGTTCTGACTATTACTGTGCAGTAAATGGGTCTGTTATTTAATGACGATTAATATGTATATTGATCTATCATGACCCGACTTGATCGATCCCTCTGTGCACTACTGCAGCGCCACCGTGTGTTGGTGCCCTGCGAACCTCTCCTCGGCCATTTCGCACCGGGCTTTCAAACTTATAACCGGCTAGGCATTATGCTAGCCAAGATCTCGCATTAAAAGTGATCAACCCATACTTATGTTTGTCTCGTCTGATTTAAAGAGTAGCCTAACTTTATACTATTATTAAAATTATAATCATTATGATGATTATTGTCGTATTCACATAACTGTTGGCTCAGTGGCTTATTATGTAATACACACCCCTCTTGCTGGAAAGTAACCAAATGAGGTGTTACTCCTTTTTGTTTTGCCGAAAGTGACGAGCAAAATGCGAGTAAATGGGCGAAGTGGTGGGCTGGTTCAGCGTTACGAGACAAAAGACTGTGGCACGCCTAACTAATTAAGTCCAGCTCCCCCTAAAAATCCCCATAAAAATCACGCAATAAAGAAAACACACGAAAATAAAATCAAAACCCAAGCAAAACTACCAGGGAACGCGCATTCCAGCACAGCTGACATTTAGCCACAAAGACTCGGTCACTGCGCATGCGTAGGTTTTTCATTGGTTTTGGGGTGTTAATTACTGGTAGCATCTGAGGTCATACCGCGACTGATACCGGGTCGTGAGAGTGCGCGGTCACGGAGACTTTATAGTGTTGCCGGGCTGGGAGACGCAAGCCCGCTAGCTCACGGCGCCATGACCTAGTTTCCACAACGAGGCTCTCCATTTAGTGATCAGGTCAAAAGGTCAAATATCCGAGTGGTTGTTTTGCTGTTGTTTGGGGTTCTACGCCCTAGCAATATACATATGGTCATATCAAAACGGGCACCGACTTGTATAGATAGACCTGTATGCGCTCATGGCTGCTTTCTAGTGCTGCCACATTGGGAGACCAGGTTCCTGTCCGAGTAGTAGTAGCTTGTGGTTGGCTCCTAATTAGTTCTGCCAAATGACACGAGGTGTGGTGAGGTGACGTGAGGTCAGGTGAGGTGGAGGGAAGTGAGGTGGAGTGAGGTGAGGTGGAATGAGGCCAGGTCAGGTGGAGTGAGGTCAGGTCAGGTGTAATGACGTGAGGTGGAGTGAGGTCAGGTGAGGTCAAGTGAGGTGGAGTGAAGTGAGGTGGAGTGAGGTGATGTGGAGTGAGGTGGAGTGAGGTGAGGTGGAGCGAGGTGGAGCGAGGTGAGGTGGAGCGAGGTGAGGTGGAGTGAGGTGAGGTGGAGTGAGGTCAGATGAGCTGGAGTGAGGTGAGGTGGAGAGAGGTGGAGTGAGGTGAGGTGGAGTGAGGTGGTGTGAGGTGGTGTGATGTGGGTGGAGGTGAGGTGGACTGAGGTGGGTGGAGGTGAGGTGGAGTGAGGTGAGGTGGAGTGAGGTGATGGTGGTAGAAGCTAGATGTGGTATATGGGGGGGGAGGTAGGGGGAGCAAGGTTGAACCCGACATAATTATATAAAATCTTCATCTAAACAAAGAGCTCCACAATCGGATAATTTTCAATTTTTTGCTTTTTTTTTTAATAACATGAATATATTAGGTTGATCATTACAATTTACAGTCAACTTTACTTCACGTTGGTGTCATTTCTATTACTACTAGGTTACCTTTGGATATATTATAAGTGAAAATGGGCCATCTTGGTGTGCACACAGACATGCTGGAAACAATATAGGATTGATTATATATGACTTGCAGCAGTCCCATGTTCCATTAACATTTACTTAATATTATATTCAGTATTTACTGTTTAACAAGTGCACTTGCATCTAAGTTACACATATAGAATAGAATCTTGGCGCGTGCTTTTTTTTGTTTGTATAAATCGCTTACTTTCATTCAATTATACACATTGTATGCCCATCTATAACTATATCAACGTATTATCATTATTATTATTGTTATCATTATTGTTAGCATAATTATTGTAGAATAATGGGCATGTTATCTAGGTAAGGCACAGAAAGGGTGAACATGACGAAAATGGGAAATATTGCGACTAGAGCAGGATTCGAACCCACACTTTTTGCGATTCCGGGGCTAGCTTGCTAACCATTACACTACCTAGGCTACACAATTCAATCACCCTATCCATACCTACCTGTAGATCCAGCTCCATGCCTGAAGGCTCAGTCACACCTTACCGGACTGGGGAAACGGATAGAAAATGGATACTGTCCGGTGAAATACGTCACTGTCCGATTTATATATGGTACGCATCTGGCGTGCCCGTTCTCTGCCTGGTGATGTCCGGTGTGTGCGGTGTCAAGTTTTGAACATGCACAAGACTTGCACCGGACACCGCCGACTGATGTGTAGGGTTGGTGTCCGGTTTAAGTCCGTTTAGTCCGTTTTGTCCGTTTCATGTCCGGTACCCATCTGTTACGTCTTCGGTTTGCTTCCTGAATAGTCCGTTGATGGTGTTGCAGGAATTCGGTCCGTCGGCTTTTGTTTTTTTTCGGTGCGTCTGTTAAAAGTCCGGTATTTGTCCGTTTGACATTCGGTTCTCATCCAGTTATCGTCCGGTGGCTATTCGTTAATGTACGTTCCTTGTCCGTTTAGCATCCATTTCGTCTGGCCGCCGTTGACCCGAATGCGCAACATTTCAACACATTTCGGTACATTTTGATACAGAACACCACCGGACTAGACAATTCTTTGTCCAGTTTATGTCCATTGCTCAATCCGGTAAGAGATCAGTGCAGACTTCTAATCTCGTTCATCTGCAATTGTAAGTATTTTAAATGGTTTACATCCATAAGTCAATTAATGATTAAAATTACATTCCTGCAGGAAATGCACTTACATATATAGATACATACACAGGGTAGGTTCAACAACTATAACCTGCACATGATCGAGGTCACGGCAACCAGTGTCATGGGGGTGATGAAAATGGAAAATATTGCGCCTAGCACATGATTTGAACCCATACTTCTTGCCATTCCGGTACTAACATGCTAACCATTACACCACATAGGCTTCCTGATGTAATCACCCTATCCGCATATTCCTGGCTATATGGTTTCTTGCCTGAGAGGTCAGTGCAGACAACTAGATCATTGTGCCTAGACCGGGACTCAATGCCACACTCCTTGCCTGTTCTGGGGCTAGCACATTAACCATTAGCCTATATATACTAGATGCAATCAGCCTGATGCAATCAGCCTCTTCATACATACATGTATGTCTATGTGACTCCTTGCCTAAGAATGATGTAATGGTGCTGTCACATTACGATGTTTCTCGCCAACGCGCGCCGACGTGTGTCATTTTTGGGCGAAACGTTGGGAGACGTCTGGAAGCGATACACGCACGTTTGGCACGCGTTGGTATTCGTTGATGGTCGACGAGGGTCGGCGGTGTGCGTCATCGCACGTCAAAAGTTTTGTGCTTGCACAAAACTTTGGATGTGCGACGATGCGCAGGTGCCAACATTATGGCAACGTTAGGGGAGCGTCAAGATACATTAAATGCGTTGGAATAACGTTATGCGAACATTATGCACATGCCGCGCGCGAGTAAGGCTCGTTACCACACGTTGTGCCAAACAGTTGCTTTTTGTTGTTTTATGTCCTACCAACATCGAAGGTCATATCAGGATGGCGCGCCAAACTTTTACCACAACGTCGGCCGCACGCTATCAATACGTTGCGCTGACACCGAAAAGTTTGACGTCTCTCGATGATTAAAAGTGATTTTGCACGTTGGCAGCGCACCAGCGACATACTTTGTAGTGTGACAGGGCTATTAGTGCAGACTACTACGCTCTTCCCATTGGAATCCTAAGTCTTTTAAATGCTTTACATCCATAAGTCATTTAATGCTTGCAATTATGCACATATAGACCATTGCTACCCGGGGAACAGAGAAGTAGGAAGCAGGAAGTGGGAATAACACAACTTTATTTCCATGACAGGCAGAGTAACTGGCTGACTAGTGCAGCTCTACTCAATGCAGCTGTGAGTGACCGGTAACAAATCCCGACATGCAAGTGAAGTTATGGTAATTAATAATAGTCACATGAGAAATAAATAAATTTTAATCACAATCACAGAACATTTCAATCATCATAAACAGAGCATTCTTATCATCAGTCATCAATCAATTATTAATCAATCATCAAACATTCATCAAATAATCATCAATCATCAAATCTACATAAACATACACACGGCTGGTTCAACAATCATACATTGCATGTACACGGACAGGATCCTGTTGACGGCAACAATTATCAGGGGCCTGATGAAAACAAAGGAAACACTGCACTTAGAATGGCAGTCGAACCTAACCTTCTGCCATCCCAACACTAGTATCCTAACCATCAGGTTATCTAGACCCCCTGATGCAATCACCCTACCCGAGACCTACCTGTATATGTGGCTCCTTGCCTTAGAGGTAAGAGCAGATTACCTACTTTTTTCTTTTTTTTTCTTGAAGATTTATACTGCCTATTATGGATAAGTCTGAATAGACTTGTTTTCACCATTGGACAGTTTGTCGATAGATAGCCCGAGCCTACACTTTTACCGACCCAAGGGATTTTTAACCTCCCACACCACATAGACCGGCCTTTGATGATGCTGTAAGTTATACACAGCGGTGGAAATACAAATTGGCAGAGGTAGGGGCATGGGGAATCGAACCACCTACCTTCAGATTAGGAGTTTGACCTAGAAAAAAGTCAGACACTCTAACCACTCGGCCATAGAGAACACCTACTTACCTCAGGTCAATGAATTAATACTGTCGTGGGGGTGATGAAAATGGGAAATATTGAACCCACATCTCTTTGCATTCTGGGCCAGTGTGCTAACCATTACACCACCTAGGCTCCCTGATATCACCATGCAACCCATGCCTACCTGTTTATGCGGCTCCTTGCCTGAGAGGTCAGTGCAGACCACTACACTCATCCCCCCGGAAGTGTAAGTCTTTTAATGCTTACAATTACATACAGGCAAAGCACTTACATACACAGGGTAGGTTCAACAACTATACAGTGCGTAGCTTGTACAGGATAATGGGCACAGCAACCAGTGTCATGGAGGTGATGGAAATGGGAAATATTGTGCCTAGAGTGGGACTCGAACCCACATCTCTTTGCATTCCGGGCCAGTGTGCTAAGCATTACACCACCTAGGCTCCCTGATATCACCATACTACCCAGCCTACCTGTCTATGTGGCTCCTTGCCTCAGAGGTCAGTGCAGACCACTACAATACCATATCTCTGGGTTTTCCTTTTCTTCTTCTTTTCTTTCTTTTTTCTTTCTTTTTGTTCGTTCACTGAATGGCTTCATTAAACAGCGACGTGCGGTGAAACTTTTGCTATCGTTATTATTATTTTCATTATAACATGTGTTTTTTTTTGTTCTGAAGGTGAGAATCTCCTTCCATTCAGGTACAAAGGTGATAATGAGACTTCCCGACAGTTGAACCTGGAATCTCTTTGTGAGGTTAGCTCGTGACATTGGAGGAGGAGGAGGAGGAGGAGGATGGTGGTGGTGGTGGTGATGGGAGGGTGGGCTAGGGGTGGGGGGAGGGAGCAGGAACTGTCAGTACAAAGGCGTCGTAGTGGTGGTGGTGGTGGTGGTAATGGTGATGGGAGGGTGGGGGAGGGGTGGGGGACGGGTGGGTGCGGGGGGGGGGGGGGGGGGGGAACTCTCAGTACAAAGGCGTCGCAATTAGATCACATCGGGGACGTGGGGGCAAAACCTCTCCGGATTAAAAAAAAGAAGAAATAAAATCAATAAAGACGGTAAAACTAACAACGAAGATTGCTAATTATCAATAAGTGTCACATTATGCGGTGATTTCGTCGTTTAGCTACAGCCGACCTGCCACCCCTCATCACTCATTAATGGACACTTCCCACGACTCTATCACGCCCCACCTGCCTACCTTCCACCCCCATGAATTTCTCCCCGGCCTCTGCCACCATAGCACCATGATGTTATGCATCATGGTGTTATGCATCATGGTGTTATGCATCATGGTGTTATGCATCATGGTGGTATGCACCATGGTGTTATGCATCATGGTGTTATGGACCATGGTGTTATGCATCATGGTGTTATGCATCATGGTATTATGCACCATGGTGTTATGCATCATGGTGTTATTCCACATGGTGTTATGCATCATGGTGTTATACATCATGGTGTTATGCATCCTGGTGTTATGCATCATGGTGTTATGCATCATGGTGTTATGCATCATGGTGTTATGCATCATGATGTTATACATCATGGTGTTATGCACCATGGTGTTATGCATCATGGTGTTATTCCACATGGTGTTATGCATCATGGTGGTATGCATCATGATGTTATGCATCATGGTGTTATACACCGTGGTGTTATGCATCATGGTGGTATGCATCATGGTGGTATGCATCATGGTGTTATGCATCATGGTGTTATTCCACATGGTGTTATGCATCATGGTGTTATGCATCATGATGTTATGCATCATGGTGTTATACACCGTGGTGTTATGCATCATGGGGTTATGCATCATGGTGGTATGCATCATGGTGTTATGCATCATGGTGTTATGCATCATGGTGTTATTCCCCATGGTTGTATGCATCATGGTGTTATGCACCATGGTGGTATGCATCATGGTGTTATGCATCATGATGTTATGCATCATGGTGTTATACACCGTGGTGTTATGCACCATGGTGTTATGCATCATGGTGTTATGCATCATGGTGTTATGCATCATGGTGTTATTCCCCATGGTTGTATGCATCATGGTGTTATACATCATGGGGTTATACATCATGGTGTTATGCATCATGGTGTTATGCATCATGGGGTTATGCATCATGGTGTTATGCATCATGGTGTTATGCATCATGGTAGTATTCACCATGGCTTTATGCATCATGGTGTTATACATCATGGTGTTATGCATATTTAAGTAGATTCGATAAATACACGTGCCGTGTGCAAAACGATCCGACCCCAGTAACCCACCTCTTGGCTGGGGTTTGCTCGGAGCGATGACGTCACATTTATCATGCTGGCACCTGTAGGATAACAGCTACCAGTACAACTTCTAGGTGTTGTTTTAATCCTTTTTTTTTTTAATAACCCAGATTGTCAGGTTCTACAATCAGAAAATACTTTAAATCCTATTTTGAAGTACTTCTGTCGGTTATTGAAAAAAATATCTTAAGTTTTAGATTAAGCCACATTTTGTCCACCCCGAGCGTATTCGTTTATTCAACCCGAGTCTGTAGGATGTGCGCATGCGCCAAAAAGTGGCTCGGGTGGCCCGAGTTGATTAATCGATTACGCCCTATATGTTGATAGGACATTGAACACCAACAACTCTCCACTCAAGACGCCATTAAAGGCATCAATGAACAAAACAAACATCAAACCAGCATCAACACTTGCATGCCTAGTGTCATAATCACCGGGTGTGGGGGTGGGTTAACTTGATTTGAGCGCGTGGGAACAGAACGCTTCACTAAACAAGCCCAGCAGCCCCGATGTTAGATTAGATGACAAAACGCTGTTTACAACTGAAGTACCAAGAATCCTCTATATTTAGTCTATGTCAATCAACCAGATGAACTCCACAGGGCGTAATCGATTAACACGACCTGGGTGATTCGGGTCACCCGAGTTGCTAGAATTTCAAATCAAACACCGCGAGTGGAGTTGACAAAAACATGTGCCGTGTGCAAAACGACCCCACCCCAGTAACCCACCTCTTGGCTGGGGTTTGCTATGAGCGATGACGTCACATCTGTGCTGGTACCTGTAGGATAACAGGTCCTATGTGCTGTTTTAATGCTTTAAAAAAAAATATCCTAGATTGTCAGCTTCTACAATCATAAAATACTTTAAATCCTATTTTGCTGTGCGTATATCGGTTATTGAAAAAAAATATTAAGTTTTAGATTAAGCCATCATTTTCTCCACCTCGAGCGTATTCCTTTATTTAACCCGAGTCTGTAGGATGTGCGCATGTCCAAAAAGTGGCTTGGGTGATCCGAGTTGATTAATTGATTACACCCACACTGACCACGTCTGAATTGAAGTATCATCTCAGACACCACAAATTACCCGATGCGGTGGCCCAATCGATAGAGCGCAGGCTTCCCATGTGGAAGGTCAGGAGTTTGACGATGTTTGTCCCTGTGAAGTGAGTACCGGACCCAGTGACCTAATTGATAAGAGCGCTGGCTTCCCGTGCGGAAGGTTGGTGGTTTAAATATTGGCTAAGTCAAATCAATGACTTATGAAATTGATGCTTGTCGCTACCTAGCCAGGCGTTGGCATTACTAGGATAGGATATGGACTGGTTAGTTCAGTGTCGGGATAATGTGACTGAGTGGGATATTGGGTCTTGGTGCTGGTAGTCTGGTCTCCGAGTGGGGAAGCACTATGAAGTCGACATGAGAGTGCACTGTCATAAGTAGGTACCCATTCTGATATGACATATGGTGTTGCTGGGACGTAAACAACAACAAACAAACCAATTAGCTAGCCATAATCCGAGAGACTATTGGTGTGATCTTAGCGCAACTAGGTCACAATCTATGCAACCCAATTCTTTTGTAATATATATAGCATTTATCTGACGGAATGCGGGGGTGGGGGGGGGGGAATAGTGCATATTACTTCGGTAATGTGGGTAATTCGGGACCGAGACGGAGCTGCTCATCACTCCCCCCTTTTTCTCCCACCCTTCCCTCTCCTCTACCTGACCCGCCTCCCTACAGGTGGCGCCACCGCTCCTTCCCCCCCCCCCTACTTCCCCTCTCCCCTGCAGATGGCGGCACTACCGACCCACGACCGGGAACCAACATCTCTGACCTCTTTCCTCCCCCCGCCCCTACACTCCCCTGCGCCCTCACTCACCCCACTTCTCACCAGACACCGCACCGACAACACCCTCCAAATTCAAGCTGCATCTACACGCCGTTAGGCTGACCACCGCGCAACTCACCATGCCGCCACGCAAGACACCACGCCACGCCACCGCATTGGCACAGGCTCAGACCACCGACCCAGCCACCGACACAGAAACGGCCAGGACCCCTCGCCTACGCGGCAGAGCACGGTCGGTAGTAGCGAAAAAACCGACGACGCCTGGAGAAATTGAGCCCGAGGGAGGCACAACCGCCGAGCAGATCGCCCTACTACGGCAATCTGTCGCGGACTCAATCCAGCAGCAGGCCTCCCTCGCCAAAGCCATGGCAGAGAGAGTCAGTGCACTGGAGACCTCCAAACGGGCATCCCGCACGAGGAGCCGGTCCCAGGACAATACTCGTACAAAGAAACGGAAGAGACGCCACGAAACGGATTCGCCACGCACCCCCCCATCGCCACGTGGTCGCAGATGGCGGGAAACGTCTAACGACTCAAGCCGGAGCGACAAAAGCAGCAGGAGGAAACACAAAGGACGAGACGAACAAGACGAACACACAGCAATGCACAAGAACAGATCAGGGCGCCGCGCACGATACGACTCATCAAGTGAGGATGACCACCGACACAGAGACCTCGTAGATGCCATACTGGAAACGAATGACGACGGACGACCCAACAGCAGAGGTAGGAGGCCATTTCTGCCCCATACATATGTGATCCGGGAAGAGAAGAAAGGAAAAGTAGGATTGGGGGAGAGCAACTGGCACGAGTACATGTCAGCCCTTGCGAGAATGAGGAAGGACCCCAAACTCCCCCACCACTGGATCAAAGCAATTATAGAACACCAGGACGAGATTTGCAATATGGCCGGCGAGTGGCATTGGGAGACATGCTTAGCATGGTCAGAAAAGACTTTCGTCATGATAGAGGACGGCCGCCTCCCTAGAGGTTGGCGCGATGAGCAAGCCATAAAAGATCTCCAGAGAGGAGCCTGCCTGGCGGGTATACGGAGAGAGGAGCAGAGGAGAACGGCGAGATCCGAGGCGCCGCACCGAACCCAGCAAGGACGAGACGAACAAACAGCACCTAACACTCCATACAAAAGACCCGAGTTCACACCCAAGACGGATGGCCGCCCGTGCCACAGGTGGAACTGGGGAAATGACTGCGGATTCACAGCCACCCACGGCACGGGTAGCGAAAAATACGCACATGTCTGCGCATGGTGTGCAAATAAGTACAGGAAATCCAACCCGCACCGGGAGCAAGACTGTAATAATAAAAAACGGCAACAAGAAAGAAAAGCGGCTGCGACCGAGGCCGACGAACAAAAAGCGGATTTTCGTTGAACGGCTGGGCACGTGCCGAACGAAACGCCACCGCCGACCACTGCTCAGACACCGAAATCGCCGTAAACCTAACTCCCGCCAAGACCAAGCAAAAGGACGCGGACAACCGACCACAGACTCCCGCCAAAACGCCACGTGGGACGCTGGCGGACCAACCACCCGACCCGAGCTCCGCCGCTAAGGTTACCCTAGCGCACCACGTGACATCATCTGACGCAACAAGCAGCTCAAGCGAACCAGAACTGAACCACATTAACGCACACATCCCCCGCGCCGACCACAGCCGTCAAACGCCTAACCGTCATCCAAACGACCCCCGCCGCACCACTGGAGACGGCGACCGCCATGGGGGACGCCCATTAAATGCCGCCGCGGACACAACGACTACACCTAACGGCAATGGAGAGAACCCGACACCAACGGCAGACACAGACCAAGTGGCGACCGGCCACCCCAGCCCACACACACCCCCGCCCACCCCCGACCAACACCGCCATCGGACCCACCCACACCACCCACCCGCCCGTCCACCCCCCACCCGCACCCCCACCCACAACTCTCAACCCCCCTACCACCCCCCCACTCCCAACTTCACCAACCACTCAACCTCACCCACACCCTCCACCACTATCCACCAACCCGTCTCCCCCACAACCACCCCCCACTCCACCAACCCACCCCCCACACCCCACCCCGCCACAAGCCCGACCTCCAACACATACCCCACCACCCCCCACACCACCCACACCCCAACACCTGCCCCCCTCCTACGCCTCCCACACACTCCCTTTCCCTCCCTCCTCACCACCCTCCCCCTACTTCTTATAATCACACATCTATTACCTCTCTACATACCTGATGTACCCCTTATATTCTCATTGTTCATATTCACTACACCGATAACCCGTTATATGTACCTGATTACCGATCACAGACACTCAGTATTGATCACCTAATGATCTGATCGACCTCTTTAACTGAACGATTATTACCTACTGATCATGCCTTAATAATGTCCTGTTCTATTGCTCCATAACTCATGATTACCGATTACCGACATGACACTATTGACTATCGATTAACTGACTCACATTGTTCTCAACTGCTCTGATTGTTACTTGACCATTGCGTGACTTGTACTACTATGCTCTACTGAACTCCAATAAAGTTCCATCTTATAGCTCCGTCTCGTGTCCTGAATTATTTGTCTTCGACATTAAAGTTGCATAGTCCAATGGTTTTGAATTTCTGTATTTTTTCTGAGATAAATATATGAGATCGATCATTAGTATATACTTTACATTAGTTCAAAGTTACTTTTATTTTAAATGGTAAACTTTTGAGATATTTTGAGTGCAAACATGGAAAATTAGTAATGCATGTTTTACTGCCTAGCAATGCATGTTTTACTGCCTAGTAATGCATGTTTTACTTCCTAGTAATGCATGTTTTACTGCCTAGTAATGCATGTTTTACTGCCTAGCAAGCTTGCCAAAACTCTGACACCATGGACTTTTGCAGTAACAGGTTCTGTTAAATTGACTCAGTATTGCCTTCTACGCAGAAACAAATGCTTAATAAGTGCATCACTATGTAAGTTAGATATGTAGAATCAAATCTAGATAATTGGTTTAGTTTTGAAAATTTGATATTTCATCAGGCTATGCAGCTTTAAATTGTTCATTAGGTGAGGTGCCACAAATTTGGCATAATAGCTTCACACTGTTGAAGATGTCCATGTTCGTTCAGAATCTGGGACGCTGATTTTAATGTGTTCATGTTGACGGTGCCTTTTTTGTTACGTGTTATTTGTCAGTGACACCGCCTTTCTCACATTGCGGAGGCGGCTAGCTATTTATGGAAGGTGGGAGGAGGAGCTTTATTGGTTATTGACTTCACCAATTAGGGCTAAGGATATTATTCAATGACGGGTTCCTATTAGAGGAAAGATGGTATTTACTTGTCATAAAACTAGCGCCACCATGATTCATGGATGTGAAGACAAAACTAGCATTTTCTGCTGGGAGTATTTTTAATGAGTTGTATAAGGTTATCACGTTATTAATCTGTACAAAGTGAGTGAATGATGGTGATTTAAAGTCATGTCAGCAACTAATGCCATATTTATAGTGTGTAATCAACTATGTGAGTATAAATGTTGACATCGGCCGGATATGTTTGTTGTTATTGTTTCTACATTGCATTGACCAGACGGGACGGCCGAATGAGTTAGAGCATCTGTCTCCCGTGTTGGTAGATCGTGGGATAGTGAGTTTGAACCTTGGTCGAGTCAAACAAATGACTTAAAGATTGATGCTTGTCGATTCCGAGCCAGGCACTCGGAATTATTAGGATAGGGCAAGGAGCAGTGGAATGAGGAAGACCAATCGTCCATGTTTGAAATTTCCCCTGTTTAAACAACTAATGTACAAACAAAAGATTGTACAGAAACTAGGCTAACTTGGGCAAAATGATAACAGGGCGCATTACTGCCTAGCAATGCATGTTTTGCTGCCTAGTAACGCATGTTTTACTGCCTAGTAACGCAGCTTTTACTGCCTGGTAACACATGTTTTACTGCCTAGTAATGCATGTTTTACTATCTAGCAATGGATGTTTTACTGCCTAATAATGCATGTTTTACGGCCTAGTAATGCATGTTTTACTGCCTAGCAATGCATGTTCTACTGCCTAGTAATGCATGTTTTACTGCCTAGTAATGCATGTTTTACTGCCTAGTAATGCATGTTTTACTGCCTAGCAATGCATATTCTACTGCCTAGTAATGCATGTTTTACTGCCTAGTAATGCATGTTCTACTGCCTAGTAATGCATGTTTTACTGCCTAGCAATGCATGTTCTACTGCCTAGTAATGCATGTTTTACTGCCTAGTAATGCATGTTTTACTGCCTAGCAATGCGTGTTCTACTGCCTAGTAATGCATGTTTTACTGCCTAGTAATGCATGTTCTACTGCCTAGTAATGCATGTTTTACTGCCTAGCAATGCATGTTCTACTGCCTAGTAATGCATGTTTTACTGCCTAGTAATGCATGTTTACTGCCTAGTAATGCATGTTCTACTGCCTAGTAATGCATGTTTTACTGCCTAGCAATGCATGTTCTAGTGCCTAGTAATGCATGTTTTACTGCCTAGTAATGCATGTTCTACTGCCTAGTAATGCGTGTTTTACTGCCTAGCAATGCATGGTCTACTGCCTAGTAATGCATGTTTTACTGCCTAGTAATGCATGTTTTACTGCCTAGAAATGCATGTTTTACTGCCCAGCGATACGCGACGAAGAAGGAACGAGGAGGCAGGGGTGGAAGAAAAGCAGCACTTTATTTATGAAAGTGCGGGACAATGCAGTGATATACAGGATAGTGACAGGATAAAACAGGATAATAACAGTGTACATGAAGAAAAGCTGATAATAAGGAAGGTACTCGGAAGGAGTCTAGTGGGTTAAATAAAGTCAGTGAGGGGGAGGCAGTCCCGAGGAGCCCTCCACCCTAGGGAAGGAGATGCATAAGTAATGGGTGGGTGGGTGGAGAAAAATTGATGGCGTGTGGCGACGGTTGGAGGGAGAGTGGCTGGAGGCAGTCGGAGGTCTGGGTTATAAGGCCGGGGAGTCGGGGGGAGGTTAGGTAATGCATAACCGTCAGAGGAAGAGAGGGGGGGTGGGTGCTGTCCTTCTCCGCCACGAATCAAACGCAATGCGAGCATTACGACCAATGCATGTTTTACTGCCTAGTAATGCATATCTTACTGCCTAGTAGTGCACTAGTCTACTACTTAACAATCGCACCGCATTGCCCATCTAAACCATAATATTACTAACATTGAAGCACATTAATAATATAATATATGGAGAACTATCTCTGGAACTGAAAATTCCAAGTCCAAGCCATCAGTCATGCTGAAACAATATGTCTACTGAAAACCTATCTACATTTGGTGAGCTATGCCTACAACTTGAAACACTAATGTCAACATTCCCAGAAAAAATATAATGATTCATGGAGTTGTCTTAATTTACTATGCACCCAAGTAGTTTCTGTGTATGCAGAGTAATGTGTATACTACTCTCTTCAATACTACTCTCTTCAATAAGTTGTGTAATTAACTATGATAGTTCAATCGCTGGAAGACCAAAGCCCCAGCACTGGTCAAATATATGTTCAGATGAATAAACCTTTGTTGCAACTACATCAATTCTGTAAATTAGGGATTCAAAGATAATGGATCCCACATCTATTTGATCGGAGGACTAATCTTTTGTTTTGTTCTGGAGTAGATTCCATTGAATGTTGAATTGCGTGGTTCCAAGCAAGGGAATTATCAAAGGAAATTATCGGATGGTGTGAGATGACCTTTAAGAAATGGCATCTCTCAAGATATTCGGATGATGAGATGGTGTATTGCAACTAGCAGACATCATGGGGGAAAAGCGGAACCGCTGGAACCAGAGGAATCAGCTTAAACAGCATAACTAGCAGCGCCAGAGGAACCAGGGGAACTGATAGAACTAGAAGTACCAGAGGAACTGCTGAAACTAGAAGTACCAGCGGAACTCATGGAACTGGAAGTAGCCTACCACCCAAACTGTACCCGTGGAACTCGTCGAACTAGAAGTACTAGCGGAACTGGTCAAACTAGAAGTGCCAGTGAAGTACCGGCGGAACTGGTTGAACTAGAAGTACCAGTGGAACTGGTCAAACTAGAAGTACCAGTGGAACTGGTTCAACTAGAAGTACCAGCAGAACTGGTTGAACTAGAAGTACCAGTGGAACTGGTCGAACTAGAAGTATCAGCAGAATTGGTTGAACTAGAAGTACCAGCAGAACTGGTCAAACTAAAAGTACCAAGAAAACTGGTCGAACTAGAAGTACCAGCAGAATTGGTTGAACTAGAAGTACCAGCAGAACTGGTCAAACTAGAAGGACCAACAAAACTGGCCGAACTAGAAGTACCAGCATAACTGGTCAAACTAGAAGTACCAGCAAACCTGATCAAACTAGAAGTACCAGCGGAACTGGTGGAACTAGAAGTACCAGCAGAACTGGTGGAAATAGAAGTGCCAGCAGAACTGCTGGAACTAGAAGTACCAGCCGAGCTGGTGGAACTAGAATTACTAGCGGAACTGGTGGAACTAGAAGTACCAGCGGAACTGGTCGAGCTACAAGTACCAGCAGAACTGGTCAGCTAGAAATACCAGCAGAACTGGTCGTACTAGAAGTACCAGCGAAACTGGTCGAACTAAAAGTACCAGCAGAACTGGTGCAACAGCCGTACCAGCGAAACCAGCCGTACCAGCGGCACCAGCAGACACCAGCAGAACCTGGCACTCGTAGCGGAACCTGTAGAACCGACGGAACTAGCGAAAGAAGCTAGCACCAGTCACAAAGCCGCCGTGGTGCCTTATCTACAGACAAAGCTCCAAATTACCCATGATCCTTCAGAGGCACGCGCACGAACCCGCCTCTCAGCGCGTTCCCTGACTGACCAGCACGACGACTTTTTACTAACAAATTGACGGCGCCTTGTTATATTCAGTCAGAGTTCACGCACTGCCAGTTCTTATCGGATGAAAAGCGATCAATCAAGGTCTCGTTAATGGAAATGCGCGACTTGGCATAGATGTTTACAGATATGTGTATATATGGAGTGCGCGTCCAGTTAGAAGTCGATTTTGTTGTTGTTTTGCGTCCTAGCAACATCTAAGGTCATATCAGAACGGGTACAGACTTGTTGGTTTGTTTGTTTCATTGTTGGAGTTTTGCATCCTGGCAACATCTAAGGTCATATCAGGATGTGTACCGACTTGTGACAGTGTGCACTTTTGGCGACGTTATAGTGCTGCCCCACTGGTAATTCAGGCCACCATAACTATGACCCAATATCCCCTCAGTCACATTATCCTGACACTGAGCCAACCAATCCATGCCCTATCCTAATAATGCCGAACGCCAGGCTAGGAAGTGGTAAGCATCAATTTTAAAGTCATTGGTTTGACTCGTCTGGGAACAGAACTCCCTGCCTTCCGCACGCGAGGCCCGTGCTCTATGGATTAGGCCACCGCACACGGTGGTACAGACTTGTGACAGTGCATACTCATGGCGACTTCATAGTGCTGCTCCACATGACCCGATATCCCCAGTCAGTAATATTATCCTGATGATTAGTTAACCAGTCCGTCTTCTAACTTATTATTGCTGAGCGCCAGGCCAGACAAGTGTGAATTTTGAAAGTCATTGGCCATCTCATTGGCCAAGCCATTGAACAAGCACTGTACCATGGAGCCTGTACCCTGCCTACCTCCTCCCTCCCTCCTTGCCCCCCCCCCCCCCCCCCCCCTCTCCTCACATAATTACTTACCTCAGCTATAGCATAATAGCAGCGCAGTTTTTTCAGTGACCCACCAACTTACCCCATAACACTGAAATTATTGTGGCTAACCCACTAACACACGAACCGCCTTCATAACCAACTAATATGCCATATCTAAGTACCCGCTTATCGACCTATTTACAATGTAATGCAAACGGATGGAAGACCAGTGCCTCGGCACTGAAAATAAATGTATATTCTGATGAATCAAATATTTTACCCAAACAAACAAAATTGGTTTGATTCGGCCGGGTTTCGAACGTGACAAAATAAATCTTTCACTTCAAATATATCTAAAGTTAGCCGTTTAAAATAAAAGTTTCTTCAAAGGTAGATAATAACAATCAAGCTAATATATTTATCTCAAAATAGGGCAGACATTCAGAACCAATGACTTTAAAATTGACACTTGTCACTTCCTAGCCTGGCGTTCGGCATTATTACGATAGGACAAGGACAGGTTGGTTTAGAGTCAGGATAATGTGACTGAGTGGGATATCAGGTCATGGTGCTGGTGGCCTGGTCTCCAAGTCGGGCAGCACTATAAAGCCGCAATGAGTGTGCGCAGTCACAAATCGGTAGCCGTCCTGATATAACCTTAGATGTTGCTAGGACGTAAAAGAACAACAAACAAACATTAAATATGTATTACAGTTTGGTGCCCCTCTACCAGTCTACTATGTTCAGACATTGGGGAACAAAGCATTTCCGTGTGAAGACAAAAATTAACCTTATATTTTATTTTTACTTCAAAGTTAACCCTTTGAGAGTTACATCAAACTAGAACAAAGTAGAATATAACAATCGAGTTAACATAATTACCTTTAAAAAAAAAAAACGTTTTGCAGAAACTCAAACCCATCGGATTATAAAAATGTAATGTTAGTGGTATATGGCTACATGCGCATAGAAGTCGATACAGAAAGACAGCGATAACTAAATTATCAAACAGGGAAACTAAACTAACACGTGGACTTGTTTACCCAGTTAAGATCCTTGAGGACAAGTTGATGAAGTGGATGCTCTGACGTCATACTAATGAGACATTAGAGCGAGCCACTAGACAAAGCTGTTCAGCGGCATGCTTTCCTGCTATTCTAATTCAGCAAAGACCAGCCAGCCAGTTCTATGGGTGTAACTGTGAGAAGTCACACTGATCTAAACCGGAAGTGTCCAGACATTCATCACTGTCACGACCGGAAGTGTCCAGTCATTCATCGTGATCATTAGTTGTGGTATTTCAACAAAATAAATAAATGGAATGTTTTGCGTTCCAGTTTAGTCAGAACCAGCCCAGTGATGACTGAAATAGACATGATGTTGATTGGTCGTAATGTTCGGATTGTGTTTGATTTGGTGGGAACAACATGCCACCTCCGCCCCCCCCCCTCCACCCCCGCCCACTGCACTTTGGACTTAACTTTGGGTGGACTGATGAGTCCACCGTCTATCCACGCGATTGGCCAGTGGTCTTTCACACCTTTCACCATACTGTTGTTAGCTTGCTGCTTTCTCCTCAATATTGGCGACATGGCGATGCACGCACTTCTACTGCTACTACCATGTCTGCTTTTCCACCCACCCACTCACCCTACTACAACTTGTGATTGTTCTTTCCCGCGGTGTGCAGGTCTTGACTTCTGGGTTGTTTGTAACCTTGTGACGGTTACTGGTTGCAGAACTGCAACATTATAGAGAGGCTCCGATAAATCGGCCCAATCTTTGGTTGAAGAATAATCTTCTGGTGGGATAGTTGTAGAAGCTGGGGGATGTCTTTACAACAATTAAACGATGAGTCGTTGGGGGGGATGGTCCAGATCAGTCATGTCCGGCAGTAGCACAGCACTTTTATCCAGCAGACAGCAGCAAGGGATTCGAGGAAGGGTTGATAAACATGGATCAAGTGGTGGTTCCAGCAGTGAGAACAAAGCGTGAAACGTAAAGGTAAAGGGCCCCACCCAAGCAAACAACTCCCTTGGTCAGGGTGAGGAGTATGGCTGGGAGAGAAAAAAAAGGGACAAATGAGGAGAGTTGAGTCAAAGGACCATGTCTATTTTCTCTATGGTACTTAGCCTCTGTGATGTCTCTTCCGGCCGCTCCCGCCTCGCCTCACGTGAAGAAGTAGCCGACCAAGTAACACTACCTACCTCAACTTAGCCGCCCACCCATCCTTACACTCATAAGGCTGATAGCTGGCACTCAGGATCTTTGGATTCGAACCCGGAACCTGTCTCTGTCATTGTTTTTGGAAAGAAAAGTATCCCATACCATGTAGTTCCTTGTTGTGTTGTAAATAAAACATTTATTGCTTCATGGAAGGAATACATGATTTTGTCTACAAGGAAAGTTTGTGTGTATACTTTTAAATATAGTTTCATTTAGTTGTAATAATTTATACTCACATATTAGATACCACATAAATAGTGGAAAGGTTCATATCAGTCTGAGAAAATATGTAACTGAGATCTTCTCAGTAGGCAATTTCCACCACCAACCCACTCTCTGATGTGCTCTAACTGTGCAGCATATTCTGCAGTAAAGGTCTTATAGAGGATTTCCACCACAACCAACCCGCCCTCTGACGGCAGTTGCAAGAACTAATGGTGTAGGTAGCAACACACCGTGCAGCATGGTCTGTGTGAAAGGCTATATACATTATAGCAGATTTCCACCACCAACCCTCCCTTTAACATCAGTAACAATGGGTATCAGTATACCCATGTTTGCTCCATGGAAAAGGTATATGTAATGCCCTGTAGTGGTATAATTAATAACTTTTGATTGTTTGTTGTGGATCACTTATTCTTCAAAAGTAGCTTCGTGTGGGTGATGAAAATGAGAAATATTGCATCTGGAGCAGGAATCCAACCCACATGTCTTGCGTTTCGAGTCAGTGTGCTAACCATTACACCACATAGGCTCCCCGATTGAGTAACAGTACCCTTCAACCAGTCAACTGGTTTATTACAAAACCTATCCGCTCTCCATGGTGTCAACAATCAACTGACCTGCCCCCTAACTCGCCAGGTCCCACATCGCTTCTATAGGTGGGTGTGGGGGGGTGTTAGCCACACGCAGTAGAGGGCAGCCCAGTCAGGGCCCTGCCCGGTGGCTAGTGTGCCTCCACCTAGTGCAGTTCAGTGTAACTGTGTAGGTGTGCGGCATAGTGTCTGCCACCACCGCATGGTAGTTGAGCTCATGTATAGACTACTAGAATATATCAGGTTGATCGTTATAATCTATCTTATTTTAACTTGAAGTAATTTTTTATTTTAAGTCGCTAATTTATTAGATATTTTAAGTGCAAGCATTTCAAATTAACTTTGCCAAGCATGCCACGACTCAGACACCACAGGTGTCTGCAGTAGCAGATTCTATTATAATGACCTTTTATTCCCTTCTATGTGGCAACAACTGTTTAATAAGAGCATCAGTATCTAAGTTAGATATGTAGAATCAAATCTAGGTCAGTGTTTTGATTTAACAAATGTGGTGCTTTCAACGGACTCTGCAGCTTTAACTATATTACTACAATTAACTTAAAGCTGCATAGTCTGACGAAATATCAAATTTTCAAAACCAAACCAATTATCTAGATTTGATTTTACATATGTAACTTAGATACTGATGAACTTATTAACCATTTGTTTCTGCGCAGAAGGCAGTACTGAGTCAATTTAACAGAACCTGTTCCTGCAGAAGTCTATGGTGTCAGAGTTTTGGCAAGCCTGCCAAAACTAATTTTCCATGTTCGCACTAGAAATATCTCAAAAGTTTACCATTTAAAATAAAAGTAACTTTGAACTAATGTAAAGTAGATATTAGTGATCGATCTAATATATTTATCTCAGAAAAAATACAGAAATTCAAAACCATCGGACTATGCAACTTTAATATATTTATCTTAACACATTTTTACAGAAACTCAAAACCATCGGACTATACGACTTTAATTTAGATACTCCTAGTGAGGGGCGTGGGTGGGGAGTGCAGGTCTGTGTAATGAGACCAAAACTAATTTGGCATAGTTTGCCAATTGGGATTCTGTTTATTGATTAACCGCCAATGACCTAATTATCGACATGCAGTCGATTAGAGAAATTAATTGATTCATCATGTGTTTTCAGTGTGTGCTAAAAGGCAGTGAATGCACTGAGCGACTTCTACGATATACGACCAGATGGGGTGGCCAAATGAGTAGAGCGTCTGGCTCCTGTTTTGCGAGATCACGAGATCCGAACCCATGAGTTTGTGGGTTTGAATCCTGGTCGACTCAAACCAATGAGTTAACAATTTATACTTGTCGCTTCCTAGCTTGTCGCTCGGCATTATTAGGGTATGGCAAGGACTGGTTAGCTCAGTGTCAGGATAATGTGACTGAGTGGGATATCAGGTCATGGTGCTGGCAGCCTGGTGTCCCAGTAGTACAGCACTATAAAGTCGCCATGAATGCGCACTGTCACAAGTCGGTACCCATCCTGATATGACCTTAGATGTTGTTAAGACGTAAAACAACAACAAACAAACATCTACGATACATAGTCCATGCAAGGGTAAGCAATAATTTAGGTGACACAACTGTGTTCTCGAGGTTGGTCAACACCTGTTTTGTTTATAATTTTGTTCACAGTGCAATTTTGTATAACACCTATTTCTCTTTGCTCTTTCAGGTACGTGAACTTCCTACTTTACCTGGGGCAAAGGTTGGTTGAATTATGTGATGTATTATTATAGAATCCGTAAGAGATAACGTAAGATGTATATTGGTTGAGATCGATACCTCTGGCTGGCCAAACAAATTAGCCTACCATTTTATTATGGTCAAAATTTCTGATGAGAGGGAGGGTGATGGTAGAGCTCATGCCTGCTTGGCAGTTGCTCACCACGGGCCTGCCTACCTGAGTTCAAACACGAGTCACCCAGGCCGCTGCGTTTGCCAGCGAGCCGGGCGACTGAGCATTTTGGGACGAAAGCTATAGGCCTTCCATTAAATAGTATTTATATAATGTCTTTATATACCACATAACGCATTATACGAGTATAAATACAAGGGTAATATGTTCTGCTTGTTTGTTTGTTGTTGTTTTACATCCTAGCAACATCTAAGGTCATATCAGGACGGTTAACGACTTGTGACAGTGCACACTCTTGGCAACTTTTATAGTACTGCCCCACTGGGACATCAGGCTGCCAGCACCATGACCTAATATCCCACTCAGTCACATTATCCTAACACTGAGCCAACCAGTCCTAATAATGCTGGGCGTCAGACTAGGAAGCAACAAGTATCAATTTTTAAGTCATTCGTTTGACTCGACCTGGATTGGAACCCACCAACTCATGGGTTTGGATCTCCCGATCTCCCAAAACAGGAGCCGGACACTCTACTCATTCGGCCACCCTGTCTGGTCTAGGGTAACATGTACATCCTATATTTCCTCTTGCGCATTGGTGGAGTGCCCCCCCCCCTCCCAGCTGTCAAGTAAATTGCCGGGCGGGCGCCCACTTCCCCTCGCGTCACTCTCTGTCCATGAGCATGCCAGTAATTATGTTCTTTTGTGTACTGAAGAATTGATATATATATATATATACATTTTGTTTGTTGGATCTTAACATCAACAGCAACATCTGATGTCATATCAGGATGGGTACCGACTTGTGACAGTGCACGTGCATGGTGACTGTATAGTGCTGCCCCCGCTGGGAGACCAGGCTGCCAGCACCATTACTTGATATCCTACTCAGTCATATTATCCCAGTATTTACTAAACCAGTCTTTGTCATATCCTATAAATGCCGAGCGCCAGGCTAGATAGCAACAAGTATCAATTTGGTAAGTCATTTTCTTGGGTTGACTTGGTCAGGGTTCGAATGTACCGGAAGTCAGCCATAGCTTGTACTGACTCAGCCATCCCGCCTATTTATGTGATGTATAACGAATTATGCAAGTATAAAGATATGTAAGGGAATAATTATTATTAGTTTTATACTCCATAAGACCAACACTGTACCGGTGGCTCTACCTTCGTCCTCCTGACCTCCACCGGATGTAGACCAGTGCCAGTCGCACCGGAGGATTCTGTCTTATGTTTATATATATACTGTATTTATAGTATATATACACTAATATATATAGACTATATATACAATCTCTAGCTACCTAATAAACAATGACACAGTCGGATGGGGGGGACATCTCTTTATTACTCATGGCTGAGCAATAACTGTTCTGAAGGAAGGACATGAACTTTAAGTCTTAGTCTCGTAGTTCAATATGAGTATTAAGACCAGGTACACATTTTATATCAATTATCATGCTTGTTGATATATGTAGTCAACTAATAAGACATGGGTATCAGCTTTAGATTGTTTGAGTCAATGAATTGAAGTTGCAATAATAATGGCCTGCCTATTGAATTCATGTAGTAGGCATAATGAGAGTGTAGTAGTCCGAACATGAACTCCACTACCGTATGGTGGCAGCAGGGACTGCTCCATCACTGTCGCAGTTTACTCCGGTAGGTGGCAGTACGGTAGCTGCCGGGCAGCACCATGACAGGGCTGCCATCTACTGTGTGTGGCTAGCATAACCTCCCCCCGAGGAAGTTGACGTGGGACCTGGCGAGACTTTCTGCTGGATTGGAGAGTGTGAAAGAAGATGGTGGAAAAAGGAGTAAGAAAGGTTTTACGTCGCATTGGAAACTGTTGCTGGGTGAGTAGTTATTCAGTAAAGGTGAATAAAGTTATTAATGACTTAGCGCGCTGGTAGGCCATCACTGCGGTTAGTATCTGATTGGTTGGATATTGGAGTCTTACGTCCTGGCAACATCTAAGGTCATATCAGGCCGGGTAGTGACAGTGCATACTCATAGCATGGCGTTCTCTGTGGCGGAGTGGTTAGAGTGTCTGACTTTTTTCTAGGTCAGACTCCTAATCTGAGGGTCGGCGGTTCGATTCCCCGTGCCCCCAGCTCTGCCAATTTGGATTTCCACCGCTGTGTATAACTTACAGCGTCATCAAAGGCCGGTTGCTCTCATACCATGTCTATGTGGTGTAGGAGGTTAAAAATCCCTTGGGTCGGTAAAAGTGTAGGCTCGGGCTTTCTATCGACCAGCAGTGGAATGAGGAAGACCAGTCGTCTATGACTGAAATTTCCCCTGCTTAAACAAGTAATGGACCCAAAAAAAATAAAAAAATAAAAATAAAAAAATAGCAACTGGGAATATTGCACATAGAGCAGGATTCGAACCCGCACTTTTTGCCATTCCCGTGCTAGCATGCTAACTATTTCACCAGCTAGGTTCCCTGATCCAATCACCCTATTAGTTCCTTGCCAAAGAGGTCAGTGCAGATTACTACATTCAACCCCGTAGAATTATAAGTCTTTTGAATGATTTATGTTCATATGTTGTCTAACTGAAACAATGCAAACACAGTAAATACAGTTATGTCATTTTTATTACAGTATCTTTTCCTTGTTTGCATAGTCTTTGTCATTGCATGTAGAATGAGGGTAGAGATGCTTATGACCTCGTATATATCAGTATTGTGGGGTGGGTGGGATGGCAATTTTAGCAGCTGAGATCTCCTCTTCTGCCGCCTGGGTCGAAGTGACCTAACCTACAGCGCGCAGTCGCTTTTATAGAGAATTTGGTCTTAGCCGAGAGGCGGTGTATATGCATTTAGCTTAGTAAGATTACAACAGGGGGAGAATCATCGGCACCCTTGATTACAGGGTGGCGGCCAGCCAAATGTAAAAAATATCCACTAGTCGGCATTAGGCGCATGTATTTAAAATAGTGTACACAAGATCCGGTAGTCGTCAGCAATGTCAATGTGTCCTTAGTTACTGGCTGGCTCACGGTCTGGCTGGCTCACGGTCTGGCTCACGGTCTGTGTATGTGTGTCCAATTACCCATAATGCTCAGGTATCAGTGACAATGCTTACAATTACACACATACAGGCAGTAAATGCCCTTACCCTATTGGTGTACGAGGTAGGCTTAACAACCATACCACGCATAGCTTGTATAGGTTCCAAGTCACAGTAACCAATGTTGTGAGGTGGTGAAAGTGGAAAATATTGCACCTAGAGCAGGTTTCAAACCGACACTTCTTGCCATTCTGCTGCTGGCATGCCAACCATTACACTAGCAAGGTTCCCTGATACAGTCACCCTATTGACTCCTACCTGTGTGTGTCTCCTCCCTAGGAGGTCAGTGAAACTACCACTCTTGTATGTATATATGTGTGTATCTTTCTTTTTCTTTTTCTTTCTTTTTTTTTCTTGACGATTTATACAGCCTATTATGGATAAGTTTGAATAGACTTGTTTTCACCATTAGACAGTTTGTCGATAGAAAGCCTGAGCCTACACTTTTACCGACCCAAGGGATTTTTAACCTCCCACACCACATAGACATGGTATGAGAGCAATGGGCCTTTGATGACACTGTAAGTTATAAACAGCGATGGAAATCCAAATTGGCAGAGGTGTGGGCACAGTGAATTGAACCACCAACCTTGAGGGTAGGAGTCTGACCTAGAAAAACTCAGACACTCTAACCACTCCGCCACAGAGAACACCATATATATATATATATTATAGATAGGTGGAATGGAAAGCATCGCTGCTGTAGTCCGCCTGTGATCTCTGGATCGTGGTGGCTTTTACTGAAATTATACTCGGGCCTCTGATAAAGCGAGCAGGACATGGGGACACGATGTAGCCGCACATCGGGCTATCTGTGAGTGGCTCTGCGTATCCCCGAGCAGATAAGGCGGTATGCGAGCAGGTCAGGATGTGCGCATGAGCAGGTCAGTCTTTGTCAGCGAGCAGGGCAATCTATATGTGAACAGGTCAAGGTGTCCATGAGCTGGTCAGACTGTGTCCGTGAGCAGGGCAAGATGTGTCCGTGAGCAGGTCAGTGCATCTGTGAGCAGCTGGAGGTATCCGTGAACAGGTCACGTTGTGTCTACGAGCATGTCAGTATGTTTGCGGTCGGTTGGTTGGTTGTTGGGGTTTTACATCCCGGCACAGTAGCTCAGGGTATCCGTGAGCAGGTCATCCTGTGGCTGTGAACGGGACAGTCTATATATGAGTAGCTCAGGGTTTCCCTGAACAGGTCAGGCAAGCTACCAGGTTGTCTGTGAGCAGTTCACATCACGTGTAAAGCTACCAGGTTGTATGTGAGCAGTTCACATCATGTGTAAAGCTACCAGGTTGTCTATGGGCCGTTCACATCAGATGTGAAGCTACCAGGTTGTCTGTGAGCAGTTCACATCATGTGTGAACTACCAGGTCGCAACTGACAAGATGTGAACTTGCCAGGTTGCCTCTGAGTAATTTAAGTCATGGGTGAATCGATCATTTTATTTGTGAGCAGCTCACAGGTCTCTGACAGGTCACGTGATGTGGGAAACTGTCGCCCTATGTCTAAACAGGTCAGGTCATGTGGTAAACTGCCCGGCAGTGTGCGAGCAGGTAAGGACATGTGTGAGAGCATCTGGCTGCTGCCACGACCAGACGGGATGGCCGAATGAGTTGAGCATCCGTCTCCCATTTTGGTAGATCGCGCGATTCGAACCCTGAGTGTGTCAAACCTATGACTTAAAGATTCATACTTCTCACTTCCTAGTCAGGCACTCGGCATTATTAGGATAGGGCAAGGACTGGTTGGCTCAGCGTCAGGAAATGGCCCCCATCACTGCCCCCCTCACTGCCCTCCCTCAATGCCCCCCTCACTACCCCCCATCACTGCCCCCCTGTCACTGCCCCCCTCACTGCCCCCCCCCTCACTGCCCCCCTGTCAATGCCCCCGTAACTGCCCCCTGTCACTGCCCCCCTCACTGCCCCCCTCACTGCCCCCCTCACTGCCCCCCCTCACTGCCCCCCACTGCCCCCCTCACAACCCCCTCACAACCCCCTCACTGCCCCCCTCACAACCCCCTCACTGCCCCCCTCACTACCCCCCTCACTACCCCCCTCACTGCCCTCCCTCACAGCCCCCTTCACTGTCCCCCTGTCACTGCACCCCCCTCACTGCCCCCTTCACTACCCCCCCTGTCACTGCCCCCCATCACTGCCCCCCTCACTGCCCCCTCACTGCCCCCCCTCACTGCCCCCCTCACTGCCCCCCGCAGTTGCTCGCGTCCTGCTCCCAGTACGGCATACAGGTTTTGAGATAAGGCCCACATCGACATCCGGACATTATTCTGTGGATAACGCAGCCTTATCGATAAGGGGCCTTCCGCCCATAGCAGTGCTGCTGGGAGCAAGGGGCTGGGGGGAGGGGGCTATTGGACTGGGGGATGGGGGAAGGGCGGGAGATAAGGTAAGCTAACTTACGCAGACCTCTGTTGCCAAGAGACTATGAGATGGTGGTGGTGGTGGGAGGGTTGATATTGTGATATTGCTCATGTATAGATATCTGATTAAAAGGAGTGGAGTACCCGAATAGTGTTAGACAGATCGTCAAGTTCAGCTTAACCCATTGGACCTGGGTTTGCCTGTGGATTTCGCACGCTTACAGTCCGGAAGCGCCTGATTGTACCTGCAATTAATTAGCACTGTATTTCTGATATGATCTAAATATTTCCAGGAAAACATTTCTAGAAATGAAATTCAACTACAAGTGTACCCTGGCTGTAAGGGCGTGGAACTTGCTGCCACACCCGGGCACTCCCGCCCCCTGGATATTTGTAATTCACAATGCGACAGAAGTGGTATAATTTGCATTTATTCAATCAGAATAATGAAAGGTCACTGAACAACAGTAAATCACAATAGGTCATCAAAAATCGGTTAATCAATCTCGTCACTCTCAACCCTACCGCTTGAGTAGCCTGTTTGTTAGTTGAGGGGTGGGGAGCGGCAAATTGTCAATCCGGGTAGTGTTTGTGGGTTCCTGTCCAGTCGGCGAGTGAGTGATTCTGTTGCTCGCTTTGACGTCAGTGACCGCAGCAGGGACCCCCTAGGTGGCGGTACCGGTATTGCTGGCCTGCTAGTGTCCATGTTTGATGTTAGGCGGCAGGAAGCAGTGTGGTTCAGTTTCAAATCGAAAGGCGGCGTGTCATTGTCATATGAGTTGGCTGAAGGCCCTACCCCTTCCGCCCCGTTGCAAATTACACATGTTATGCTAAGATGAACAATTGTAAATATTATGTTCCAGCCAGATGAGTGTAGTGAGGTGCACTCACCTCCCCATATGAAATGCCACATTCACGGGCAGACGTGTGTAGGGCGATTGCATCAGGGAGCATAGCTAACCTAATGGCTAGGATACTAGCCCCAAAATGGTGTAGGTTCGAATTTGCTCTAGGCACAATGTGTACCTTCATTTGCGTAGAACTCCTCCAATCACATACAGTAAAACCTCTCTAACCGACAACCTCAACAGATCGACTACTTCCCTATATTGATCGCTTTACTTGGGTCCCAAACGATTGCCCATACAATACCATTGTGACAATCAAGAAACTCCCTAAACTGACCACCTCCTTAAATAAACCATTTAAAGTATGTCCCATGGTCGGTCGATTTACAGAGTTTTTTTCTGTATTTGTATATGTATAATTTCATAAGTATGCCCCAGATCATGACGCTGAAGATGCCAAAACCTCTCTGGGTTCAATGATCGTCGGATCAGATTCCTCGGCATCCGGGACACCGGTAGCGTGCGGTATGCCTGCCTAACACCCCCATCACACCAAACTAGTTCTCAAAATGTCCAACCACATTCCAAAATGGGTTGTGGTCGAGGTAGAATGCGGCTGCAAGAAAATTGTGGGGATGCTCAAAGTTCTGGAGCACCATTCTGTTCTAGCCAGTCCATTCGGTTGGTAAAAAGACTGTATAAAGTTGCTACTACATCCATTTCGTTTGCACACAGTTTGAGTCTGTTCAGCAACATTTTCAAGAACGTAGTAACAACTAGTTTGGTGTGATTGGGGTAGTACGCTGTGGACGGAAAAGAAACGAATACTTAGTTCCATATGAACACGGTGCCAAGAGGAAGTTTAGCAAAGATGCTCTTCCAGGCCTCCAAGGTTTTGTGTAAACACAAGAGTGGGTGTCGGGGGCGGGGGGGGGGGGTCTACTTTTGTGGGTTTTGGCTGACTCGAATGTATAGTGGGAACTCGACTAGTTAACTGATAAAGGGGGTGGGGAGGGAGGGGGGCTAGGGACCAGTGTAGTACTAGTAATTCCTCCTACACTCCTAGAACCTATATTTCTCACATCTATTGCTGAATAATTTTAGCAACAGTCAACAAGTTGAAGAAAATACTACAGATACTGGAGGCACTATATGTACCTCCAGGATCTATAGTATTTTCTCCCTGGGATACGAGTAGACCCTAGCTTTGAAGTGGAATGCCGAGGTAAGATATATATATATATGAGCCTGTCTCAAAAGGTGCTAACTAATTTGAGACAAACCTTTGTCCATTGTAACGATCAACATACTATCTGCTTATGCATTTGCTCAGGATAAACTGATGTATGGTGTTTCATAATCCCAATAGAATTGATTTGAAGCAAATGTCCTTGTGTTGTCAGTGTAACTAATTCTGTGCTGTTTTGTGTCAAGCATTACAGTGAACCCCCCCCAAAAAAGAGTTATCACCTGTTGAGACAGGATCATATATATATATTTAAGAAATGTACCTATTAAGAAGAATATATATGTTTATTAGCAATTATTTTTGCTTGGACTTATTTGAATATTTGTTACGGAATTGTGTCGCTAATATGTGTTACCTATTTACTTATATACAGCATTTTTAGATATACTGTTCGTCGGAGTTGTACATCCTGGCAACGTCTAAGGTTAGATCAGGACGGGTACCGACTTTTGACAGGCGAGTAATACAAAGTGCCAGTGTAGGTAGCGACAAGTAGTATAAATTGTGTAAGTCATTGGTTTGACTCGACCGGGAATCGAAGTCCCGACCTTCCACGCGAGGAGCTCGTGACCTGTCGATTCAGCCACCACATCCCATATATATAAATATATATATATATATATAGATATACGTGGGTCACTCTCCTGAAAACTGGTCAGCATGGGATGAGATTTTAAAACATCAATAAAAAAACGTCCTACTTATTCTTTTCCTTATGCTTTTCACATTCATGTTTAGATTTGATGTAAGAAATAAGGGAAATAAAATAAACCAGGTGCAACTTTGGTCTTTATAGTTATGAAGTGTTTTTGTACCAAAAAACGCCATTTTACAGTCAGCCATTTGTAACATGACATATGGGACATGGTTGGATCCTTAGTAACATCTTGTATTGCATTGGTATATCAAACAAAACAGTTCCCAAATCAAAAGGAAGTATTTATTAACATGTATGCATGCTTAAATCTTTTTTAAATTATTTGATTTTTCAGAAATAACATTACAAATTTCCATCACAGATGTAACCAGTGGTGTCTGGATGCCACACAAATGTTGTGCACTAATTATTCAGTGAATAAAGCATGGCTGGGAATTACTTTTCTTTATCAATATAAGTGCTACATATTTCTGAATATTATGCCATGATCAATATGCTTCTCAGTATGAATTTATTTAATTCTGCTTACATTCTTATTAAGCAGACTGTGTGGTGTTCTAAACATGTGTTACATCTCAGCAACACATACGTTACTGTCATATGACATAGCTTTTTCAGGGACTATACCTTTATTTTGTATCTCATCAATTTATATTTTACATATATGTAAAGGGGAGATTTCCAGCTTTCATCTGCAACCAAAAGATTTTTTTTAATTTAATATTAGATTTTAACACTCCATGTGATGCTTCTGGCCAGTTTTCAGGAGAGTGACCCACATATATACACATATATATATATACATATATCTATATGCGCATAGAGATGTGAAAAGCTAAGTCATCTCTGATCATATATATATATATATATATATATATATATATATATATATATATGCGCATAGGTTTCTACATACATGAAACTAAATCGGTATTGACACATACAAAGGATTTTAAGTGTTTGGGGTTTATTATTGACACCACACACATGACCATTTTGTTAACCAAACAAAAAGTTGATGAATTTATAACAACGGCAAATCAATTGTTACAGTTACAGAATCCAAAGATAAGACAAGTTGCAATATTGATAGGAATCATGATAGCCTTTGCCCCTGCTATTATATATGGCAAGGCACATATTAAATCACTAGAAATAGATACAAATTTAGCGTTAGCTCGCACTAAAGGGAAATTTGAGAGGCCCATGCCCATCTCGCCAGAGGGCTTGCAGGATATTATGTGGTGCCTTTCTCACATTGAAGACTCGCGAAACCCTATTAGAATAGGGGAGCCCAATACAACATTTACAACTGACACTTCGCTAGAAGGATGGGGGGCTCATAGAGACCAACAGGTAACTGGTGGTCGGTGGATGGAAGACAACATTTCCGATGACATAAATGTACTAGAGCTCAGGGCTATTTATTTGGCTTTACGTACAGAAAGTTACCAAATCAGGTAAGGGTATAAACAGATAATACGACAGCCATGGCTCACATACGTAATATGGGAGGGACTCGTTCCAAACCATGTAACCATTTAGCCAAGTGAATTTGGGACTGGGCAGAGGAACAAAACATATGGCTAACAGTAGCACATTTCCCAGGGAGTCAAAATACTTTGGCAGACAGAAAGAGTCTGCATTTCATGATCATCTAGAATGGTCATTAAGTCACAGTATTTTCGATTGCATTTGTGATAGATGGGGTAAGCCAGAAGTTGACCTGTTCCCATCATGAAACAACAGAAAGTTACCCAAATATGTGTTGTGGCATCTGGAGCCAGAAGCCTGACGAGTGGATGCATTTTCTCTTATTTGGAATAATACATTTATTACATATTCCCACCATTCAGCATTATCAGCAGAGTGGCCAGGAAGATCAAGATGGATCCCTCACACGCAGTACTCATAGTACCAGAGTGGGACACACAACCATGGCTAGCGGCAGTGACATTAGACGCAAAAGACATGCTCAGGTTCCCATGAGGAAATGACAATCTACAACATCAAGGCCCACTGACACGTCACAGAGATGTGTCAATGACTCCCCTTTTGGCATTACTTTTCTAAAGAATAACACAAGAAAGACTTATTTCACATGCCTGGAGAAAAGGAACGGTGAAATTGTACACAAGTTATTTAAAGAAATGGGGAATCCACTGTTTGATTAAAGAAGTCAATCTGTTAAAACCTACAATAGCCCAGATTGTAAAGTTTCTAAGAATATTAGAAGATGATGGATTAGGATTCGGTGTGATTAATGCAGCATGATCTACACTTTCAATCATTCTACCAAGGATTGAAGGACAAACGATCGGAAAGCATCAGGTTGTGCACTGGTTTATTAGGTCAGTGTATGAGAGAAACCCACCCAAACCCTAATATAATAGGTTTTGGGATCTGTCAGTAATTCTTAAGCTGTTCAAGTAATAGCCTAGTAATAAGCATTTATCAATGAAGGAACTAGGATTTAAGTTAGTGTTGCTATTACCATTAGTAACAGGAAACAGAGGCCAAACAATTGTGGCTCTGTCTCTGGACGTACTGGAGATAAACATTAAGGAGGCAACATTCGATTTGGAGACATTACTAAAGTTGAATCGTACAGGGGACCTACTGTCCACGGTACATGTAAATAGTTTTCCGGATGACCAACGCATTTGTGTAGTGTCGGCCATTAGGGCATATATATCCAAGTCCCGAGGAATAAGAAATTCCAGACAGCTTTTGATAAGCTTTATTAAACCACATAAGGCTATCTTGAGAGACACACTAGCAAGATGGACCATCAAGGTCCTTAAAGAGGTAGACGTTAATACCCGACGCTATGCATCCCACTCAACACCGGGGGCCATGGTCTCTAAAGCAAGACAATTAGGAATCTCAGTGAAGAGAATCCTGGTGCATGCTGGCTGGAAGACGGCTAGATCGTTTGCAAAACATTACAACAAACGACTAGAAAAGTCAAGCGGCCTGGCGACTGGCCTACTCACCAAATATAGATGGGTGAGGAACACAAAATTCTATTTTGTACTGAAATGTTTTATGTTTAAAGAATAAGTATAAAGAAGGATAAAAAATGAGATTACATAAAGTTCTCAATGGACTACGAGTAGCCAGAGGGTAGTACCAAGGTAAAGTAGTATAGTAATACGAGTCCTACCTGGTACAGATGATGAATAGCTGTTGTTTTCCCGAGGTATTAGCCTCGGATAGTCGTGGGTCAGGGCCCACCCAGCCTACCCTACCACGACTATGACGTTGGCTTGTGCCAAAACGAAAACATGTTTAGTATCCATAGAATTTTGAGATCATTTTTTATCCTATTAAGTAAGTAAAAGATTGCTGGACCCGGATGCGCTTCCTTCTCCCTGACCCACAACTATCTGAGGCTAGTACCTCGGGAAAACAACAGTTATCCATCATCTGTACCAGGTAAGATTCATATAACTATACTATATGCGCATAGAGATGTGCAAAGCTAAGTCACCTCTGATCATATATATATATATATATATATATATATATATATATGCATAGAGATGTGCAAAGCTAAGTCACCTCTGATCATATATATATATACATATATATATATATATATATGCGCATAGAGATGCGCAAAACTAAGTCACCTCTGATCCCAGTCCTTTTTTCTGACATGACTGTGGCGCTCTCAGGAATATGTCCCACCTCAAGGCAGGCATGCACTAGCCGATGCTTTAACGTTGACCGCATTCATCATGTTCGGAGAATTCCTTTCCACCTTCGCACCACATATTCTATTAATAGTGTCACCTTCACTAATCCAGGTACGACAGCTGTGTGCTCAGCAGGGAAATGAATTGGATCCAGGAGAGCTTTACCTGAATGAGCTGAGCCATGGCAATTGGTATTCCAGGGGTCATTACTTAGACAATCTGAAGGTCGGTGGTTCGATTCCCCATGCCCCCCATCTGTGCCAATTTGGATTTCCACCACTGTGTATAACCTACAGCGTCATCAAAGGCCAATTGCTCTCATACCATGTCTATGTGGTGTGGGAGGTTAAAAATCCCTTGGGTCGGTAAAAGTGCAGACTCAGGCTTTCTATCGACAAACTGTCTAATGGTGAAAAACAAGTCTATTCAGACTTATGCATGATAGGCAGTATAAATCTTCAATAAAAAAAAAATCGCTTTATGTGGGTCCTAAATGATCGCCCATGACAATACCATTGTAACGATTAAAAAAACTCCCTAAACCTCCATAAATGGTCCATTTAAAGTCGGTCTCATGGTCGGTCGATTTAGAGAGGTTTTACTGTATGTAAACTGTTGAGGCTGAATGTGGTGGTCGAATCGGTTAGAGTGCAGGCTTCCCACACGGAAGGTCTCACCACTGATATTATCTGTTACCCACATTAGCATGACCTTGTCTTAAGCCGTGTTCACACGGGAAATGTAAATCGATTCGTAGAAATCGACTCGCCTAGTTCGGCTCACATTTGGCATGTGAACGCGCGGCTGAGGCGGTTTAGGGCTGAATCGATTTCTGTGATCTGGATACTGTAGACTACTTGTGGAGGTCGATTACGTGAGTCGATTCCTGTGAATCGATTTATTTTTGCCCGTGTGAACGCACTGAGGCGGATTAAGTACGTCACATGCATGCGCAGTCGAGACCTTAGTTTGTTGACTTTCTGGTCGATCAAAAGCGCATATTATATAATTTGGTCTATGAACCTGCTAGAGGTGCACAGATATTTGTTTCATCATTTATTTTTAGGGTTTCACTGCCCAGCAGAAGTTTTGACCGTTCCAAACCAATACGATTCAGTCCATACATATCTAGGTCGAACCCACACTCTCTCGTGGCGACGTCGACTAACCGAAACTGGCGCTGGTTAGTATCGCCTCGTTCATGCGCTGATATCGATTTCTGGCGCAAGTACTGCCCGTGTGAACGCGCATCTAAATCGATTCATATGATTCGCCTTGGCTGAATCGCTTTAGATTTTGCCCGTGTGAACATGGCTTTAGTGTCGCCTATCTGTGAACAGCCCGAGCAAACGTACACTGTAATGTCTCACGTTGGTTGATAGTTGGGGTTTTACGTCCTGGCACCATCTAAGGTCATATCAGGATGGGTACCGACTTGTGACTGTGCACACTAATAGCGACTTCATAGTGTTGCCCCACTGGGAGACCAGGCTGCCAACACCATGACCCGATATCCCACTATATTGCATTATCCTGACACTGAACCAACCAGACCTTGCCCTATCCTAATAATGGCGAGTGCCAGGCTAGGAAGTGACAAGTATACATTTTTAAGTCATTGGTTTGACTCGGCCAGGGTTGGAAACCGTGGGTTCGAATCCCACGATCTACCAAAATGGGAGACAGACGCTCAACTCATTCGGACATCTCGTCTGGTTATAATGCCTCACGTGTCGAAGACCAGCGTAAAGTCATGTTTCGCTCCAGTTATACTTCCCCCCCCTTCTCTGGACCCGACTGCAGGGAGCACCCATTGGGACAGAGACCTCGCCCAAAGCATGATCGTCTCTGCACTGACTCAACCAAACCGGGCGCAGTGACCGAATCTGTAGAGCACGGCCCTTGCATGCGTCGAGTCAAATCAATACTTATAGAAGTGATACTTGTTGCATCCTAGCCTGGCGCTCGGTATTAATAGGATAGGGCAAGGTCTGGTTAGCTCAATGTCAGGATAATGTGACTGAGTGGGATATTGGGGCATGGTCGGTGCCAGTGGCTTGATTTCTCAGTGGGGCAGCATTATAAAATCACCATGAGTGTGCACTGTCACAATCATGTCAGTACCCGTCCTGATATGACCTTAGATGTTGCCAGGATGTAACATTCCAACAACCAACCGACTAAACCAGACAAACATCGCAACCCGCACGAGGTGTATGCCCGACATTGTAGTGTGTGTGTCACACCAGACTTCTGAGAGTGTATCTAATGGGTGGCATATAGTTATTCTTTCTGTGTCCTGCATCACTACTCACTGTGGTGTATGCATAATGTATCCGGCCTGGTTTGCCTTGGAGCCATCAAAGGGTGAAAAGGTTGTAGGTGCACTGACCCAAAAATGGCGGTCATATAATTTGTTTGTTGGGGACTTGCATCCTCGCATCATCTAAGGTCATACATATCATGACGGGCACCGACTTGTGACAGTGCGCATTCATGGTGGCTTTATAGTGTTGTCTCCACTGGAAGATTGCGCTGTCAGCACTGTTACCCGATATTCCACTCAGTCACATTGTCTTGACACTGAGCTAAACTAGTGTTTGCCCTGCCCTTACGCTAGCCGCACGCAGTAGATGGCAGCTGTGTCGCGGCGCTGCCCGGGGGCTACCATACCGCCACCTAGCGCAGTAAACTGCGACGGTGATGGAGCAGTCCTTGCTGCCACCGTATGGTAGTGGAGCTCATGTCTGGACTACTAGTACTACACTACCAATGAGTTGGACTTGCTTGTACAAATTCTGATACCATAGTCTTCAGCAGTAATGGGTTATATTAAATTGACCAATGCTTAATAAGTGTGTTGTTGTTGGTTTACAGTATATGAACATCCAATGTCATATCAGCATGCGTGCCAACTTGTGACTTCATAGTGCTGCCCCACTAGGAGACCAGGCCGATGGTACCATGACCCGATATCCCACTCAGTCACATTATCGTGATACTGGGCTAACCAGTCCTTCCGCCAGGCTAAGTAGTGACAGATATCGATGTTGTAAGTCATTGGTTTGACTCTCCTGGGATTCGAACTCAAGACCTTCCGCATGAGAAGCCTGCGCTCTACCGATTCAACCACCACGTCTGGTTGCTTAATTAGGGCACTGGTATCTAAGTTGGATGTGTTGATTATTAGTGTGTTTGCTTTCGAAGATTTGATGCTTTCATCGCACTATGTATTTTTAAATATTAAATATATGAATACATAAATAACATTTAAAGCTATATATATATGTGTGTTATAAAGCATTTATAGGAATATTATTAGGATGTAACCGTTTTACTAGTTTGCTTGTCACAGTTTGGGGTTTGATGCTGCAGTTACAGCAGCCTGGTGGGCAGCCGGCCTGCTCTGAGGTAGGGGTTTGGCGCGCTTTCTCCAGCGTCCAACGGTTATCCCCTGCAGTGGGCGCATTTGATTCTGAACATTAGCTTTAATTTTTCTTTTGTCAATAAACAGGTGGGTCTTTTGGGCCAGCCAGAGTGTCTGCTCAATCCAGCTACATATATCTTCTCTTCTGCAATAACTACTAATATATATATTCTGGCTATGACTACTAGTAGAATTACGGGCACCCAAAGTAATGCTCACAAACAAACTAAATGTACCATCTTCTGATTGATTACTAAATTAGGCGGGTTACCACAGACAAATAGATTTAGGCATTTACCGGATGATATAGAACGCAATTTGAGCTGAATGTGATTAGATTAATTGAGCATCAATTCGTGTCCAACGATGCAAAATGTGTGCAATTAAATATACAGTAAAACCTCTCTAAATCGACCGACCATGCGACCGACTTTAAATGGTCCATTTAAGTAGGTGCTCAGTTAAGGGAGTTTCTTTATCGCTACAATGGTATTGTATGGGCAATCTTTTGGGACCCAAATAAAGCGATTGATGGAGGGGAGTGGTCGATCTGTGGAGCTGGTCGGTTAGAGAGGTTTTACTGTATACACATATAGTCGTGCAATTGTATAAACTGTTGGATCAAGCACAAAAGAAGGAGATTAAATAATGAACCATTTCATAGACAGATTGACGGTTTTATTTAAGACTATTCACATGTGTTAGAATACCAACTATATATATATATATATATATATATATATATGTAATTATGCATCCATAGATTATATATATGTATATATATAATCTATTTATAATCTATTGATGCGTAATTTCCATGTACCGACACATAGGCATACCTAATAGTCTGAATGGGTGGGCCAGTTGGACGGCTTTTCAAAGCCAACCCTTGGTGGCCATTTGTCATCACACCGCTCACCCACCATGACTTTTATGTTGCCAATAAGTATGTACAATCATGTCTTTAATATTTATATATTTTTTTTGTATTGTGCATGTGCGCAGCTATTTTGCTAATTGCTACGAAACTATATTACATTAACTTTGTATGGTACTAGTGCAATTCAGTGGACACAGACGGAGTCCTTGTGTTAATTGACAGTGATGTCACAATGGGTTTGTTCAACCTTAAAATAGACAACAACACCAGAGGCCAGCGCTATAACATCTTCAAGGAGAGGCCCAGACTTGATGTCAGGAAACACTCATTTTTCGAATGACTGACAGGTATATGGAAGTCTTCCAGACTAAGTGTTTAAAGCAAGGACAGTAGAGGCATTTGAGAGAAGGCTGGATAGACATTGGAGAGGACACCCACATTTATATGACTTCAAGCCTCCCTCCACCTGCACGTGTGTCCACAAAAATGGTAGGTTTTCTTTACCATGTAGTAGTCTGCACTGACCACTCAGGCAAGTAACCACTTAGACAGGTAGGCATGGGTAGTGTGTTGATAGCCTCAGTGGTGTAATGGTTAGCACACTGGCCCGGAATGCAAAGAGATGTGGGTTTGAGTCCCGCTCTAGGCACAATATTTCCCATTTTCATCACCCCCATGACACTGGTTGCTATGACCATCATCCTGTACAAGCTATGCGCTGTTTGGCTATTGAACCTACCCTGTGTATGTATGTGTAAGTGCATTGCCTGTATGTATGTAATTGTAAGCATTAAATGACCATTTAAAAGACTTACAATTCCAGGGGGACGAGTGTAGTGGTCTGCACTGACCTCTCAGGCAAGTAACCACTTAGACAGGTAGGCATGGGTAGTGTGTTGATATGAGGGAGCCTAGATGGTGTAATGGTTAGCACACTGGCCCGGAATGCAAAGAGATGTGGGTTCGACAATATTTCACATTTTCATCACCCCATCACAATCATAAGGAGCTGGCATTAGAGGCCCAATATGGCCTAGAACAGCCAGAAGAGGATCTGTAAGTTCATCTGTAAGTTAATCTGTAAGTTAAAGTAATGTGTGTCCAACAATTCTTTATTCCACCATCGATGCTGAAACAGGTTGCTTTCCGTACCATACAAAAGTATTTCTATGGTTCCCTGCTAATGGCACTCATACCATATGACCAGACCAGATGGGATGACTGAATTGGTGAGAATGGCAGCAGGTTTCCCCTGCGTGAAGTCCTAGGTTTCATACCCTGATCGCGCCAAATCAATGACTTGCAGAATTGATACTTGATACTTGTGGTGTTCTCTGTGGCGGAGTGGTTAGAGTGTCTGACTTTTTTATAGGTCAGACTCCTAATCTGAAGGTCGGTGGTTCGATTCCCTGTGCCCCCCCCCCCCCAACATCTGCCAATTTGGATTTCCACCGCTGTGTATAACTTACAGCGTCATCAAAGGCCAGTTGCTCTCATACCATGTCTATGTGGTGTGGGAGGTTAAAAAATCCCTTGGGTCGGTAAAAGTGTAGGCTCAGGCTTTCTATCAACAAACTGTCTAATGTTGAAAACAAGTCCATTCAGACTTATCCATGACAGGCAGTATACATCTCCAAAGAGAGACAAAGATAAAAAATACTTGTCACTACCTAGCCTGACATGCGGCATTAATATTATATAGAAACGACTGGTTGGTTCAGTGCCAGGATAATGTGACTTAGTGGGGTATCAGGTCATGGTGCTGGTGGTCTGGTATTCCAAACAAAACCATTTTACAGTCAGCCATGTTACACTGACGTTTTGACATGTATTGTAATGTTTTGGGGTCTATTGTGACTGAGACAGAGGGTAGCCATCTTGGACGAGACTGTTAAGACATGTGAGATATGATACGCGACGAAGGAGGAACAGAGGCGGGTATGGAGAAAAAATGACAATGAAACAAGGGAGGTACAATACAAGCGAGGTGAGATCTGAACAAGGCGATATAATGACAAAGCAGGAACACAGGCATATATACAGGGTAATCACACCCCAGGAGGGGACCTGCCAGCGAGCCGAGGCCAGGTAGAGTCAGGGGGAGGGAGGAGCCCCGAAGAGCCCTCCAGCAGGAGGCAGAGTGGCTGGAGGCAGCGACGGGCGCGGTTATAAGGGCCGAGTCGGGGGGGTGGGGGGGGGGGGGACGTAACCGTAACTCTAACACCCGGCGGGCAGAGGGGGTGGGGGGGGGGGGGGGGTGTCGTCCTCCTGCGCCGCGAATCAACCGCAATGCGAGCATTACGACCAAAGTATACCCAAACCTAATCCAACTTAATCTAGTTGATATTGGTGTGATCTTCACTACAAATTTGGCAATGAGGACGGGATGATCTGGGCCAACCATCTTATGACCAGTCAGTGGGAAACTAACCTGAATTAAATTAAGTGATATTCAAGAAAAGTAAGTGAACCAACTTACACATAAGGAGGAGGGGCCACTGCAGGGCAACCAAAATCAAGGATCACAGCAGGTACCCATTACAAACATTGTTTAGCATTGCATACCTGGTACTCATGGCAACATGGCTATGAATCTTCCATTATCGCTTTTACCAATTCGGTGACCGCATCCGCAATTTGACAGATGGATTCCATGAAGGCAGCCTGGATACAGGATACTGACATACTGTGTTGCTTCATTAGACTCTTCTGCACATTAGTGTCAAATTAATTACAATGGTCGGGTCGCCATTGATGGAAGCAGTCCGCGTTGCCATAATAATTAATAGTCTTTTTTTAAATGAAGTTCAAATTACAGTTAAGCAGCTTAGGTTGCAATATAGTACATCAGCTTTTTTCTGTTGAGCATTTGCAGGATTATAAATATCTCCAATTTCGCCAATACAGTAAAAACCTCTCTAATTAAGCACCTCCACAGATCGACCACTCCCCTATATTGAGCGCTTAATGTGGGTCCTAAATGATCACGCAAACAATACCACCATAACAAAATGAAAAACTCCCTAAGCGGACCACCTTCTTAAATGGACCATTTAAAGTCGGTCCGGATAGTCGGTCGATTTACAGATGTTTTACTGTATAAGGAATTAAATCCATTCCCATTTCTGTACTTAATGATCAAATTGAAATTGAAACTTAAGCTAAAATTACAAATTAAAATTTGAATTACTAATTACATTAAATTGAATTAAAATAGTATGCTCAATTTTGCTTTAGATTAGTTTATAGGAGTCATATTTATAATGTGTCATGGGGGGGGGTGATGAAAATGGAAAATATCGCACCTAGAGCCGGATTTCGAACCCACACCTCTTGCCATTACAAGACTAGTGTGCTAACCATTACACTATCTAGGCTCCCTGATGCAACCACCCTAGCCACTGTGTATGTGGTTCCTTGCCTGAGACGTCAGTGCAGACCAGTGCACTTGTCACCCTGGAATTGTAAGTCTCTTTAAATGGTTTAGGTCCATATACATCATTTAATGCTTACAATTACCTACATACAGGCTATGCACTTACATACATACACAGGGTAGGTTCAATACCTATGCAACATGTAGCAGAATCCTGGTAATGCTACCTATTCCTTGGGGGTGTTGAAAATATGAAATATTGCACCCAAAATCAGTTTTCGAATCCACACTTATTGACATTCCAGAGCTAGCGTGCAAACCATTACACATCCTAGGCTCACTGATGCAGTCAGTCCACACCCACCTGTCTATATGGCTCCCTGCCTGAGAGGTCAGTGCAGACCACTACAAATGGAACATGGTTTTAGACATTGTCTGAAATAAAACATGGAAAAACGTTGGTTCGTTGGTTGGTTGTTGAGGTTTTACGTCCTAACAACATCTAAGTTCGTACCAAAAGGGGTACCGTCTTGTGACAGTGCACACTCATGGTGACTTTATAGTGCTGCCTCACTGGGAAATCAGACCACCAGCACCATGAACCAATATCCCACTCAGTCATATTGTCCAGACACTGAGCTAACCAGTCCTTGCCCTAACCTATTAATGCCGAGCGCCAGGTTAGGAAGCAACAAGCATCAATTTTATAAGACATTGGGTTTGACTCGCACTCATCATCATCATCATCATCATGCTGTCGGTCGCGATGCGACAAAGACTGCTTTCATTACTTGACTGCCGCTCTCCATTTAGCCCTCTGCTGTGAGAGTTGCCTCCATGAGTCGGTCTTAAGCATTTCATGAAAGCTGCCTGCAAAAGTGTTGAAGTGCTGCTGGCTTTTGCAAGTTACCAGCGGCACTCTCTCGGGGAGCAAATAGAGGTTTCACACCGGAAAGAACATGTCAAGACAGGCGCAAAACTATTTGTCCCTGCAGTGGCTGGTCGGGAGATGTTGGGAGTTCCATACATCAACCAACCTTAATGCTGCCACACTGACATGGTTTTCTGTTTAGGGTTTGCTCCCTTAGCCTTCGGTTCTGTCAAGAACCTCTACCACAAGGCAGTGGTTTACAACTCTGCAGGGCAGGGGCGTCAAACACCCTGAGGTATTGCTATACCTGCAATACCTGCATACAGTGACTCGCACTATCGGGTGATAAACACCCTGTTGCTGAAGGTGTTCCCTTTGCTATGGCAATGAGGTTTCTGAACAGTAATGGCTAACGTAACAGACTGAGTATTCACCAAGATTAAGCCTCACTGAGTATACACTCACGCCAACATTATATCAAATATGGCATTCATTTTCAAACAGGACTAATACAATACCGCAAAAGCCAAAGGTTAAGTATTTAGTCCCTTCTTGAAGATTTTATACTGTCTGTCTATAAGTCTGAATAGTCTTGTTTTCACCATTACACAGTTGGTCGATAGAAAGCCTGAACTTACACTTTTACTGACCCAACAGATTTTTAACCACCCACACCAAGTAGACATGGTATGATGAGCAATTGACCTGTGATGACGCTGCAAGTTATGCACAGCGGTAGATATCCAAATTGGCAGAGGTGGTTGGATGAGTCCTTGAGTTATCTAATGCAACCATTGTCCCAGAGGGTAGTGAAGAACAAGGGAAAATGGAGAAAACTACACTAAAGGCTCTCTAAACCGACCGACCATGGGACCGACTATAAGTGGCCCATTTAGGGAGGTGGTCGGTTTAGAAGAGAGTTAGAATATCCGTACAATGTTATTGTTGGGACCCAAATAAAGCGATTGATATAGGGGAGTGGTCGATTTGTGGAGGGGTCAGTATAGAGAGGTTTTACTGTAGTTGCAAAGTTATCTGTGGTGCACCGATGACCCGTTATGGGCTTGATGATGTATATAATATATATATATATATGTATATAATATATATATATGTAGAGTCAACTCAAATCAATGACATAAAATTAATACTTATCGTTACCTAGCCTGGTGCTCGAAATTAATATGAATGGGTATGGACTGGTTAGCTCAGTATCAGGATAATGTGACTGGGGTATCAGTATCACTATCAGGCTATGATGCTGGTGGCCTGGTCTCCCAATGGGGCAACACTATAAAGTCACCATGACTCATGAGTGCCCAATGTTAGTGTCCGTCCTATGACCTTTGATGTTACTAGAACGTAACCCCCCGACCCCCACATACAAATCAATATAACCAATAAAGACTGGGGGATAATAGTAGTATTGTCCATTACCTCATGATGTATGCAGGTATTGCAGGTATAGCAATACCTCAGGGAGTTTGGCGCCCCTGCCTTGCAGAGTTGTAAGCCACTGCCTTGTGGGACAGGTTCTTGATGTTATGTATTGTACAAATCCCAGCAGTGCGAGGCGGACGCATTGGGTGATTGTCACCGTGTTAAACCGTACATGCCATTTGTGTTTATTCAAGTTCATCTTATATTGTTTATAAAAAGGGAGATGTTATGTATTGTACCCGGCTGGGGCGCCGGGCACCAGCGAGCGCTGCGAGGTACCAGTGTAGCAGCGGTTGAGATAAATAAAGCATTGAGTAACTAGACGTCGACACGTGCAGTTGTGTTACACTCTTTCCATCACACTTGACAGAACCGAAGGCTAAGGGAGCAAACCCTAAACAGAAAACCATGTCAGTGTGGCAGCATTAAGGTTGGTTGATGTATGTGATACCATCAAGAGAAACCTGAAGCTGAGAGACATTAAGACCGACTCATGGACACAACTCTCAGAGCAGAGAGCTAAATGGAGAGCGGCAGTAATGAAAGCAGTCTTTGTCGCATCGCGACCGACAGCATGATGATGATGATGATGATGATGATAGATATATATATATATATATATATATATTGCATGCAGAGTGAGTGAGTGCCACCAGACAAGTTACAGCGTTTGAAGGCAGACGGCGACACAATCACCATGGTTGCATAATAGATGAATAATTAATAACAGATCGGTGCAGTAGATGACTTATAATATAATAAGGTGTGAAAGCTTCCGATTAATTATACTAGTATAATGCTTATACACCACATATATATAATATATACACACACATGAAAATCGTTTGAGAAGTATTTAATCTTTGGTTACATATATGCCCTTGCCCAAATAAAAGAAAGAATCCTCCTGAGTGAATGACTCCGACTAGCGGAAGTGGGCCATGATTGTTCGTGATGCTCAGCAACACGGGTAATTTGGCATTCGATCGCCGCCATAGCTCTACAGCCTTAAGCATAATACAGGTGCTGCCACCTAGCTACTTTCGCCGGTGGTTCTTTCTGACTTATACGCCAGCGCCGCCTGGTTTCTTCTTTGATACGTAAATACTTCGAGAATGCTGGCTCTGCCTGTCCGACCTGCCCTCTGCGGTCGTTAGCTCGAACTAGCGGACTAACTGGCTATATAAGGCCCGTCTCAGCGGCAGAGAGCTCACTTCGACACGGCCACAGGAGGACACTGGCTGGCTCTGAACTGCCATCCCGCCCACCCCTGCTAAAAGACTATATAGGGCATAGGGTTAAAAGCTTGTTGACCTCTTTGTGCATAACTCATTGATTACCTCACTGTGCTTATTCTACGGAACTTAATTGTGCTTACTAAAATTGACATGTGCTTACTACTTGACTCATTATCGAAGAAAAATAAATCCAACTTTAAACTCATATGCGGTGTCGGTGTCTAATTACAGAACAGTGGCACCCAACCGTGTGCGCCATTCATATGCACAAGCTATAAATCAGGCTCCTTGGCCTACCGCCAGCTCTGTGCCACTGGCGCCACCTAAGTTTCTCGCCAGCACTAGACACGCTGGGTATGTAGGTCGGGTGGACGCGCTTCGATTGTGACCGAGTTAAAACAAGGACTTACACAATTTGTACTAAGTCTTGCCGTTACCTAGCCTGGTGTTCAGCATTACTAGAAATAGGATAGAGCAAGGAGTGTCAGGATACTGCGACTGAATGGTGTTATCGGCTCATATTTCTGGCAGCTTGGTCTTGACTTGACTTTGGGGGTGGTTTGTAACCTTACGACTGTTACTGGTGCAGATCTGCAACATTAATAGAGAGGCTCTGATAGATCGGCCCAATCTTTGGTTGAAGATTAAACTTCAGTAGGGAGTGTTGTAGAAGTTGGGGACATCTTTACAACATTGTAATGGCGAAGGGTTGAGGCGGCCCCGAATCTCTTCGGTCTGGCGGTAGTTGAGCGGTAGTTGGCACTTGTATCCAGTCGACAGCAGCAAGGGTTTCAAGGAAGGGCGAGTAAAGATGGGTCCAGCAACGAGAACAAAAGCTTGGTCTTCTACTGGGAAATTATTATATAGGCACCATGGGTGTGCCTACTTACAAGTGTAGTGGTCTACATGATGTATTTTGTTAGATATATTAAATACATGTAGCATTGCTAACATACTTCACACACAGAGGCAACAATAACTATTTGACTTGCTAGAAACAATAAATCAAGAATCAATTATCACCATACTGAATGCATGATACTTTTATTGAACTGGAATTGTAAACAGTTACTACTACAGCTGACATTTCATTTATGTTATGTATAATACTTTTAGTATCAAACATTATTTACATGCAGTTACTATTACAACTGATACTTTCATTTATGTATCAAGGAATTGTACTGTACGACTGGAAGACCAGTGCTCTTGTGCTGACAAGAGAGAATTATTCGACGAATAAAATACATTTTAGCTTAAACAACAAAATAGTAACATGGACACCAAATGTATGTATGTGGTGCCCAGTTTCAGAGAACGACCTACTTTTACAGAACTTCCGGTATTTATACTCATATAATTTGTATACATCATATATATGTCTATATATATATATATAAACATGCGATTATATTATCCATTCATCTAATCGCATCAACTCTGGGTATGCAGGTATTGCAGGTATTGCAATACCACAGGGAGTTTGACGCCCCTGCCCTGCAGAGTTGTAAACCACTGCATTGTGGTATAGGTTCCTGACAGAACCGAAGGCCAAGGGAGTAAACCCTAAACAGAAAACCATGTCACTGTGGCAGCATTAAGGGCGGTTGATGTATGGAACTCCCAACATCTCCTGACCAGCCACTGCAGGGACAAATAGTTTTGCGCCTGTCTGGACATGTTCTTGCCAGTGTGAAACCTCTAATTACTCCCCAAGAGAGTGCCGTTGGTAACTTGCAAAAGCCAGCAGCCCTTCAACACTTTTGCAGGCAGCTTTCATGAAATGTCTAAATGGGGAGCGGCAGTCAAGTAATGACAGCAGTCTTTGTCGCATCGCGACCGACAGCATGATGATGGTGAATCACATCAGGGCTGTTCGTGTGGTGGTGCCTCATCAAGAAGTTGTATTTATTATATTAGCGCATTAGTCAGCAATATTTGACTCAATAATTCCATGAACCCTGACTCCGAGAACCGCCCCTTATAAGGACCGGATGCTGGGATTTAGTGAGGTTCTAGGCATCAATGGCTGCCAATGGCAGATTTGTCAGCAACGGTGTTCGCACGAGTAACCGATAAGATTGGATGGGTGATAGGAATATTCTGCGCCTCTCATTTGGTTGGATACCCAGCTCAGTAACAAATCCAACACAACATTGTCTTGACATTTCATTTTGTCGTTGTTGCACCCACTGATTACTCAGCGGAAATTTCAATCACGGTCTTCCTCATTCCACTGCTCCTTGCCCTATCCTGGTAGCGGTGAGCGTTAAGTGCCATGTAGCATGTCAAATATATAATTTTGTTAAATCATTTAAAACTTTAAGTCACAGACTTGACTTGGCCGAGGTAGAAACCCGTTTCTTTGCATCCTGCGACAAGCAGAAAGCAGAGGTTCGACTTGCTCATCCTGTCTGACTGCATGCAAGGCCTGATGCTGGGAATTGCTATGATAGAACAGGCTCAGTATTAGGATAATCGGATACATATTTTTGACATCACTGTCACACACTAATTATGACATCGGTTCCATAGTATTTCTCAATAACATTGACAAGTATCAATGCTCAACTCAATTGGCACAAAGTAATTATTAGCATCCTAATCACATGCTACTGTTGCCACTATTGTCACATACCTAACTGACAGACTTTGCATCAGATACTAATTGCCTAGTCCTTTCTTAGACTTAGTATTACATGGTAATTCCCTAGTTCTTACTTGGATGTAGCATTACATACTAATTGCATAGTTCCTACTCAGACTTAATATTACATATTAATTCCCTAGTTCTTAATTGGATGTAGCATTATATGCTAATTGTCTAGTTCATACTATTTGTTCTGCATATTAATTGCCTACTTCTTCCTCATAAATATCATTAAATAGTGTTTGTCTACTTCTTACTCAGACTTAGCATCACCTACTAATTGCCTAGTTCTTACTCAAACTGAGAATCACACACTAATTGCCTACTTTTTACTCAGACTTAGTATCACATACTAATTGCCTATTTATTATTTGGACTAGAATCACATATTAATTCATACTCACTCATACTCAGACTTAGCATTAAAGACTAATTACCCGTTTTACGGAACGGAAAATAGCCCAAACTGCAAATGCGTCCACTGAGCAGGATCGCTAGCCAAATAAATAAAACGTTCCCTACCATTCCCTGCGTGACGTCACGAAATGCTAATAATACTTAATAGTCAATGAAAACACATAGTCTAACGCTAGGAAACACAATCCTGGCCTACTTGGTCCAAGGTTAAATAACCAATTCCAAGTATGCGCTTTCATTACGATACATCGAATAGTCACGTGAGGAATACACAGTAAAGTCACGTGACTAGACCTTTAAGTCCCATTAGCTTGTCGCCATTGCTAATCAAAGCTGGTCTACTTGTTGGCTAAATCGGTAGAGCGCAGGCTTCCCGTGCGGAATGTCGGGAGTTCGATTCCCTATCGAGTCAACTGAATGACTTATAAAGTTGATACTTGTCACTCTACCTAGCCTGGCGCTTGGTATTAGTAGGATAGGACAGGGACTGGTTAGCACAGTATCAGAATAATAATAATAATATGACTGTGTGAGATATCGGGTCATGGTGCCAGAAGTCTGGTCTTCCAGTAGGGCAGCACTATAAAGGGACCATAAGTGTGCGCTGTCACGAGTCGGTATCCGTCCTGATACAGCTGCTAAAGCAAAAGCTACCAGGCCGAGGATTCAGAAGAGCATTCTGGGAAGATTATTATATCGCCTTATATTCTTAGCTATGAAAGAAAATAAAAGTGGCTTATTTGTGAAATGGTCATTAATGTTGGTAAGCTGTACCAAAGACCCTATAACACTAAGACAGCTCACTACCTATCTCACCCATGGTAATGTACATTTTGCAGTGCCACTTTGCGGTGGGTTTGATCAGCCCGGCTGCTGGTTGGTGTTTCACATGTAAACACATTCAATTATATTATATATGATATAGGTAAGTATGAATACACATCAATATGAAATTGCTATAAACAAATACACATCATCAGCATCATCATCATCATCATCACCATCATCACACATCTTTCAGATTCATATATACATTTATTCATATAATATAGCAACTGTGTAATCAAGAGAACAGCCAGTGCACCAGGTGGTGGGTTTGATCATTTTGATTACACAGTACAGGCTGAGTGAGCTGTCTTAGTATTATAGGGTCTTTGGCTGTATTCGCTACCCAGAAAATCAGATGAACACATTATGATTGACCTCAAGGGGGACGGCGTAGATTAATTTGTTCAATGAGACATTAAGCTTCAGTCCGCCAAATATTTAACTCCATTCATGACCATGTTTGGGAAGCGACTTATTTTCCGATTTGCCGAAAGGGGAGCTGGGGCTTTTGGGAAGGGTTTTTATTTGGGGTTAACCTCAGGTTTCCTTAGTTTTCAAGTTGTTGTATATTGAAGGTTAACTTTGAATCTAAACCATTTAGGCATATCTACAGTAGGCCCAGAGACTAATGACTAACTCGGCAATATTTATATTCTTGAAGATTTATACTGCCTGAATATGTTTGTAAATGTGTGCTTTTTTTTTTTTTGCTTTAAAAAAAAAAGAAGATTTATACTGCCTATCATGGATAAGCCTGAATAGGCTTGTTTTCACCATTAGACAGTTTGTCGATAGAAAGCCCGAGCCTACACTTTTACCGACCCAAGGGATTTTTAACCTCCCACACCACATAGACATGGTATGAGAGCAACTGGCATTTGATGCCGTTGTAAGTTATACAGAGTGGTGGAAATCCAAATTGGCAGAGATGGGGGCACGGGGAATCGAACCACTGACCTTCAGATTAGGAGTCCGACCTAGAAAAACGTCAGACACTCTAACCACTCACACATTCATACACATTCAGAATCACATACTCACACGCACACACATTCCACACAGCCACACGAGTTCACAATAAATGATGAGTTGCTGTCGTCTTTGCCAACGATGGACAACCAAGTAGGAGGAGGAGACTACCGTGGTGTTAAAACTAAGGGCTGGTCATCTATTTATAGCCACAGAACAGGTGGTCACGTGACCAGTCCTCCCCGCTAACGGCCTGTGACACATGCTTCCGGTCAGTCTATGATCAGCGCCTGACCTCTCGGGGGGAACAAAGTCTGTACCAACACTCCATTGTTGATGTCGGTCGTTAATTCTTCTGTCCTTTGGTTCGAGTAGGGAGAACCAACCTCATTACACACCTTAAGTTACGTCAACTAGTGTGCCTCATCTAAGCTGCCTTAAAACGCGTGTTTCAACGCACCGCTGATTCGAATTAGGGCTGAGTCGACTCAACTATTTCGCTTCACATAGACCACTTCGCGAGGTGGATTAGATGAGGTGAATTAGTTGAGGCGACTTAAGGTCAATGTGTGAACGCGGCTTATAGAGAAGCAAAGAAAGTTCCAGGCCTTCGCCGGCAATAGTGGAAAGCCTCCGTCCAACCCTAATTGCCTGCTTTTATAAACTGATTTCAGCCTTCTTGTTTTCTTAATAACTGCAACCGTATCTAAGTTGGATATTTAGGTACAAATCTAGATAAATGTTTTGCTTTTAAAAATGTAGTGAATGCCTTTACCGGACTATGCAACATTGACCGAACCAGTATTATATATACGTGGCCTAATTTCTCTTAATTCTCTTTTAAAAAACACCAAAAAAACGCGGCTCCCTTCTCTGACTACCTAATCTGATAGAAAGGAGATTAACTCAACCCGACTTGTGATACGCGCGCCAACAAAACGCAGATAAAGTGGAAAGCACTCATAATCATTGCATCACTTCCGGTTTCCAGCCTAGCCGCGGCGCTTAATTCACCATGTTGCCCACTAGGGACCGGAAGTGGTCCCTGGCGACTGGGGTGGGAGGGAGTTTGATGGGGGAGGGGGGGCTGGCAGGGGATAGTATCGCGCAGGCGCGCAGGGGTGCTTCCGGTTGGCCATAATTGATGCGAGTTTCTGCCACTAGGCGGACATTATGAATGAATGTCACTTTGTCACCCTATCAAAGACCCACTTCCGGACGAGCAAATGGGGCGGGCGTTCATCCATGTCGGCGCGGCGCCCCGCCCCGCCCCGTCCCGTCCCGCCCCGCCCCTCCCGGTGTGGGTGGTGTGTGGGTGTGGTACGGTGGGTGTGTGGGGTTTATGACTGTGGTGGTGTGTGGTGTGTGCTGGTGGGTGCTGTATGTGGGTGTTGCAGTGGGTGGGGTGTGTGGGTGTGTTATGGTGGGTGTGGAGCATGTAGTGTATGCATGTTTTATGGCGGGTGTGTGGGTGTTATGATGGTTGTGGTGTGTGTGGGTTTGTGTGCTGTGTGAGTGTTACAGTGGGTGTAGTATGTAGGTGTGTTATGACAGGTGTGATGTGAGGTGTGTGTGTGGGTATTATGGTCTGTGTTATTGCAGGTGTGGTTTGTGTGGGTGTGTTATGGAGGTTGTGGTGTGTGGTGTGTGTGGGTGTGTTATGGTGGGTGTGGTGGGTGGCGTGTGTTGGTGTGTTATGACGGGTGTGGTGTGGGTGTGTTATTGCAGGTGTGTTTTGTGTGGGTGTGTTATGGAGGATGTGATGTGTGGGTGTGTTATGGTGGGTGTGGGGTGTGGTGTGTGGCTGTGTGTAGGGGGGGACGTATAGGTGTATCACCCCCCCCTCCCCCGCTGCATATTTCATGCTCCTTCACCGCACACAAATGCCAAGCAATTTCTACTCATTCCGTCGATCACTCTTAATTTGGGACACAATTGAATCAAAATTAGTTTAAACTTTTCAGTTCCCATATTATCGACGGTACAAAGAGGCTTTTTCTGAACTAATAAAAAATACAAATTACACTTAGAAAGAAACCTGATTGATTGGTGTAAAGTTCGTGCTTAAATCCTTCATAGTTATCAAAATGTTTAGCGCTACAAGGTCCAATAGTTTTGAATTTATGTCATTTTCTGAGATAAATATATTCTGATGATAGTATAATCTACGGTATTTTAGTTTGAAGTGTGAAAGCATGGACATTTAATTTTGGCATGCGAGTCAAAACTTTGTCCCCATAGGCTTCACCAGTAACAGGTTAGAACAATTAAATTGACTTAGTGATCTCTTCTATACATGTAGGAGTACATACTTAATAAGTGCACCAGTATCTAAGTTATATATACATGTTCAAATATAGATAACTGCTTTGCTTTTGAAAAGTTTCTATCGGACTATCCAGTTTTCAATGAAACGATATATATTTTGTGTGTGTGTGTGTTTTGTGTGTGATGGTGCATTTATGCTGCCTATAACGGCTTAGTCTAATGACATGTTTTCACCACTAGACAGTAAATAGTCTCATGGTTCCCTTTGTTTTGCTACTTTCAGTTGTGTAGCTATCTACTGCATGCATTCTTCCTCTGTTTGTGAGCATTCTCCCACATCTCCCGACCCTCGGTGATTCTGTTAGTTCTACAATTGGTTAGTTGTTTGGTTATCTATAGTTACTCTCCCTGACTACTGTCTTTACCTTGTTGTGTTATTTGTCATTAGTTTTAGTTTTAAGTTTTAAGTTTATCTCATGGGTGTATCATGGCTAGCATGTACTACATTCTAAGAGTTTGCTTGAATTATCAGTGTATTTTTATTTATTTTATTTATTATTCAGTATCAATTATGGCACCACACAGTAAGTGAGTAAGGACAGTGAGCAGGCCAAGTGAGTAGGACAGTGAGTAGGTGAGCGGTGGCGCCACCATCGGAGTTGAAGCCTGAGCATTAGATGAGTCGTCCGAGCCTCAACCATCCGATTACTGGTGGGTGGGTGTTAGGAGTGTATGGAATTCCAGGTTATTATAGGTAGTATATACGTGTATATGCTGGTGTAGGCACCCGCTGGCATTGACGAATGTATATATGAGCTGGTCATATTCGGGTGTTTCGAACGCGCCGGCTCCGTGCTAAGCATTATGCGCCCGCTGCTCGCTAGGCGGCGTGCCAGTAGTCGTATATAACCACGGCGCTCGGCCGGCCCGGCGCCCACCTGATACGCACCCGGCCTGCGCGCCGGTCAGCTCACCCGAGAAAAAACTTTCAGAGTGGCAGTAGTAATAAACTGTATTATCCACATCCGTTCTTGTGTCGTCCTTAGCGGGTCTACGCGTATAATTCTTATATAGCATATATACACATATATAGCCAGGCCAGCGCGCGTCAGGATCACATGAGCTCTTGACTTTACTTTACCCGACTTGACTGATATTTGCTGCGGGCCGGAACCCGCTCCGCTTGGCTGGCACCACTTCTGTGTAGCCATAGCCCAGCTAGCGCGCGTCAGGATCACATAAGCTCCGAATTGTTCCTTTTTTCTTTTCCTGGGTAAGGCTGTTTATTGCTCGGCCATATGGGCCTCGGAAATAAAGGTAGGCGTCCACCACTCCTCGTCTCATCTCTTTATTTATCCTCCTGAGTCGTAGCCTATTTTTATACTGACATAGTTGTCTATACACACATACAAGAAGGATTGTGATTGTGCTAGAGGTGAACTGAAGGTGGCGCCACCGGTACAGTTTGTTAAGGAGATATATCCCGTTCTGTTCATTTATACTCGTGTAATACTATAATAGTCTACGCTGACCTCTCAGGCAAGAAGTCATATATACAAGTAGGTGTGGATCCGGTGATTGCATCAGAGATCCTAAGTGGTGTAATGGTTTTCTTGAAGAAGAAGATTTATACTCCCTATCATGGATAAGTCTGAATAAACTTGTTTTCACCATTAGACAGTTTGTCGATAGAAAGCCTTAGCCTACACTTTTACCGACCCAAGGGATTTTTAACCTCCCACACCACATAGACATGGTATGAGAGCAAATAGCCTTTGATGACACTGTAAGATATACACGGTGGTGGAAATCCAAATTGGCAGAGATGGGGGCATGGGGAATTAGCCCTTAGCCCGGAACGCAAGAGGCGTGTGGTTGAGTCCTGCTCTAGGTGCAATAATTCCCACTTTCGTCGGATCCTGAACCTACCCCGTGTATATAAATCTAAATGTTTCGCTTGTATGGATCTAATTGTCAGCCTCCAAACAACTTATGAACGCAAACCATTTAAAAGAGTTAGAATTCAATTTGAGCCAAAATGCTATAGTCTGCACTGACCTCTCAATCAATGGGCCACATGGACAGGTAGGTGTGGATAAGGTGATGACATGAAGGATCCTAGGTGGCGTAAAGGTTAGCACACTAGCTCGGAATGCAAGCGGTGTGGGTTCAAATCCTGCTCTAGGTGCACTATTTCGCATTTTCATCACCCCCTATGACCTAATGACAATGCATTAATGCATATCATATATAGTGAACATACGCATAATTCAATTAACAAATTAAAGCTAATTACCAGCTGGTTCTCATTTAACAAACTCGAGAATGAAGAAAGGGAAACAAAAATAGTGGGTTTTTTAACAAGTTTTTCATCTTTTGTTTAAAGTCTCTTGATTGCAATTTGGGGTGGGCTCTTTTTCCCAGCTCTTTTTCTGTGGCTTGTGGATGATTTATTACGGTCGGGTTCCACTCAGAAGTGAATATTTCAACGGCCATGCGCAGTGCGTAAAAACAAAATGGCGCCTGGTGGCCCTGACATGTTATTGTGTGATTGTGTTATTGGGAGGTGACGTGTTAAGTAATCGCGTTTGTTGGCTATTACAGTATTGGAGTCGGGTTCTTTGTGTCAGGTATTACTATTACAGCACGGCCCTTCAATGGTGCACACCATACCGACGCCACTTAAATGTCAGCTGTCGACTGTCAGCCATCAACTGTCAACTGTCATCCGTCGGCTGCCAACTGTCAGTTCCAACTGTCCGCTGTCGACTGTCAGCTATTAGCTATAAACTGTCAACTGTCAGCAGCCAACTTGTATAAACTACCCACTCGTCGTGGTCACCAGTTTGTAGTCTATTGCTTGGATCTGTGGCTCTGTACGTAGGCCATGAGGAAAACAATTCAGACAAAGAGAAAAGAAGAGAGTAAAGTGTAAGAGAGAGAGTCCAGCCCTCTGGTTTATTGTTATATAGTTACATGGGTTCTTGGTAGAGTATCATACCACCTCCTTCCACCAATGGGAATCGAGCATTCCTGGTCCTACCAATAGGAGTCCAGCATTCCTGGTCTCTATGGATACCAGTGGTCTGCCTACCAAAGGCCGTAATCGATTAACACGACCCGAGCGACTTGGGTCACCCGAGTCGTCAGACTTTCAAATCGAACACTGCGAGTAGAGTCGACAAATACACGTGCCATGTGCAAAAGGATCCGACCCAAGTAACCCACCTCCTAGCTGGGGTTGGCTACGAGCGATGACGTCACATTTGCGCTGGTACCGTCCTGCATGATAACAGCTATCAGTACCAGTCATACATGTTTTTTTTAAAGAATAACTTAGATTAATGAAATGGAAATATAGCTAAACTATGCCATCATAAAATACTTTAAATCCTATTTTGCTGTAGTTTTATCGGTTATTAAAAAATATAAAAAAATGTCCGCCCGAGCGCGGAGAAGCGTATTCGATTATTCGACCCGACTCTGTAGGATGTGCGCATGCGCCAAAAAGTGGCTCGGGTGACCCGAGTTGATTAATTGATTACGCCCATTGGTAGCTGTATGGCCCCTTGGCCACCACCAACCTTGACCTTTTGAGTGTGGTGACCCCTACCCCAGCAGAAGGGCTAGGCCCTGAGTGCAATCACACCCAGACCTTCCAGCACCACTATATCTATTTACATCCCACTCAGGCACCACCAACCCATATAGGTATATATATATATATATATATATATGCACCTGGCTGAGTTCGCCGATCAGTAATAGAACAAATGCATTCCCCCATTGCCGAATATCAGAATATTTTACAACTGCTGACTATCAATTGTCAGCTGTCGACTATCAGCTGTCAACTTCTGCTGCCAACTGTCAGCTTCAAATGTCAGCGGTCAACTGTCAAACTGACAGTGTCAGCTTGTCGAGAACGGGCTGGGGGAAGGTGCGGCGAGCTGAAGGCGGGGGGGGGGGGGTTTCATGCCGTACTCTGCTCTGCTCATGTTAATCAATTCAGTGATGCCAATGTCAGCCATTGATTAATGTCAATGTCAAGCATTGAAGTAATGACAATGTCATCCATTGATTAATGTCCACATCGACCAATGAGGTAAACCGGATGCTGTGGCCTAATTGGTAGAGTACAGCCTTCCTATGCGGAAGGCTGGGAGTTTGAATCCCATCCGAGTCAAATCAATGACTTACAAAACTGACACATGTCGCTATGTAGCCCGACACTCGGCATTGAATGGAAAGGGCAAGGACTGATTAGCTAGGTATTAGGATAATGTGACTGAGTGGGATATCAGGTCATGGTGCAAGCGGCCTGGCCTCCCAGTGAAGCAGCACTATAAAGTGTCAATGGGTGTGCTCTGTAATAAGTCGATGCCTGTCCTGATATAACCTTAGATGTTTCCAGGATGTAAAATCCCATGACACAATTAATGCATTAATGGCAATGACCGCGATTGATTAACGATGATATCATGTAATGAAGTAATGCCAATGTCCATTAATGCAATAATGCCAATGTGAGCCATTCATTAATGCCTATGTCAACCAATGCAGTAATGCCAATGTGAGCCATTCATTAATGCCCATGTCAATCAATGCAGTAATGCCAATGTGAGCCATTCATTAATGCCTATGTCAATCAATGCAGTAATGCCAATGTGAGCCATTCATTAATGCCCATGTCAATCAATGCAGTAATGCCAATGTGAGCCATTCATTAATGCCCATGTCAATCAATGCAGTAATGCCAATGTGAGACATTCATTAATGCCCATGTCAATCAATGCAGTAATGCCAATGTGAGCCACTGATTACTCCCCATGTCAATCAATACATTAATGCCAATGTGGGGCATTGGTTAATGCCCATGTCAATCAATGCACTAATATCAATGTGAGCCATTGACTAATGCCCATGTCAGTCAATGCAGTAATGCCAATGTGAGCCATTGATAAATCCCCATGTCAATCAATGCAGTAATGCCAATGTGAGCCATGGATTAAAGCCCATGTCAATCAATGCAATACTGCCAATGTGAGCCATTGATTAATCCCCATGTCAATCAATGCAGTAATGCCTATGTGAGCCATTCATTAATGCCCATGTCAATCAATGCAGTAATGCCAATGTGAGCCATTGATTAATGCCAATGTCAACCAATGCAGTAATGCCAATGTGAGCCATTGTTTAATGCCCATGTCAATAAATGCAGTAATGCCAATGTGAGCCATTGATTAATGCCCATGTCAATCAATGCAGTAATGCCAATGTGAGCCATTGATTAATGCCTATGTCAATCAATGCAATAATGCCAATGTCAGCTATTGATTAATGCCCATGTCAATGAAGGCAGTAATGCCAATGTCAGCCAAGGCCAAAGCAAGAGTGAGATTACTCACATCAGTTGACCCTGTGGATAGCGCGTGTTGTCGGCGCTGACGAGGTATTTCAGTGAGTAATGAGTAATGAGTGATAACAAGCCGGGTAGGGAGGGAGCAGTGTATGCGCGCATGCGTGGGAGTCGACGCAGGCGCCAACAAGGCTCTGAAGATGACATTGACAACCATTCTGTCGAGCGGTTCCTGACATTTCTGTTAATGTAATTATCCAATTTATGGCCACACTGTTGTGTGACTAACACCTATGGATGTCTCCGGTGATGAAGCAAACAGCGAAGGATGGCGTGAGGAGGTTGTTGATTCTCCCCACGCAAACCTCGGAACCGAAAGAAAGAACACAAACACCGGTAACAAGGACCGACATGCAAGTGAAGTTATGCAGTCATCAATCAATCATAATCAATCATCAATCATCAAATCTACATCAATGCATACACTTCAATAATATCAGTTTCAATTTTGTATCAGGTCAATTTGTTTGTTTTTTCGTTTTTTCGTTCATTTTGTTTTTTGCTCGGGTTTATTTTTAAAGATTGCGTTAAAGGGGCTATCTATACGTCGTCGGGAAAACAAACAAACTTGCAAAAGTTCAGATTTGTGCCACACGGGTGGTGCATGTTTAGTACTGAACTTTTCCACTTGGTGGTGTACAGTAGAGTGAAGTAGATTGTTGTGACAATGGCTGGGTCAGTGGAGAGAAGGGAGGGTAACACTTAGGTATTTTCAATTTTCATTAGAGTAGTTCAAACAGGAAATATATTTGCTTTAATGTAAAATATATGTTAGTACAATTACATTGCATAATTCAATGAGAAACACATATAGATGAAAAACTTTTTTTATTGTTGAATGTAAAAATGTTGTGGAGTGTATGGGGTTTGAACCCACTCCATCAAACAACTTCAGATTACAAGGACAACACTCTAACCACTAGGCCACAGAGACCGCACATGACTTGTAGTCTCATTTCAGGCTATTTCTGTATAGGACATCACATATACAAGGTGTGTATGTATGTATGTATGTATGTATGTATGTATGTTTGTTTGTTGTTGTTTTACATCCTAGCAACATCTAAGGTCATATCAGGACGGGTACCGAATGTGACAGTGCACACTCATGGCGACTTTATAGTGCTGCCCCACTGGAATACCAGGCCACCAGCACCATGACCTGATATCCCACTCAGTCACATTATCCTGACACTGAGCCAACCAGTCCTTGTCTTATCCTAAGAATGCCGAGCGCCAGACTAGGAAGCAACAAGTATCAATTTTAAAGTCATTGGTTTGACTCGACCAGGTTTCCAACCCATGACCCCATGATCTACCAACACGGGAGACAGATGCTCTAACTCATTCGGACATCCCATCTGGTCATGTGTGTATGTAAATGTATGTTTTGTGTGCACCCGTTTGAAATTTGTCAGTAAATCTGCAAACACACTAGATGCGTTTGTGGCCAGGCATCAAGCGTTGCACATGTGTCAAAAATCAAAATGTATGTAATAAAGAGAAGCCGAACACACTGGCGCATTCGGTTCTCATGCGGGCGCCGCGCGGGCGCCACAAATCACTTTTGGAGCAATTTTGTTATGCTTGACGCGTGGTGCCGCTTGGCTTTTGACTGAATTTGCCCGACTTTGCCTGACTTTGCCCGAGTTGGCTCAGTGTCAGGATAATGTGACTGAGTGGGATATCAGGTCATGGTGCTGGCAGCCTGATATTCCAGTGGGGCAGCACTATAGAGTCGCCATGAGTGTGCACTGTCACAAGTCAGTACCCGTCCTGATATGACCTAAGATGTTGCTAGGACATAAAACAACAACAAACAAACAGAACAAACATACACACATACATACATACATACATACATACATACATACATACAAACATACATACATACATACATACACACCTTGTATATGCGATGTCCTATAAACAAATAGCCTGAACTGAGACTAGTAATCATGTGTGGTCTCTGTGGCCTAGTGGTTAGAGTGTTGAACTTGTAATGTGAAGTTGTTTGGTGGTGTGGATTCAAACGCCATTCACTCCAAAACCTTTTTACATTCAACAACAAAAAAACTTTTTTCATCTACATGTGTTTCTCATGGTTGAGCTTGGAGAGCATTTGTCGGAGTACTGTTCGCGTGGCCATGACGTATAGCTGGAGACTTTTAAGTGCATTGGTTGTGGGTGGGTGGGTTAAGAAAACGTGTTGCTGCTAATGTGGGCCATGTGTGAGGGGGCAATTCAGAGGCTTGCAGGGGCGAGGCTGGGTTGGGGTTTTTGACTTTGAATCTGATTGGTCGAGGGGGTTTGTGGGGTTGGCCAGTGGGGTGGCTTGTTGGTGGGAGTGGCAGGTGGGAGGGGCTGCTTACCTGTTCTCTGCACCCCCAGCAATGACAGCAAATGAGCACCACCCGCTCATTAAACCGGTTGATTCCAGTAATTTATACCCCTTCCTGGGAGATCCCAACTGCTGGTCATGGGCTGACCCCGCGGCACTTGACTTCACTTGACTTCTGGGGTGTTTGTAACCTTACAACGGTTACCGGCTGCAGAACTGCAGCATTATAAGCCCTGTTCACACGGGGAATGTAAATCGATTCGTAGAAAGCGACTTGCCTAGTTCGACGCACATTTCCCGTGTGAACGGACGTCTGATGCGGATTAGGGCTGATTCGACTCACGTGATGCGGATAATGCAAACCACCTAAGCGAGGTAGTCTACGTGAATCGATTCCTGTGATGGGGATAACTCTGCCCGTGTGAATGTGCGCTAATTCGACTCCTTTAGTTCGCCTTGTCTAGGTCGCTTCACATTTTGCCCGTGTGAACACGGCTATAGAGAGGCACCGATAAATCGGCCCAATCTTTGGTTGAAGAATAATCTTCTGGTGGGACGGTTGTAGAATCTGGGGGATGTCTTTAGAATGATCACTCCGGTCCGGCGGTAGCACAGCACCTGTATCGAGAAGACAGCAGCAAAGGTTTCCGAGGAAGGGACGGGTAAAGATGGGCCCAGCGGTTCCAGTAACGAGAACAAAGTGAGAGAAACTTATAGGTAAAGGGCCCCACCCAAGCACACAACACCCTGGTCAGGGGGAGAAGTAAGCCTGGGAGAAAAAAAAAGGGTAGAGTATAGGAAAGAGAAATGAGGAGAGTTGAGTCAAAGGACCGTGTCTATTTGCTCTATGGTGACCAGCTGGCGAGCCACAGACACGGACAGAGTAAGAGTAGAAAGTGAAATGCTGGCAGGCTCCCCCTCCTGGAACTGTTTTTAGACAATATCAAGGAGGAGCATGGCCAGCGGAGAGGAGATAGAGAGAGGTGTGGACGAAGTGCGGTCCGGATAGCAAGTGGCCGACCCCGCAACATGATTGACAGGCTCTTAAATATTGCGCTCCAGTAGAGAGGGACTGTCACCTGACGACAAGTGGTGGAACTGTGGCGTGCTATAAATAGGTGAATGAACCCCCTATGCGTGGTAGTTTGGGAAGGGAATGGTGCAGGAATACATCGAATATTTTAAGGGTTTCGCAGCAATGTTTATAATCTCAAATTTTGGATTGGTGTTTACGGGAGTTTTGCGCCTGAACTCCTCATGTGTTCTGAGAGGAGATGTAACATATAGTCCACCAAATAAACTTTGAATTCCGTCCCTCAGTGACACCATATGCTGGAGTTTGGCCGCATGTTGTGGGCGCCAGCAGAAACAATAGGATCCTCATCGTTAGAATGCGCATCTAGCTCAGCAAGGGTTAATCCAGCTAACAATAAAACGTCATAGTGACGTCATAGTAACGTTATGAAATGTCACAATAACGTTATTTAAAAACGTCATATAAACGTTATTTTGGATGGAGTAAAAAACGTGTTATAACGTTATTTTATTTTGTTCTTGAGACGTTTTTTAACATCACTATGATTTCTTCATATAATATTAATGCAATGTTTGTTAACATCAATAGGACTTGTTGTATAACATTTGAGAAGCATTTTGTGATGTATCATATTTCATCTTATATTGTTGGTCTCTATTTTTACGATTCTGAAATATATAATAAAGTAAATGCATGTTAAACGATAATGGAAGATTCTTAGCCATATTGCCCTGAGTACCAATGCTAAACAATATTTGTAATGGGTACTTTGTGATCTTGATTTTGGTTGCACTGCAGTGGTCCTTGCTCATGTGTAAGTTGGTTCACTCACTTTTCTTGAATATCACTTTAATGCAGGTTAGTTTCCCATTAAATGGTCATAAGATGGTTGGCCCAGATCATCCCGTCTTCGTTGCCAAATTTGTAGTGAAGATGGCACCAATATCAACTAGATTAAGTTAGATTAGGTTTGGGTATACTCTACATCTCACACGTCTTTACACTCTCTTCCAAGATGGCTGCCATCTGTCTCAGTCACAATTAGACCCCAAAACATTATAATACATGTTATGACATCAGTATAACGTCACTATGACATTATAATGTACCATAACCGAATAATAGGATCCTCAGCGCAAAAACATGCATCTAGTTCAGCAAGGGTTAACTATGAGGTGGTCCATCTTTTGTTTCTACTTCGATAATTCACTATAGAACATATAAGCAGTCATCACGCATAACAGAAACAACACAGAGACAGTTGGTGGAAGAGAACTTTGGATCTTCTGGCAGGAGAAATAATCAGATGATAATATATAGCCAAAGCTGTATAGATATATAAGTTATATATATAAGTGTATATATATCCTTATATAAATACACACAATATATACATTGAGTTCTAGAAATGGGTGTCCTCAAACAGTGTGAATCCTCTGGTAATAAAACAAGTGTGTACAGAAGGCTTTAAGCCATAATGGCGTTTGCAAAGCAAATACATCACCTTAGGAGCAATTCTGCGAAACGCGCACCACAACCAGATTATCGCTCATCTAGAGCATTGTAAAACAAACAATAAAAATATGGTAGATGGAAGCAAATAAAACAAGCATGTACAGCGTAAACATTTCTAACACCCCCCCTCAATTCTCAAACGCCATCCTGCTAGTAATAAATAAAGCCTCAATAAAAAAAAAAAATGTTAAAATAATATTTGTCATCAACATCAAAGGAATTGTGTTAATAATAGGCACCACATCTGGCTGGAAGACCAGTGCTTTGTTGTGGCTGATTGATGCCTTCTGATGAATAAAATATTCAAAAAATCAAATACAGGTGCACTCTGGGAGTTGTGTATGGGCAGACACCTCTCGAATGAAGCTGATGTCACCACTGCCGGTACTGCTGAGAGCAGACGACATTTGGCGTTCACTCCATAATGAGAGCAAATAACATTTGGCATTCGCTCCATAATGAGAGAAAATTACATTTGGAATTTCATCCACACTGAGAGCAGATGACATTTGGCATTCCCTCTATAATGAGAGCAGACAACATTTGGCATTCCCTCAATAATGAGAGTAGACAATATTTGACATTCGCTCCATAATGAGAGCAGACAACATTTGGCATTCCCTCCATAATGAGAGCAAATGACATGTATCATTTCATCCACACTGAGAGCCGATGACATTTGTCATTCCTTCCATAATGAGAGCAGATGACATTTGGCATTCCCTCCACAATGAGAGCAGATGCCATTTGGCATTTCATCCACAGTGAGAACAGATGACATTTGCCATTCCCTCCATTATGAGAGGAGACAACATTTGGCATTCCCTCCATAATGAAAGCAGACAACATTTGGTATTCGCTCCACACTGAGAGCAGACAACATTTGGCATTCGCTCCATAATAAGAGCAGACAACATTTGGTATTCAGTCCATAATGAGAGCAGACAACATTTGGCATTCTCATTGACATTTCTAGTTAGTCTATAGTTATGTACCACCTATTCATTCGACGTATCTGTTATTATCCAATGAAAACTACACACAATTTACCATTATTTGTAATCGAAAGGTTCTTTAATGTAACAATCTGTCTTATGTTATCGCTGTAAGACCAGTGTTCTGGTGCTGACAAAAGATATTATTTGATTAATAAAATTACATTTACTAAGCAACATTTTCTCTCTTTTTTGGGGAAAGAATTAGCAGTTGTTGGTAGTGAATTCACACTGTTCTCATTGATACAGAGCGAAGATTTTTCTTTTAATGAAGCCATCCAACAGCAAACGACATTTTGCAGCAGCAAACCATGAATAATCTAAATATCATACTTTCTTGGGATTATGTTCTGTATTTGAATCTCTGCATGGATCAGTTCAATCCAGAAGTCTGAGATATTTATTTGACTGACAGGTTACCCCTGATCATTAACTCCAACATGGATTCCATTTTTTTCTCACTTTTAAGCTGTTTTATTACATTTGTTGATTAAGCAGTGGAAATTGCAATCATGGACAATACACCCCTGACTGCTAAAGTTGCATAGTCCGATGGTTTTGAGTTTCTGTAATTTTTCTGAGATAAATATATTAGATCGATCACTAGTATCTACTTTACATTAGTTCAAAGTTACTTTTATTTTAAATGGTAAACTCTTGAGATATTTTGGGTGCAAACATGGAAAATTAGTCTTGGCAAGCTTGCCAAAACTCTGACACCATAGATTTCTGCAGTAACAGGTACAGTTAAATTGACTCAGTATTGCCTTCTACGCAGAAACAAATGTTCAATAAGGGTATCACTATCTAAATTAGATATGTCAAATCAAATCTACATAATTGTTTTGGGTTTGAAAATGTTATATTTCATCAGACTATGCAACTTTAAGCTAGTGACATCTATCGGCTGAATTTGAAACCACTCTATTGGCGGACTTTACCGGAGTGCCTGTAATTTCACATGCTAAAAGTCTGTAAAGAATACATGGACAAATAATAAATTACCTGATTATATTCAGATATTCATATCGCAACAGGCATCAAGCTCTTATACTTGTAAATTATATATATTGTTAAAAAGACAACTATATTGTATTTTTCTTCCTGGTATTATCTCACCGCCGCTCCGTTACGCCAGTTAAGCTAGTGACATCTATGGTCAGAATCTAGAACCACTCTATTTGTGTACTTTCCCCTTAACTGGCGGAGTCTAAAGATAAGCTTGGACATTAACAGCTGACATATGATGGGCATCTACCCAGTTGTTGCTGGTTTGGGGGTGGGGGTAGGGAGGGTATTATTGCTCCCTCCCTTCACAAAGTATCCGTTGGCTCGTCGTCATGGCAACATCATGTTCGTCTGCTAGCGGCAAAAATAAAATGTCTTTGCCAATTTCTAAACTATTAAACCCTGCTTCTTTCCACTTTCCCGCCGTTAAAACATAAAAGGGGATCCCAACTGTGACTGCCGAAGTTACGGCTACCGGTGTGATTATTGATGCACTGTGAGAAAAGAAGATTGATTGATTGATTGGTGGTTGCTTTACGCCGTGTCGGCAGCATAGGCCATATTCATGGCGAGAAAAGAAGAAGAAGAAGAAGAAGAAGAAGAAGAAAAGAAGAAAAATAGAAAAGAAAATGAAAAGACTAGTCCTAAAAATAAATGGTGCACATTTTAGGTTGAAGTTGTTCAAATGTGACAGAAGGCGAGTCAAAAAGAGGTGGGCCCCGTTTGGGAGCGGCGGTGGGGGATGAGGCGGGAAAATTGAAAATGGCAACTGATAAGAAAGGTCTCCTTAAACAAGGCCGTTAGTTAACCCTTCCACATCGATGAGGTCAATTGTTAGCGCATATTCTACACAAACACACCCTACTACACCCCCTTCCCTCCACCCCCCCCCCCCAACCCTCCACACATACAACTCATTCCATACGCCTTCTAATAAACCTTGTTTTCTTTAAGACGTCTCTAGAGCGTATTGATTTTTATCATCAGCTATTGGACGTCAAACATATGGTCATTCTGACATGTTTCTTTGGAGGAAACCCACTGCTGCTACATAGGCTACTCTTTCCGATAAGCAGTAAGGGGTCTTTTATATGCACTTTCCCACACACAGGACAGCACATACCACAGCCTTTGATGATCCAGTTGTGGACGACTGGTTGGAATGGAAAATAGCCCAAACTGCAAATGTGTCCACTGAGAAGGATCGATAGGATAACCGACACCTTCACAGGTGGACACTCTACCTCCTGTGCTGCGTCCCCCTCCACTCCATACACCTTCTATGCGCAAAGATAAATGTTGGCTGCTGTACTCAATTGAGTGGTGTTCTCTGTGGCGGAGTGGATAGAGTGTCTGACTTTTTTCTAGGTCGGACTCCTAACCTGAAGGTTGGTGGTTCGATTCCCCATGCCCCCATCTCTGCCAATTTGGATTTCCACCGCTGTGTATAACTTACAGCGACATCAAAGGCCAGTTGCTCTCATACCATGTCTATGTGGTGTGGGAGGTTAAAAATCCCTTGGGTCGGTAAAAGTGTAGGCTCGGGCTTTCTATCGACAAACTGTCTAATGGTGAAAACAAGCCTATTCAGGCTTATCCATGATAGGCAGTATAAATCTTCAACAACAAAAAGTGTAGTGAAGTGCACCGACCTGCCCTGCCCAGGTGAAATGCCACATACACAGGTAGGCGTGTGTAGGTTGATTGTATCAGGGAGCCGAGATAGACTAAAGGTTAGAACGTTAGCCCTGGAATGGTAGAAGTGTGGGTTCAAGTCCCATTCTAATCTAAGCATGATGATTCCAATTTTAGTGGCAACCACGAGCCCCCATCTCCCTGACATCGACCCCCTGACCAGGATTATGTCCAAACTGCATGATGTATAGTGTTGAACCATCTCTGTCTGTGCATGTGCATGTGTGTGTGCACTATAAATGCGCTAGCTAGATATTTGTAATTGTAATTATGGAACAATTCAAATGGGACCAGTGTAGTGATATGCACTGAACATTCGAGGTGAAATGCCAGGTGTGTGTAGATTATCTAAAACAGGGATGATTTCGAAGGATGGGACATTTTGATTGTGACAACAAGGTCCTTAATCACAATCTTCTCCATTTGCTCCCTCTCGGACCCCCCAAACCCCACCCCAACAAAATAAATAAATAAATAAACAACAAACAAACAAAACATAATCGCCACCTGGTAGCAATTGACCGAACTAATAAAGCGGTTTTTTTGTTTGTAAAATAGTTTATTCATCCGAACTTACATTTTCTTTTCAGCACTGTGGCACTGGTCTTCTGGTCATTTACATTATTTTATTCATTGTTTGTGGGCGTGCTCATGAATTAGAAAATAAATATAATGTCATCTTCAAAATCCCCCAAAATAGTGCCTCCCCTATTTATGTTTCTCCAGTGTGGGTGTGCTATAGCTAAAACTAAAAGCTATTACAAATAATAGTATTTAATGGTAATTAAAAATAGTTGTGTTTTTAACCAGGAAAACATAATATCCTCTGGTGTGTGTGAGGCTTATCATAATTTTTATAATTCAATTTTTTGGGAAGAAAGAAAAGATGTCATCTTCTTTTGTATGTGGGTGTATTAATAATTTAGCAATTAAAAATAATTCTAATTGTAATCAATCGAAAACATAATCTTTGTTGTGTGATTCTTATGAAAATTTACAAAAATAATTGTGTTTGTTGAGAAAGAAAACATGTTATCCTCTTGTTTGTGTGGGTGTGTTAATAATTTAGCAATTAAGAATAATTGTATTTTTACTTTAGAAAACTAAACAAAAAAAGAACAAACAAACAAAAAACACCTAGAGACACAAAAAAGACACCATTGTATGACAGCTCCTCCTGTGCGCGCGCGTGTGTGAACGCCTAACGAGGTGTCTATTCTTACTTCTAGGTGAGTGACACACTTCGCTGCGGTGTTTCCGGATGGACACCGATGACGGTAGGTCAGATGTTCCACCACAGACTATTTATTCCGGCCGCTAGGTGTCACATGCTTCGTCATGAGCAACCCGTGTGTGTGTACGTGAGTGCGTGTGGGTGCGTGTGTGTATGTGCGTGTGTGTGTATTTGAAGCCCGATGCATTACGAACAAGTTTATTTGTTGTTGCTTTACATCCTAGCAACATCTAAGGCCATATCAGGATGGCTACCGGCTTGTGACAGGGCGCACTCATGGCGACTTCATAGTGCTGCTCCACTGGGAGACCATGCTACCGGCACCATGACCTGATTTCCCACGAAGTCATATTATCCTGATACCTTGTTCTATCCTATTAATGTCTAGCGCCAGGCTAGGTAGCGACAAGTATCAATTTTATAAGTCATTGGATTGAGTCGACTGAGATTCAAACTCCTGACCTTTTGCAAGCGAAGCACACCAAAAAAGATACCCACAAGCAACGGTGCTAAGTCCAATGAAAGCGTCACATTTTCTAAACCAAATTACATACTCAGTTTTTATCCTACATAATCAACCTACATAACCAACGTTATATATAAGTAGGTATATATATAGTGCTCCACTCATTAAACATGCATTGCTGCATAGAAGCAAAAACTGTTTTTCTTTTTTTTTCTTAAACAGCATTTTTTTTCAATTGAATAGAACCCGCTACTGCTGAAGCCTATGGTGTCGAGTATTTGGACATGCATGCACCAATTAAGTTTGAATATTTTTATTTAAAATATTACCCCGTAAAGTAAGGTTGATTATAATGATCAGGCGAATATATTTATCGAAGTTAAAAATAGCAATAACTCAAGGCCATCGGATCGTGCAACTTTAGCCTTTTCAAAGTGAAAGATATTTAATTTAAATTCTTTTTTTGTTTGTTTCTACCTCAAATATCTGGAATGTTGGAAATTTAAGATAAAGGTTACTTCAACAAGATGTTTATTTAGATTACAGCCTTGTCCAGAGATATTGTCTCAACCATATGCAGCTGAGTCATTATATATAAAGTTGCTATAATAATAATAATCAGATATCAAAATTGACTTTTAGTATCTAGTAGCAACATTTTGCTACCATGTTTAAAATCTAGGTTTTGTTTGTTTGTTTGTTTGGTTTACGTCCTAGCAACATCTAAGGCCATATCAGGATGGGTACCGACTTGTGACAGTGCGCACATGTGGCAACTTTATAGTGCTGCCCTACTGGGAGACCAGGCCACCAGCACCATGACCTGATATCCCACTCAGTCACATTATCCTGACACTGAGCCAACCAGTCCTTGCCCTATCCTAATAATGCCGAGTGCCTGGCTATGAAGTGACAAGTATCACTTTTTAAGTCATTCGGTTTGTCTCGAGCAGGGTTCGAACCCACGATCCTATGGTCTACCAACACGGGTGACGGACCCTCTAATTCAGTCGGCCAACCTGTCTGGTGCAAATGGGATTTCAAGGTAGCAGAAATAACACAAATATCTACTATAATAATAAAAAATTCAGAGCTTGAATTTCCATGACTTAAAAGGTGATGGTCCATATGTGATTGGATGCTAGCAATGGGGTGTCAGCTGTTGTGAACCAATAGAATCATAGGTGTGAAAGTACAATGTCTGAACACTTTGACTTCTGGATACTGAATGCTTTATTCCCTGTACAGGGGTCTAGACCTCCGGCACACTTAGTCATGTGACGTCATCTCATTTGCATATATTACAGACGTGTCTAGACGTCTAGACGTCTAGACGTCTATTACGCATATATCACAATAGGTACATTTCGGAGATGGTTGAATGGATCTGGTAATTGCTGATAGATAACAACGTGGGTTGTTGGGGGAAAACAGAAAAGTTTGGACTCACATGGGACAACCAAAGATCGCAATTTGAGGATGGATCTTTCGTTTTTCTTGAAATGTTGGGTTACTAGCAAAATATCGCTACCACTCAGCGAAGTGTGGTACAAAAATAGCCAGACTCACATCGCATTTGCTTGTAATTGGTACCGCTAATTTTGAACCTTGATAATAATAATAATAATAATGAAGGAACTAAGGCATAGTCTCTTCATGAATGTCAGCTTCATAGTCCGACAGATCAGATGGATGCCGAGTAGACCAATCAATGACCCTGAATCAGCCACCACGTGACGCAACGTGACGTCACAACATGGCGGCCGGGGAGCCGCTGCGCCGTGTAGTCAGTCGCCGCAGATCGGTCACTTCCGGTTACGCTTGTCTGCGCAGGTGCGATAAGCCCGGACGCACCGAATCGTGACGTCACAGCCGGACTATGCTGTCGATGCTACTGATACGCGAGATAACGTGGTTTCTCGTCTCGGCTCGTCTCGCGAGGTTTCTTTGAGATGACCTTTGCGCCTGCGCCCGATCAGTCACTCTCGGGATGCACGTTTCGGTGCGCCAACTTCCGGTTGTTCCGCGTGACTATGGGAGATGCTTCAGCTGGTAGTTGGGTCTCTGATTCTGAAAGGTGATTTTTTTTAAATTGTTGTTGGGTTTATTCGGTTAGTTGGTCGGTTAGTTGTTGGAGTTTTATGTCCTGGGAATATCTAAGGTAATATCAGGACAGGTACCAACTTGTGACCTGTGCACACTCATGGTGACTCTATAGTGCTGCCCCACTGGGCGATCAGGCCACCAGCACCATGGTCCGATATCCCACTCGGTCACATTATCCTGACACTGAGCTAACCACTCCTTCCCTATCCTATTAATGGTGAGCGCTAGGTTAGAAAGCGCCAAGTATCAATTGTATAAGTCATTGGTTTGACTCGATCAGGAACCAAACTTCTGATCTCCTGCACGCAAGGCCCGTAGTCTACTGATTCAGCCACCGCGCCCAGTACAATTTGGTTAGTAAAATTGCATGGTCTGGTGGAAGGCTGAAATTTATCGACACTGAAACGGTGACTTAGATTTAATCCTACACACGCAACGAGAAATAAGATTTGTTTGTTTCTTTTGGTTTCGAATACTAACAACATCTGAGGTCATATCAGTTAGTAGTTGGATCAACTCCGATTGAGATTTTCGATTTTATGCGGTTCCTTAAATAGTGGAATCTGGTGGAAGGCTAAGATTAATCGAGACCGGTTTGGTTTGAGTCCTAGCAACGTGTATGGTCATATCAGCGGGTAGTTGAGTCTCTCTCACAACATGACTTAAAATTGTTGTCAAATGTATTTGGTTAAGGCCCTGTCACACTGTGCCATATTGCATCAGCGTATGCCAACATATGTGATTTTGCGCCAACACGTTGGTGTACGCTGGTGTATGCTGGTGTATGCTGAGACGAGGTATGGGTACGTTTGGCATATGTAGTATTCGTTAACAGCCCACTGGTGTATGTTGAGACAAGTTATGGGGACGTTTGGCATAAGTTGTATTGTTGAGAATGTTCAAAGTCCTCGCCATAAGACAGCATGTGTCACATATGTCGGCATACTCTTATGCAGTGTGACAGAGCCTTTAGTAAAATGGTGTAATCTGGTGGAGGGCTAAGATCGACTTAAATTGAAACAGCGAAGGCAGAGATTGATCGAAACGGAAACAACATTTAAAGTCATATCAGGACTGATACTGCCTTATGATTGTCTCGTGGGGGTGATGCAAATGGGAAATATTGCGCCTAGAGCGGCACTCGAACCCACATCGCTTTGCATTCCGGGCCAGTGTGCTAACCATTACACCATGTAGGCTCCCTGATATCACCACACTACCCACTCTTACCTATCTATGTGGTTACTGGCCTGAGAGGACAGTACAGACTACTACTACACTCGTCCCCCTGGAACTGTAAGTCATTTAATGCTTACAATTACATCCATACAGGCAATGCACTAACACAGACATACACAGGGTAAGTTCAACAACCACACAGCGCATAGCTTGTACGGTCACGGCAACCAGTGTCATGGGGGTGATGAAAATGGGAAATATTGCGCCTAGAGCGGGACTTGAACCTACATCTCTTTGCATTCCGGGCCAGTGTGCTAACCATTACACCACCTAGGCTCCCTGATATCACCACACTACCCACGCCTACCTGTTTATGTGATTACTTGCCTCAGATGTCAGTGCAGACTACTACAATTGTGTGTCTTCATTGCGATGTTTTTGTGCTGCCCCTACGGGGATACCTACCTTTCAGTAAGCACCATGACCCGATATCTAAAACAGGGATGATTTTAAAATCATGTCTGGTCTTAATTGGGAAGATTAATAGGTCATACAATATAGGTTAAAGGAGTTTTTCCCTTGCAGGTACAGGTACTCAATGGATGAACCGTAGGTCCCTAGGGACCAGCCAGAGTTATTTATGTGTGGTATAAAGGACGTTTTATGCGTATATTATGTGAATAGAATTACAGATGTCAGGTTGGTAAGGCGCAAGTTGGTATACGACGTGGTTGAGGGTAGCTTGAGCAACATGGGGTTCATTGGATCTGCATCAAGGAGTGTGTAGTAGAGGTGTCAGGTGGTAGGTAGGCCAGGTCACTGCTACGGTCCCGTCCTGATATGACCTTAGATGTTGCCAGGACGTAAAATTCAAACAACCAATCACTGCTACCAGTGGTGGGTTAGTTGGTGCCAGGATTTGTGCTTAATGGATGCTCTTGTTTTACGTCCTAGGAACATCTAAGGTCATATCAGGACGAGTACTGACTTGTGAAGTCCTGCCCCACTCCGAGAACAGGCTGCCAGCACAATGACCTGATATTCCACTCAGTCACATTATCCTGCCACTGAGCCAACCATCCCTTGCCCTATCCTAGTAATGCCGAGTGCCAGGCTAGGTAGCGACAAGTGTCAATTTTGTAAGTCATTGGTTTGACTCGACCGGCACATGCAATCCTAACAATGCAACCAATAGTGTACATGCATGTCCTATCTTGTAAATAATTCTGGAATAATAATAATAATAATAATAATATAAATTTAAAAATTAAAGAAAAAGAAGCTTATTCCAATCACACTCAGGGTGTAATCATTGCAGGTTTATTTGGGCTTTCCATCAGACAGAAAAACCAACTCTCACAAGGACCCTATAACACTAAGACAGTTCACTCCCTATCTCTCCCATGGTAATGTACATTTTGCAGTGCCACCTTGTGGTGGGTTTGATCAGTCCGGCTGCTGGTTGGTGTTTCACATGTAAACACATACAATTATATTATACATGATATAGGTAAGTATGAATACACATCAATATGAAATTGCTATGAACAAATACACATCATCATCAGCATCATCATCATCATCGCCATCATCACACATCTTTCACATTCATATCTACATTTTTACATATAATATAGCAACTGTTTAATCAAGAGAACAGCCAGCGCACCATGTGGTGGGTTTGATCATTTTGATTACGCAATACAGGCTGAGTGAGCCATCTTAGTATTATAGGGTCTTTGACTCCCATCGCTACATAGGTGAACATTTTTCTTTAAACCCATGAAAGATGTGTGAGTGGGCATGCGGTGGGTGTGGGTGTGGGTGTGGGTGTGGTGTGGGTGTGGGGGGGGGAGGTAAGGTGTGCTAAGGGAGACAATGTAGGGGATAGGAAGGTAGGAGTGGGTCGGCGTAGGGGTAGGGGAGGTGCATGAAGGATAATTGGGTAATCTCATAAATAGTTTAGTTTGTTGGCTCCTGTGGATAAATCCTCCCTGGAGCCACCCCTCCCACACACCCACGCACACTTACCCACACACACACACACATACACTCACACACCCACATGTGTGATTTATGGGATTATTTAGATTGAGATCAGCCTTAAAATCGCAGCCATCCATTCGTAATACCCTTGTCACACTACAACGTAATGAGCGAACGTGAGCCTAACGTGGTGATATTTCATCATTACGTTGATGGACGTTGGATTACGTTATGATGACGTCATAATGACGTTAGAGTGACGTCGAGCTACGTCACATTACGTCGTGTTACGTCGAGTTACGTCGAGGTTTTGGACATGTTCAAAAGTTTCGACGTACGATGAACGTAAGGGTTTACGTTCACCGTACGTTCTGTTCACGTTCAGCGAACGTCAATGACGTTAAACGGACGTTATTCCAAAGCTCCTCAGTACATTCAACTACGTTCCACTACGTTGACCCCCATTAAACCGAGTGCAAATGCCCACGGGGCGTAATGGGAACGTCAGGAGAACGTCAGGAGAACGTCAGGAGAACGTCAGGAGAACGTCAGGAGAACGTCAGGAGAACGTCAGGAGAACGTCAGGAGAACGTCAGGAGAACGTGCATTCAACGTATGTTCAACGTCTCATGACATAGCTAACATCACGTAATGTTCTTCTGGCGATGGAATAACGTTCATAACGTTCCGGGAGCGTCATTACGTTGACCTCTCTCGTTGAATGACGTATCACTACGCTTTACCGACGTTACGCTCTCGTCCACTACGCTGCATCCACGTTCAACTTCTGCCCAAATTTGCATACTACGCCGAGAAGTTCAACGTTCTTCACGTTCTCCCTACGTCGACGTCGTTACGTCGTAGTGTGACAGGGCCATTAATGGGACCTTGTAGAGAAGAAAGATCAGTTTAAAGATCTGGTCATGTCATTTTTGAAAAAAAGAATTTAGAAATATTTGTAGCTATTGTTTTAATTTCTTGTATTAAAGCTGCATAGTCCGATAAAGGCATAACATTTTCAAAACCAAAACATTTATCTAGATTTGATCCTACATATCTAAGTTAGATACTAATGCACTTATTAAGCATGTATTGCCAAATAGAAGGGAATGGTGAGTTAATTAATATAATATGTTCCTGGTGAAGCCTATGGTGTCAGAGTTTTACTTGTTTGAACTTAAAATATCTCCAAAGTTAGCCATTTAATCCAAAAGGTACTTGAAACTAAAGTAAATGAAGGATTATAACCATCAGCCTAATATATTTATCTCGGGAAATGACAGAAACTCAAAAACATCAGAATATGCAACTTTAAATTGGAATGAGTTTCAGTTGTATTTAGTTTATTTGAACTCCAAAGGATATTGAGTACTGACTCTAATAGTGCTTGAAGGATGAAAGGTGTTTTTATTTTCTTTAACCTAATTATATTCACTCTGTGATATCATCATCATCATCATCAATCCATCAACCACGAGGGTCGTTGAGCCACCACAAATAACTTTGCAACCAGTTTTCTCCATTTTCCGCTGTTCTCCACTGCCCTCTGGGCCTTGCCAAATTCCAGGCCTGTCCATTCTGTGATTTTGTCGGCCCACCTCTTCCGTTGTTCACCTTGTTTTCTTCTCTCTTTCACTCTGCCTTGCAAGATGGTTTGGGCCAGACCTGATTTGTGATGTGAGAGAAGGAATATGCACATGTTATGGGGTATAGTTGAAGAGCTTCGAGGTTACAATTAAAGTAGTGCACTCTAATAGTTTTATGTGTATACCAGGGTTTGAGATAAATATATTACCGACCCACCCACCGGGAGGCTAAGGACTAACACGTGTACATATATGCATAAACAATACCTGTACTCATAGAGGTGGACAATGAAATTACCAAAATCCAGCAAACGGAAACGGAAATAACCCTCTATGGGCGGCGCCATCTGTAAACTAGTGTTGAATAATCCAGAAATCAAAATCCAGCAAACGGAAACGGAAATAGATCATCAAACTTCACTACGCAGCAAGCAGGGTGGACGACAGCGATTGGCCTAATGCCTTAATGATGCTACACTGGTCCCTCGCTACAGACCTTCCATATATGGTGCGATGACGCCATTGGGACCAGTGCATCTGTTCCTCTGCACCACTCTGCAGCGAGGTTGTCAAGGCATTAAGTCCATAGACCCAATTGACGTTATTCGGGGTCAGCGATTGGTTAATAATATATCAAAGCAAATGCCGCTGCCATAGAATTTGCCGATATGCGCAGTTCAAAACTTTGATTTTATTCAAAATTAAAAGAAATAAAGAACAATTTGGCATAAACATGGATGCACAAATGAAATATTATTATTTTATTCCGCGGAAATGTATTCGATTATCATGACCGCGATTTGGATCACCCAAAATCGAACACCGTGAGTGGAGTAAAGAAATACATGCGCATAGGTATATCGGGGGTCGGTCCTAAGCATAGCTTATTCATATTAGGGTTGATTGTTATAATCGACCTTACGTTAGTTTAAAGTATCAGGCCACGAAATGCAAAACACTTGTGATGGCATCCAACAATGGGTGGGTTTCTCGCATTTGGTATTGGTGATTGGATCTACTGATTTGCATATTTACACTCTGATATATATATATGTGTATTGGAAATATGTTATATCTTTTTGAGAAAAAAAGAAGAGAGAAAGACAAAGGAAGACATAGAAAGTAACTTGTTATTATAAATGGTTAACCTTGGAGACTTTTAAAGTAAAAACACTGGTAGGCTATAGATACTGATAGTTTTTTATACAAATTGTGTTAATGGTTACTAAACTAAAGAATTGAAATATGATGAGTGACGAAGGAAAATGTGATGAGTGACGAAATAAAATGTATATCGATACTTTTTGATTGATGATGGCGCTGCAGGATGTCAGCCACTTGGCGGCTTGCTTAGTGTAAGTACATACTGACGACTTGTCCTGATGTTCTGATATATGGGGGCAGGGGAAAGTGCGAAAACTTGTGTATAGGTTAGGTAGTTGTAGAGGTTTTAGTGTTAGGTAGTCAGTAGGCAGTTGAATGCGCATACGGGAGGCAAGAAAAGGTAGGTTGGTTGATGGAGCTTTACGTACTGGCAACATTTAAGGTCATATCAGGATGAGTATCAACTTGTGACAGTGCGCACTCGAGGATACTTTATAGTGCTGCCTCATTGGAAAACCGGGCCACTGGCACCATGATGCAATCTCCCACTCAGTCACTTTATCGTGATATTGAGCAAACCAGTTGTTGCCATATCCTGCTATATCATATGGCGCTCGGCATTAATAAGATAGGGCAAGTACTGGTTAGCTCAATGTCAGGATAATGTGACTTAATGGGATATCGGGTCATGGTGTCGGTGGCCTGAACTCCCAGTGGCACAGCACTATAAAGTCACCATGAGTGTGCACTGTCACAAGTCGACACCTGTCCTGATATGACCTTAGATGTTGTCAGGACGTAAAACGCCAACAACCAACCAACCGCATCCGGAATAAAGTCATGTTTCTCCCACTCCAGTTTCCACATTCTCTGTGCCCGCGAGCAATACCTGCACACAGGTACACACATCAGACCAGGTCCCCCCCACACCAACACCACCCCACCCACATCCCCACCCCCACAAATCAGTTCGCACCCTGTCATTTTAACAGACGGACGGATTGAACTGACCTTAATGTGAACAGACAACAATGCAGTGGAACCGGGCCATGTCGACCACCTCTGTTTTGTCGTCTGCTGACAAATATGTGTTGAAATGTCATCTGCTATCGGGGAAATTTCGCACAAATCTGAAAATGCTTCCATCGTCGTCTGCTAAAGTTTTCTGAAAATGTCAAACTTTGCAATTTATTCATTGACTAATCTGCTAATGTCTATTTTCATTAAATGAGTCATCAAGTGGGTATATATGTCGTCTGCTCTAGTTGGTGTCATAAATGTTGTATGGTAAAATCAATGGTATCAATAGAATTGATAAGAATTAGGGGTTTGTTTTCATTGAAAATGGTCCTTTTTGATTATTTGATTATTTAACCCAGTAAGTGATTTACTATAGTTTCCGTTTTATCGTCGACTTAAAACATGTGGTGACACCAGACGAGATTTAGTGATAGCCGAGGATATTCGGTGACAGCAGATGATATTTGTTGACAGCAGCGGACATCTAGCGACAGCAGACGACATTTGTGACAGCAGACCGCAATTAGTGATAACAGACGACATTTTGCTGGCCAGAAACGGGGGCAACCGGACTCACTCATATTGCTGCACCGTGTTATTCACATTAAAGGTCTTTTCTTTCCAAATAATGTTCAAATCAAACAATAAAAGAAAAGGTCTTTCTTCCACGCTGATAAAAAAAAAGTTTCATTCAATTATTTCCACAAAAAATAGTCGGGGGAAATCATTCCAGCTATTGAATTCATATCTGAATACTGCCACCAGAGTCAGCAGCTACCTACAGGTGAGTAGGTGCAGACAGGGTCGCCAAATTGGTAAGAGTGCTGGTTGGCTTCACACGTGGGAAGTCGTGGGTTTTAACCCAGACAGAGTCAGACCAATGAGTTGCAAAATACTTACTTGTCATTACCTAGCCTGGTGCTGGGTATCAATAGCATATTAGGTTGGTTGGTTCTTGGAGTCTTACATCCTGGCAACAACATCTAAGGCCATATCAAGACGGGTACTGACTTGTGACAGTGTGCACTCATTGCAACGTTATAGTGCTGCCCCACTGGGGATCAGACCGTCAGCACCATGACCTGATAGCCCGCTCGGTCACATTATCCTGGCACTGAGTGAACCAGTCCTCGCCCTATACTAATAATGCCGAGCGTCTGGTTAGGAAGTGACAAGTGTCAACTTCTAAGTCATTGCTTTGACTCGACTGGGAACCGAACTCCCCATCTCCCGCACGCAAGGCCCACGCTTTTACCGATTCGGCCACAGCGCCCGGTCTCTCATGTTGGTTAGAACCCTGACAGAGGCAAACCATTGACTTGCAAAATTGATACTTGTCAATACCTAGTTTGGTCCTGGGCAGTAATAGGATAAGACAAGGACTGGTTTACTGAGTATCAGGATAATGTGAGTGAGTGAATTATCGGGCCAGCCTGCAGTGGTCTGATATCTCAGTGTGGCAGCACTATAAAGTTGCGATGAATGTGCACTGCCACTATCTGGCACCTATCCTGATATGAAACTTATGTGGTTTAACTGGGTTGGGATGAGTTGGTCTGCAACTGGCTTAACTGAGCTGAAATGACCTAATTACTCGACCAGGCACCGTGGCCTGATCGGTAGAGTGGTTGGCCTCGCATGCAGAAGGTCGGGAGTTTGGTTCCTGATCGAGTCAAACCAATGACTTATCAAATTTATACTTGTCGCTTCCTAGCCTGACGCTCGGAATTAATAGGATAGGGCAAGGACTGCTTAGCTCAGTGTCAGGATAATATGACTGGGTGGGATATTGGGTCGTGGCCTGATTTCCCATTAGGGAAGCACCATAAAGTCGGCATGAGTGTGCAATCATTGTCACAAGTCGGTACCCATCCTGATTTGAACCTTAGATGTCGCCATGACATAAACCTCCAGCAACCAACCTAGCTACTGACTGGGGTAACCGGGCTTAAAATGATTTGGTCTCTAACTGGGTTAACGCGGCTGAGATGAGCTGGTCCCTACCTGGGTTTAACTGGACGGCTTACTGCGTCACCACCCACCTCACACGTGTGAAAATTAGACACTTTGTATCGGACCCGATGAAATGGACCATTACCCGCAACACGGGGCACAGTCCTTGTATCGGCACCGAATCGGTAGAGCGCAGGCTACCTGTGCGGGGGATTTGGGTTCCATTCCCGGTCGAGTCAAACCAATGACTTATGAAATTGATAATTGTTGCTTGCTAGCCTGGCACTCGGCATTATTAGGATAGGGCAAGGACTGGTTGGCACAGTATCAGGGTAATGTGACAGTGTGGGATATCATGTCATGCATGGTGCCGGCGGACTGATCTCCCAGTGGGGCAGCACTATGAAAGTCCCCATGAGTGCACGCTGTCACAAGTCGATACCTGTCATGATGTGACCTTAGATGTTGCCAGGGCAGAAAACTCAAACAAACAAACAAAACCTTTTCTCAGCAGGTTGAGCTGCAACTCGGAGCCACTGGAGTGTGAAGGGTGATGTGCGTTGAAGCGAGACGTGTAGGACTCCCATTAGGCCTGCGCTACGCCTCGGTACCATAACATTTGGTTAAACTTAAAGACCAACAGATACTTAACGTTGATGCTTTATATGCATGTAAGTTTTAATCGCATGAATACGCTTCCTGCCTGCCTGCCTCACATGGGTCTCAGTATCACGTCAGTATCTGTCTCACATGGGTCTCTCTATCACGTCAGTATCTGTCTCACACGGGTCTCTCTATCACGTCAGTATCTGTCTCTCATGGGCACCAGTCTCACATGAGCCTCAGTCTGGCATGGGCCTCAGCCTGACATGGGTCAAGTCTGACATGGGTTACAGTCTCAAATGGGCTTCAATCTCACATGGGACACAGTCTCATATGGGCCTCAGTCTCACATGGGATTCAATCTCACATGGGTTTCAATCTCACATGGGCTTAAGTCTCACATGGACCACAGTATCAAATGGGCTTTAATCGCACATGGGCCACAGTCTCACATGGGATTCAATCTCTTATGGGCCTCAGTCTCACATGGGCTTCAATCTCACATGGGCTTCAATCTCACATGGGCCTCAGTAGTTGTCTCTCATGCGTCTCAGTCTCATATGGGCCTCAGCTCACATGGGCCACCACCTCAGATGGGTCTCAATCGCACATGGACCACCGCCTCACATGGGCCGCAGTCTCACATGGCCATCAGTCTCACATGGCCCACCACCTCAGATGGGCCTCAGTCTCACATGGGTCACAGTCTCACATGGTCATCAGTCATCTATTGCAACCTTACAGATATCCCATGAAGCTAGAAAAGTGATTGATGAATTAGACAATTTTGCACCACGTTGTCAGCAAAGGTCATATTCAGGCCAGACATTGTATCTTGAAAAACATCTACGCCAACTGATGTTCATAGGTAGCCATCCACCAATCCAATATTAAAGTAAAGATGGGCGGTTTATTTTTAGCAGTCCGATGAGAAGCGGTTTTTTTTTTGTTCAACATGATACCGCTGTTTTGTTTCTAGTAAAGAGTGTGAATACATCATGTCCCGTTGAATGCTTTAGACCTATTTCATATGACGTCAGCATGGGTATTAGGTCAGTGCGCATGCAGTTTGGCTGCAGGACTACACACGGTCACACTGCCAACTCAATGACTATGAGCAATCTGCATACAGAAAATCTTAAATATCTTTAAAACTATAACCACTTAGAAACAAACCGCTCTCCACACATATAGAAAACATATTCAATGAAAAGATTATATTAAATTTATAAGGTTAGGGTTCTGCATTTCTATTAATTTTGAATAACATCAACGCGTTGCACTGCGCGTATCGACAAACTCAATGCATTGTCAATGGCCGTGAGCAATCTTCATACAGAAAAAGTGAAATATCTCTAAAGCTATACAACCTAGAAACAAACCACTTGGCACACATACAGAAAACATATCCAGCGAAAAGATTATATTAAATTTATACGGTTATAGTTCTTCATTTCTAGTAATTTTGAATAAAATTGATGTGTTGCACTGTGCGTATCGGCAAACTCAATGCATTGTCAATGACCGTGAGCAACCTTCATACAGAAAAAGTGAAATATCTCTAAAGCTATACAACCTAGAAACAAACCACTTGGCAGACATACAGAAAACATATCCAACGAAAAGATTATATTAAATTTATAAGGTTAGGGTTCTGAATTTCTAGTAATTTTGAATAAAATTGACATGTTGCACTGCGCATATCAACAAACTCAATAGCAGTGTGTTTCGTTCTGCAACCAAGGTGCACGGGCCTACATGATGTTTATAAACATTGAAAGGGGTTTATTAATGTTTTAGACCAGGATACACAGAATCCACCTGGGTCAATCTTTTTCAGTAAATCCTGCAGTTAACCCTGATCACACACACACACACACCCTCTTGGGGGGGTCACACGCCTCGGTGTGGATTTATTCACGTCATTCCGCTGACCATATATATATATTCACACTCACACCTCGCTTGAGTCCTCCCTGCACTAGGCAATCGGCTTGTCTTAAATGGTTGGTTGCTGGAGTTTTACGTCCGGGCAACATCTAAGGTCATATCAGGATGGGTACCGGCTTGTGACAGTGCACTCTTGTGGAGGTTGGCTAGTTGTTGGAGTTTTACGTCCTGGCAACTTCCAAGGTCATATCAGGATCGGTATTGACTTCTGACAGTGCACACTGATTGAGACTTTATAGTTATGCCCCACTGAGAGACCAGCCTGCCTGTACCATGACTTGATGTCCCACTCAGTCACATCATCCTGACATTGAGCTAACCAGTCTTTGCTGTATGTATCCTTATACTGCTGAGCGCCTGGCTAGGGAACGACAAGTATTAATTTTCAAGTCATTGGTTTAACTCTACCAGAAGCGAACCTGATGTGATTGTCTTAAATGCGTCACGTCCGAGGTACCAATGTAGGTTGGCCACGATAGGGGTTGGGTGGGGGTCAGGGGTTAGTGGAGGACTATATAGCATGTTATCGGCTAGTGTGGTGTGAGACTGGTTTAAGAATCGTGACCTTAATTGCTACCCGATTCATGATCAGCTCTCGTCAACGAGAATTTACCATCCCGAGACCTCAGTCTCAGGGCGAGAGTGACATCCGCCGGAAGTGAGAATAACGAGGCTGCCGGGTTGAGGTTAGTGAGTGCAGAGCTTTTAACTGACTATGGGGAATATGTGTTGTTTTCTTTCTTTTTTTCTATATATGACCCACAATAAGGCCGAATAATTTGTTTTTAATGTTAAAAATGTGTCGGGCTAGCAGCAATTCAATTTTCGCATCAATTTTTAGGTCATTGGTTTGACTCGGCCACGGTTTGAACCCAGGAGCTTGAATCCCATGACCGACCAGAGCGGGAGGCAGATGCTCAACTCATTCGGCCATCACGTCTGGTTACTTGTTACGTGTCCATAACAAAATTGTTTTAAACAAAAATTAAACCCGCCCACCCGACCCTGATTTTTATTTCAAAAGGACTGTTTTATTTGCACTAACCGATGTTTACTGTTTCTGATCTGTGCGTCGTTAAACAAGCAACTTGTTTAACAAAAATGATTATTTATACTGAGAGTTAAATGGTTGTATTGGTGTTGTAGGAAGTGGGGAATTGAATCAACTAGGATAGACCTAGAATAGGTACTCAGCCATCTTAGTGCCACTCCAGGGGAGCCTTATTTTTTGGTAAAGTATATATTCATCTGAATATGACATTTGTCAGCACTGGAGCACTGGTCTTCCGGCCTTCTTACTATTGGAATTGACAGTCTAAATAATCTAAGTTTGATCAGTGATGTATTACTTACAGCACTGATCCTGTAGAATTAAGGGAGTGGCTCCTGCTGTATTATGTACAACACCACTCACTGTAGTTCATGCAAAAAGGGGGAGCAGCACCGAGTAGAAAGTGTATACTCAGGGCAACTCAAATAATCATTGAGGGTTACATTTTTTCTCTTATAAAACAAGGTAAGTTTATAGTTGACAAGACATTTTGTCTGTCTTATATAATGTTCAATGTGCTTAAACAGGTTGATAGCTGTGTAGGATGTTCGGTGTGTTGATGGTTTGTTCATGATGATTAAGGGTGGTGGCAGGGGAGGGGGGGGGGGGCCTATTGTCTGGCTTCTTAACCATTGGGCTACTGAAGGTGCCTGATGCAAGCAATCTTACCACGCCTACCCTTGTATGTGGTATTTCACCTGAGGAGTTCTTTTGCTTGTTGTTGTTTTACGTCCTAGCAACATCTAAAGTCATATCAGGATGGGTAGCGACTTGTGACAGTGCACACTCTTGGCGACTTTAAAG
>CM059197.1:66765818-66785987 GCA_030323885.1 Branchipolynoe longqiensis | reverse complement strand
GTGGCAGTGGTAGTGGTGGTGGTGGTGATGGTGATGGTGATGATGGTGGCAGTGGTGATGGAGGTGGTGGTGTTCGTGGAGGTGGTGGTGGCGGTGGTGGTAGTGGTAGTGGCGGTGATGATGGTGGCGGTGGTAGTGGTGGTGGTGGTGGTGGTGGTGGAGGTGGTGTTGCTGGTGATGGTGGTAATGGTGGTGGCGGTGATGGTGATGATGGTGGCAGTGGTGGTGGTGGTGGTGGATGTGATGGTGGTGGTGATGGTGGTGCTGGTGGTGGCAGTGGCAGTGATGGTGATGATGGTGGCGGTGGTGGTGATGATGGTCGCGGTCCCGGTGGTGGTAGAGGTGGTGGTGGTGGTGACGGTGGAGGTGGTGGTGGTGGTGGGTGGTGGCGAGAGGTGTGTGGCACTGGTGGATGTGTGGTGGTGGCGGTGAGGAAAGGTGATTGATGATGGTGGCGTGGTGGTTGGTGGTAGTGAAAGGGGGTGGGGTGAGGGTGGCGGTGGTGGTGGAGGTGGTGGTGGCAGTGGTAGTGGTGGTGGTGGTGATGGTGATGGTGATGATGGTGGCAGTGGTGATGGAGGTGGTGGTGTTCGTGGAGGTGGTGGTGGCGGTGGTGGTGGTGGTAATGGTGGTGGCGGTTATGATGGTGGCGGTGGTAGTGGTTGTGGTGGTGGTGGAGGTGGTGTTGCTGGTGATGGTGGTAATGGTGGTGGCGGTGATGGTGATGATGGTGGCAGTGGTGGTGGTGGTGGTGGCGGTGGTTGTGGAGGTGGTGGTTGTGCTGGCGGTGGTGGTGGTGGGTGTGACTGAGACCTGTTAGACTGACCCAATACACCTGGACATGGTGGCTGAATCGGTACAAGCACTAACTTCCCGTGTGCAAGGTCGGGAGTTTGAAAACCCGGACGAGTCAAACCAATGACTTACAAAATTGATACTTGCCCTACCTAACCTGGCGCTTGGCATCACAAAGGTAGGGCAAGGACTGGTTAGTTACTGTATGGGTAATGTGACTGAGTGGGAAATTGGGTAATGGTGCCAGTCGCCTGGTTTCCCAGTGAGCTCGCCGCGAATATAGCCTATGGTACCGACACGGCGTAAAGTAACCATTAATCAATCAACCCAATCACTCAATCCCTAAAACACAGTGCCCTCAATCACTCAAACCCTCAATCTCTCAAACACGGTGCCCTCAATCACTCAATCCCTCAATCTCTCAAACACAGTGCCCTCAATCACTCAATCCGTCAAAAACAGTGGACTCAATCACCCAATCCCTCAACCACAGTGCCCTCAACCACTCAATCCCTCAAATAGAGTGCCCTCGATCACTCAATCCCTCAAACACAGTGACCTCAATCACTCAACCCCTCAAAATCAGTGCTCTCAACATCAATCCCCATCACAGCCAGTACCTTGGACTGGGTGTCCGACAGGGTAGAACTCTCCTGTCTACCTCCCGCGGGAACTCTCCTGTCTACCTCCCGCGGGAACTCTGCTGTCTACCTCCCGCGGGAACTCTCCTGTCTACCTCCCGCGGGATCAATCCCCGGTTAAGTTGAAAACAAAATACATACATCATTTATAGTGGTCGCTACACGTATACATCGTTAAGGCATCGGCTTGACTCGGCCAGGGTTCGAGCCCGGACCATGCCTTATGGGAAGCGGGTGCTCACCTCAGTTGGCAAAGCCTCGCTTTAGTAAGAAAGAGACAAAATGACAGGAAGATAGAAAACCAAAGACATCGCAAGAAAGTCACCTCAGAGTCCTTAAATAAAACGAGAGTCGGCGATTTGTTTGTAACTGGTGACAGTGCGCACTCATTGTGACTTTACAGTGCTGCCCCACTAGGAAACTAAGCCACCAGCACCATGACCTAATTTCCCACTTAATCACATTATCTGGACACTGAGCTAACCAGTCCTTGCCCTATCTTAGTGATGCTGAGCGCCAGAATAGGTAGCGACAATTATCAATTTTGTAAGTCATTGGGTTTGACTCAGCTGGCATTTGAACTCCTCACCTTCCACATTGGAAACTTGCGCTATAACGATTCTGCAACCGTGTGGTGTGTGTGTGTGTGTAGAAGTGGATTTGAAGGTCTGTGGGTGCGGGTGCGTGGATGGATCTTGGTGTCGTGTACACGCATGTACTTGTGTGATCCTGACGGTGTGCAGTGTTTGTGGAGTGAAGTGTGAAGGCGGGATGTGCAGCGTTCACCCAACCTTCCCCCCACTGGGGGGCTGTGCGTAACTCATTAACGCAGGTGGGAGGGTCCCTAATCAGCTTTAGGCATATCTGATAAGCTCCTATCTCTTCCTATTAGTTCTGGGCATCTCTGAGCAACTCAAAGTATCTCAGAGAAGCTTTGAAGGTTGTGAGCAGATCCAAGAATCTCTGATCACATCTGATCATCTATGATCAAATCTGGTCATCTCTGATCATCTCTGAACATCTCTGATCACATCTGATCATCTCTGATCATCTCTGAACATCTCTGATCACATCTGATCACATCTGATCATCTCTGATCATCTCTGATCACATCTGATCATCTATGATCAAATCTGGTCATCTCTGATCATTTCTGAACATCTCTGATCACATCTGATCATCTCTGATCATCTCTGAACATCTCTGATCACATCTGATCACATCTGATCATCTCTGATCATCTCTGATCATCTCTGAACATCTCTGATCACATCTGATCCTCTCTGATCAACTCTGATCACCTCTGATCACCTCTGATCATCTCTGATCATCTCTGGTCATCGCGGATGATCTCCGATGATCTCTGATGATCTCTGATGATCTCCGATCATCTCTGAGCATCTCTGAGCATCTCTGAGCAACTCCAACACACTTTGGCCAGCTCTGAGCAACTCCACACATATCTGAACATATCTCAGGATCTCCTAGTAACTCTAGACATGCTAGAGCAGCTTTGGACATTACTGAGCAGCTCCGAGCAGCTTTGAGCATCTCGGAGCTGTGAGAAAGAGGAGGTCATGTAGCCGTCCGAGCCGTACCCGGTGGCCGTCCCGTGATTGGCAGGGCCTAGTTCTACTAACACCTTCTCGATCGGCTTCAGGGGAGTAGTAGAGGGATCGTCCCTCATGGGCGGTGGGTGGTAGCGCTCTCGCACTGTCTCACCGACAGTAATGCCCTATGTCTGTCTCTTTGTCTCATTATCTCTCTGCAGCGTGTCTGCCTGTCTTTTCTGTCGTTGTCTTGCTTTCTCAATCGCTGTCTGTCGGTTTGTTGTTCCACGCCTCTTTGTGTTACTCGTTCTCAATTTTTATCTCACTCACTCTTAGCATGTCTGTCCTTTTATTTCTTTACTGCCATCTCTGTCTTTTATCACAGTGCGTCTCTCTGTCTTTGTATCTCTCTGTATCTCTATGTGTCTCTCTGTATCTCTCTGTCTGTCCCTGCATCTCTCTGTATCTCTATGTGTCTCTCTGTATCTCACTGTATATCTCTGTATTTCTCTGTATCTCTCTGTATCTCTCTGTATCTCTCTATATCTCTCGGTATCTCTCGGTATCTCTCGGTATCTCTCTGTATCTCTCTGTATTTCTATGTGCCTCATTATGTCACTATGTGTATATCTGTGTCTGTTTATCACTGTGCGTCTCTCTGTGTCTCTGTATCTCTCTGTATCTCTCTGTATCTCTCTGTCTCTCCCTGTGCCTCTCTGTGCCTCTCTGTATCTCCCTGTATCTCCCCGTATCTCGCTGTCTCTCTCTCTGTATCTCTGTATCTATGTGTATATATGTGTGTCTCTCTGTATCTCTCTGTATATCTCTGCATCTCTCTGTATCTCTCTATATCTATATATGTCTCTCTGTATCTATGTGTAGCTTTGTGTATCTCTATGTGCCTCTGTATGTCACTCTGTATATATCTGTGTCTCTGGATCCCACCGTTTCTTTCGGTGTCACTCTGTCTCTGTGTGTCTCTGTGTCTCTGTCTGCCTCTATGTGTGTCTCTGTGTGTCTCTGTGTGTCTCTGTGTTCCTCTCTGTGTGTCTCTGGGTGTCTCTGGGTGCCTCTGCGTGTCTCCCTGTCTCTGCGTGCATCTGTGTGTCTCTGTGTGACTCTGTGTGACTGTATGTGTGCCTATGTGTGTCACTCTTTATAATTAGATCTGGCCTCATTTTGTTTGGCACTCTGTTTAAATGAGATATGTTTTTGTTGTTTAAATACCATCAATTTATTTTGTGATGGCTGTATTTATGCTGCCCATAACAGTTAAGTCTAAATGACTTGTTTTTGCCTTTAGACAGTAATAGTTTTGTGGCTCCCTTTGTTTTGGCACTTTCAGTTGTATAAATTTAAGTTGTCGTGTAGCCATTTACTGCATATTTGTTGATTTTATGTTGGGATTAGACGATGATTTGTTAGTTCGACAGAAGGCATATGGACGCACGTAGAGACAAATGGATCCTCTCCCACCCCCCCAACCCCATGTACCCCCCCCCCCCTACCCTTCATGCACCCCTTTGATAGTGACCAATGCTGAGGGGTAATGTAGGCGAGTGTGTATGTGAGTGTGTAGGCAGGGAGGAACACTATGATCAGGGCACTGTTTGATCTATTCGCAAACAGCCCCTCCCCACAACCTCCACACCCACCATCCACTCCCAACACACACTTCCCATCCCACCCACAACGTTCCTTTCAACCAGCAGCTAAATGTAACCTCCATAGCCACTGCGCTGTGTTAAAGTAGAATTCAGGCACTGCTCCCACTCTCTGTCCTCCCCACCCATAGCCCAACACCTAAATGTAACTCCCCATAGACAATGTATTGTGTCAGAGTACCATTCAGGCACTGCTCCCACTCTCTGTCCTCCCCACCCACATCCCAACACATACATGTCACTCCCCATACCCACCACACCACATTAGAGTATAATTCAGGCACTGCTCCCACTCGCTGTCCTCCCCGCCCACAGCCCAACACCTGAATGTCACTCTCCGTACCCACCACACCACATTAGAGTATAATTCAGGCACTGCTCCCACTCGCTGTCCTCCCCGCCCACATCCCAAGACCTAAATGTAACTCCCCATAGCCACATCACCATGTTAGAGCATAATTCAGGCACTGCTACAAAATGTCTATCCTCCCCACAAACAGCCCAACACCTAAATGTCACTCCATATAGCCACCACAACACATTAAAGTATAATTCAGGCACTGCTCCTGAATCTCTCTCCTCCCCGCCCACAGCCCAACACTTAAGTGTCACTCCCCATAGCCACAACACTATGTTGCCGCATAATTCAGGAACTGCTCCTACTCTTTGTCCTCCCCACCCACAGCCCAACACCTAAATGTCACTCCCCATAATCACCGCGCTACATTAGAGTATAATTTAGGCACTGCTCCCATTCTCTCTCCCCCCCCCACCCACAGCTCAGTACCTATATGTCACTCCCCATAGCCGGGCTGGGTTAGAGCGGGGTTCAGGTGCCGCCCACCCAGGAGGAAGCGGCTGGTTTCTCAGTGTGCCTCACACTGCTTCCTGCGTTGAGTGGTGGACACCGGCGAGTTATTATCAGCCTAATTGGCAACCCTAATAATGGAAATTTCTTCCTCTCTAACCACAGCACTCCGCATCACCAACACACAAACAACCTACCCACCCCAACAAATTTCCTTCTGCAAAAACTCACCCACCCACCCACCTAAACTATATAATACATTTTTTAAACTCCACAAAAAAAGACCCACAAAAAAAACTTCACCCATATAAGGTATCGATTATCAAAATGTTATATTATTTGTTACGAATGGAGCATTTGGATTGCTGTTGTGAGGAGTCTTAATTTGAGTGATGTGACAGCGCGAATTTTTTCACCAGGAGGAGGTAGGAATGCACGGGAGGATGGAGGAGGAGCCTCCTCTTGGAGCTAACATTAGGCGGCCGCGCTATTCCGGGCCGACAGGGGAGGCAGTCGTCACCTTCCTGTGACTCCCTCCCAGCGGCTCTGGGGCTGGGTGTGGGCAAGTTGTGTGTGGTGAGGTTGTGTGTGGGGCAGTGATGAGATTGTGTGTGGTGAGGTTGTGTGTGGGGCAGTGATGAGATTGTGTATGGTGAGATTGTGTGTGGTGAGGTTGTGTGTGGTGGGGTTGTGTGTGGTGAGGTTGTGTGTGGGCAGTGGGCAGATTGTGTGTTGTGTGTGGTGAGGTTGTGTGTGATGGGGTTGTGATTGGTGAGATTGTGTGTGAGTAGTGCTGAGATTGTGTGTGTGGTGAGGTTGTGTATGGTGAGGTTGTGTGTGGTGGGGGTGTGTGTAGTGAGGTTGTGGGCAGTGGGCAGATTGTGTGCTGAGATTGTGTGTGGTGAGGTTGTGTATGATGGGGTTGTGCGTGGTGAGATTGTGTGTGGGTAGTGCTGAGATTGTGTGTGGTGAGGTTGTGTGTGGTGAGGTTGTGTGTGGTGAGGTTGTGTGTGGTGAGGTTGTGTGTGGTGGGGTTGTGTGTAGTGAGGTTGTGTGTCGGCAGTGGGCAGATTGTGTGGTGAGGTTGTGTGCGGTGAGGTTGTGTGTAATGGGGTTGTGTGTGGTGAGATTATGTGTGGGTAATGCTGAGATTGTGTGTGGTGAGGTTGTGTGTGGTGAGGTTATGTTTGGTGGGGTTGAGTGTGGTGAGATTGTGTGTGGGCAGTGGGCAGATTGTGTAATGAGGTTGTGTGTGGTGAGGTTGTGTATGGTGAGGTTGTGTGTGGGCAGTGGGAAGATTGTGTGGTGAGGTAGTGTGCGGTGAGGTTGTGTGTGGTGAGATTGTGTGTGGGCAGTGGGCTGATTGTGTGGTGAGGTTGTGTGTGGGCAGTGGGCTGATTGTGTGGTGAGGTTGTGTGTGGGCAGTGGGCTGATTGTGTGGTGAGGTAGTGTGTGGTGAGGTTGTGTGTGGTGAGGTTGTCTGTGGTGGGGTTGTGTGTGGGAAGTGGGCAGACTGTGTGTAGTCAGATTGAGTGTGGTCAGATTGTGTGTGGTAAGGTTGTGTGTGGTCAGATTGTGTGTGGTCAGATTGTGTGACCAGATTGTGTGTAACCAGATTGTGTGTGGTCAGATTGTGTGTGGTGAGGTTGCGTGTGGTCGGATTGCATGTGGTCAGATTGTATGTGGTCAGATTGCGTGTGGTCAGATTGTGTGTGGTCAGATTGTGTGTGGTCAGATTGTGTGTAGTCATATTGTGTGGTCAGATTGTGTGTAGTCAGATTGTGTGTGGTCAGATTGTGTGTGGTCAGGTTGTGTGGTCAGATTGTCTGGTCTCTGTGTGGTCAGATTGTGTGTGGTCAGATTGTGTGTGGTCAGATTGTGTAGTCAGATTGTGTGTAGTCATATAAATAAAATAATATATACAGTAAATCCTCTATACCGACCCCTCCACAGATCGACCACTCCCCTATATCGATCGCTTTATTTGGGTCCCAACAATACCATTGTAAGGATATTATAACTCTCTAAACCGACCACCTCCCTAAATGGACCACTTAAAGTCGGTCCCACGGTCGGTCGATTTAGAGAGGTTTTACTGTATATGTAAATAGCTATATCTATAAACAGCTGATCAGCCATACTAACTATGAACTTGATCAGAAATATACATATATTTTATATATGTATTTATATATATTATATATATATGGAAGCAACTGCGTGAAACTGATCAGATATATATATGGATAGTGATAAACCCTTTATCACGTGTAATAATGCCTGTAGTGTCCTGCACTCCCCCCCTTGTCCGGGTGGGGGGTGGGACCCCCATCATGCACCGCTCCGCCTTCTGCGCGGGACCTAGCCTCCACTCGCTCAGAGCAATATATATATTAAAATATATATATTAAAATATATATATTAAAATATATATATTAAAATATATGTACAATTATAAACATATATATAGAATCAGTCCTATGAACCTGATCATACAGAACCATTTTCTTCTCAATTTCTAAATCTAAATGAGGCCTGCAAAAAAAACCACCCGCCTTGTACATGGATAGGTGGTTGGTTGACCTTTTGCCCTATTTATTTCAGTTCTTAACTATATCCCAGCCTGCCAAACTCGCTTGTCACAGCATGGGTGTACGGTTCAACCGGAAGTACTTTTTTGGTAATGTCACGTGACCGAGACACAGCCCACGCATCGGTGCTTATTGGGCATAGCGAGGTGTAAGCATCAGTTTTGCAGGAGACACACTTCAGTCCACTACCAGCGTGTGCCTCCACCCACGGGCTTTGTCGGTGTCATATTACTTCAACGTCTGTCTGTTGAATTTGGCTCACGTGTTGAGAAAGCATGATGCTCTCAAGGACGTATTTATATGAGGCTGTCTCAAAAGGTGCTAAGTAATTTGGGACAAAACTTTGTCCATTGTAACGATCAACATACTATCTGGTTATGCATTTGCTCAGGATAAACTGATTCATGGTGTTTCATAATCCCAATAGAATATTGATTTGAAGCAAATGTTCTTGTGTTTTCAGTGTAACCATTTCTGTGCTACTTTGTGTCAATCATTATGTGGACAAAAAAAGAGAAGAGTTATCACCTTTTGAGACAGGCTCATATATAAAATTTACATATCATTTACTAAAACTTAATATCAATTAACCTATTTACCTGTTTCATTTATAGCATGCGATATGGCTGATTGTTTGGTTGTTGGAGTTTTACCCCCTGGCAATAAAATAAGGTCATATCAGAATGGGTAGCGACTTGTGACAGCGTGTACTATTGGTGACTTTATAGTGCTGCCCCACTGGGAAATCAAGCTGCCGGAACCATGACTCGATGTCCCATTCAGTCACATTATCCTGGATAGTTTATTTTGACCTTTTAAAATAAATGATTTAAGAATTAAAGAAAAACGGTTGGTTGGTTCTTGGAGTTTTACATCCTGGCAACATCTAAGATCATATCAGGATGGATACCGACTTGTGACAGTGTGCACTCATGGTGTCTTTATAGGTCTGTCCCACTGAGAAATCAGGCCACTGACATCATGACCCGATATTCTACTCAGTCCCATTATCCTGACATGGAGCTAACCAGTCCTTGTCTGATCCTATTAATGCCGAGTGCAAGGCTAGGAAGTGACAAGTATCAATTTTATAAGTCATTGGTTTGACTCGACTGGGAACCGAACTCCCGATTTCCCACACGCGAGGCCCGCACTCTACCGATTAGGCCACCCATTTAACAATTTTAAAAAAAGAAGGAAAATTCCCTATGTGCAAAGTAAGGTTACATTCTCCCACTAGGGCTTAGATGACATCTAAGGATAATGCAAGTTGTACTCACTTCCCCTAAAGGAAAATGCAGTAGACACATGTAGGCGTGGGTAGGTTGACTAAATCAGGAAGCATAGATAGCCTAATGGTTATGATGCCAGTGAAAATGAAGATGCTGGGGATCATAGGCTTCATCAGTGAGAGTGTTCTATTAAAGAAGCATAGTCCGATGGTCTTGAGTTTCTGACATTTTTCAGAGATAAGTATATTAAATTGATCATTATAATCTACCTTAATTTAGTTTGAAGTAACTTTTAATTAAAATGGCTACCTTTTGAGATATTTGAAATTCAAACATATAAACATTATTTTGGCAAGCACGCCAAAACTCTGATATCATAGGCTTCTGCAGTAACAGGTTCTATTAAATCAACTCAGCATTCCCTTCTATGTGGCAACAAATACCTAATAAGTACATCAGTATCTAAGTTAGATATGTAGAATCAAATCTAGATAATTGTTTTGATTTTGAAAAGTTGACGCTTCATCGGACTATGCAGCTTTAAAGTGACTAATATTCCATTCTATGCAGCAAATAAATGATTTATTTGTAAATCAGTATCTAACTTGGATATGTAGAATCAAATCTAGGTCAGTGCTTTGCTAACACTTAAGCGCCTGTCATACCTTACCGGACTGAGTACCGGACACCACCGGTCAAAGAATTGTCTAGTCCGCTGCTCTCCGATACACAAAATGTATCAAACTGTATCAAAATGGAGCGTAATTGGGTCAATTGCTGCCAGACAACCGGACAAGTACCGTACATGTACCGTACATGTACCGGACGAGAACCAGACGAGAACCGGACGAGAACGGACACATAATGGATGGGTATCGGACAAAACAGACAAACCGGACACCAACGGATGGGTACCAGACTTCTACGGATGGGTACCGGATGGGTACTGGACATGTACCGGACAAACCGGACACAAACCAGACACCAACCGGACACGTCAGTCTGGCGGAGTCCGGTAGAAGTTTTGTGCATGTTCAAAACTTGTACCGGACACCGCCAGACACCACCGGACACCGCCGGATGGGTACCGGACATGTACCGGACATCGCCGTACAGTACCGGAAGTGTCCGGTTCTCGTCCGGTTCCCCAGTCCGGTAAGGTGTGACTGGGCCTTTACTGTCATATCCAAACAAACAACATTCTCAACGAAATTTACCACGGACTCTGTCATGCCTCTGTTTTCTACACTACACTATTTCATCCGATTCCACCATTCAATTCCAGTATTAAATTAAAACTGTACATTCCATTGAAAGTATACCAGTTTCGAAACCAAAACACTGACCTAGACTTTATCCTGCATATCAAAAATAGATACTGATGCAAGAATTAAACATTTATTGTTGCATAGAAGGAATATTAAATAAGTTTAATGCTAATAGAACCATCCACTGCCGACGCCTATATATGATTAAGTGCAGCATTTCGACGCGCACACCAATATTTATTTTGCATGTTTTCACGTCAAGTATCTCCAAGGTTACCCATTTAAATGAACAAATATTTCCACCTAAAGTTAAATAGGTCATTGCGGTCCATCTAATATATTTATTTTAAAATGTAATGTATATAACAGGTTATGCGGATATTATTAGTTATGTCACTAGCTTGCTTGTACTTATTTGTTATTCCTATGTTACATTTTTTATTTGTGTTCTGCTGTGTATTTCCATCATTCAGCGTGTTGGAGGCGATTGAGCCACCTGGTGGACAGTCAGGTCTGCTTTGTAGTGGGCTAAATTATCGACCACCTGCACTCCTCGATCATCCCATTCCACAACATATTTTGCTAAAACTCAAAACCATCGGACTATGTAAATTTAATAGTAGACTTAATATAATGTGGTAAGAAAACTTGATGGGGAAAATCATCTGCAATTTTTGCGAGGCCGGAAGCACAGGATCACAGTTCTTTGTAAACAAATCAGAAATGTTCCGATGAATAGAACTCCTAACCAAAAAAGGCCTTGGTGAGAGTGGGGTGGGGGTGCGTGCTATGCGGGTGGCTACCACGAATTTGATGAGGCACTATTCTCCATATCTCGAGTCAAACATGGATAATGAATTATGTAACACCTGAGTGGGGAACACACACAAAATAAGATTCCATGTCCAGGAAATAAATAAACTAATTACCTAACCAGACAGGAAATGTCTCACGTTTTCAAGATAGGCCACATGCCAATTGATGCCTCCATTTTGTCAACTGAAACATGCCATTTCATACCCTCTCCACATCCCCCCTTTTTCTTCTCCTCCCACCCTCCCTCACCCAACCATCATGGACTACACCATCACCCTCTCATACATATTCAACACGGAACATCACCCCCCTCTCCTAGATAAATTAGGTCCCAGCGTTGACCAAATTTAGAGTAGCATCTTATAAGGGAGAGCTGCCCATGCACACAACTCACCCAAGGTAATGGTGCAGTTTACATGGCAACCCGCCATCTGCCTTAACTCACAAGACCTAGCCGACCCTGATGGCTGACCGACTAACCCAGTAATCTACCTCCATAGTTTTACTAATCTACCCTATCGCAGGGATATCTATCTGAAAAGCAAATGCATAAGGCCAGAATACCAGTGCCTCGGTACTGAAAAAGAGGATATTTTGCTGAATGAAAATACTTCTAGCGTATATATATATATGAGACTGTCTCAAAAGGTGCTAAGCAATATGGGACAAAACTTTGTCCATTGTAACGATCAACATACTATCTACTTATGCATTTGCTCAGGATAAACTGATTTGTTTTTTACATGGTGTTTCATAATCCCAATAGAATACATATTGATTTGAAGCAAATGTCCTTGTGTTTTCAGTGTAACCATTTCTGTGCTGTTTTGTGGCAATCGTTACTATGGAAAAAAACCCGAAGAGCTAGCACCTTTCAAGGCAGGCTCATATACTCGATTAAAATTAGATCACATTTAAAATTCGACCCCTATATTTGGCAAAGTAAATCTGGAATTTTCCATAAAACTTGTCTAAAGGTATTTTAGCAGGAACAGTCACTAGGATGGACTGTTCCACCCATTGCTAGCGGCCACCCCCCATGGGAGTTTATGCGCTACCCGCTGCGCAGTGACAAGCCACTTCTATTCTGACCTTGGCGGGATAAACCAAAATGCGGCCTGGGGTGTGTAGCTGTCTCAGTGTTACTCCTTTATTCCTCAAGTGGAGTAGGCGATGGTCCATCACATTAGGGTAGGTTTAGTGTCACAATAATCAGACTAAGTGAGATATCATTTCATGATGTCAATGGGTATCATATCCCAATGGGACAACACTATAAAGCAGACATGAGTACTGTCAGAGTTGGCCCTCTGACGGGAAGATGAGCTAGGATGGAAAACTCGGCCATCAACATATTTCAGTTACATAATCATAGGGTGGTTTGTATTCCACAATCACAAGGTGGTTTGTGTTCCATAATCACAGTTTGGTTTGTGTTCCACAATCACAAGGTGGTTTATGTTCCACAATCACAAGGTGATTTCTGGTTCATGATCGCAGTCTGGTGTGTTCCACAATCATAAGGTGTGCATAATCACAGGTTGGTTTGTGTTCTATAATGATATGGTGCTTTAACCGTTCTGTTCCTCTAGTTCTATTAATATACCATGGATTTCATGCTCCTTCTGCTGGCCGCTGCCATCTCTCCTTCTCATAGCCATTTCACGTTTTTGTTAATATAATCCCACCCGAGTGCCGACAGCCTATGTACTACATGTTCACGGGCTCTACCCCGCATCTGATGTGTATTAATTACCATTACTGCTCCACTTCCATAGCTAAGGTTGATGGTGTTCTCCGCTGCTGCTGTCACTTGTAAACACCCGAGATATTACCTATTATTATTATTGTCTGTATTAAGAAGGTGGTTCCTAGTCCCGAGAAGAGAGTTATGCTACATACTGTGATGTCTACATCACTCCTTCGTCTGCGCAGAAGGCCAATAGTAATAGATATTATTTCCATATGTGGGTTGCTCGACCCAAGCCAGACCGGCCACAGCTCGATTATAGTCTTAGCCACTTCAGTGCTTTGTGTTCTACAATCACAGTCTTTTGTGGTCCATAATCACAGGGTGGTTTGTGTTCCATAATCACAGGGTGGTGTCTCTTCCACAACCACAGGGTGGTTTGTGTTCAACAATCACAGTGTGGTTTGAGTTCCATAATCACAGGGTGGTTCATGTTCCATAATCACAGGGTGGTTTGCACTCCACAATCACATGCTGGTTTGTGTTCGATGATCACAGGGTGGTTTTTCTTCCATAATCAGAGGGTGGTTTGTGTTCTCTAATTACACGGTGGTTTGTGTTCCACAATCACATGGTGATTTGTGTTCCACAATCACATGATGGTTTGTGCTCCACAATCACATGGTGATTTATGTTTGACACTCACATGGCGAAATGTGTTCCATAATTGCACGGTGGTTTGTGTTCCACAATCACATGGTGGTTTGTGTTCCACAATCAAAGGGTGGTTTGTGTCCCACAATCACACGGTGGTTTATGTTCCAGAATCACACAGTGGTTTGTGTTCCACAATCATGCAATCATCATTTGTATTTGTCATGCGATTACAACTGCTAACATCTCGTTGTGTAATGGTGTAAATAAGAAGTGCTGCTAAAGCAATTCGTGAAACAATAACACAATGTTCAGGCTGCTTTGTGTGAACTTCTTAATGCCACCGACGCCGGATACAAAAGGCCAGTCTGACAAGGAAGTGCAAACAAATCATCGCCAAAAATCCGCCCCCATTGACTACCAAAAGATAGACACAAATGGCCACTATTTTTCTGAAAATTCTGAATTGTTTTTATGCCATCTTTTCACAAGGAGAACAATTAAATCCATCAATATTGATTCACTTGAGTGCGCTGATATATTATGTGATTTATTACGTGAATTATTACGTGATTTATAACATGATTTATTAAGTGATTTATTGCGTGATTTATTATGTGAATTATTACATTATTTAGCACATGATTTAGCATGTGATTTACTACATGATTTATTGTGTGATTTATTACGTGAGTTACTACGTGATTTACTAAGAGAATTACTACATGTTTTATTATGTCATTTATTACGTGATTTACTACACGATTTACTACGTGATTTACACTTCCAGATTTAAACTACTTGACTTACACTACTTGATTTACTCCATGCTTTACCGACATGATTTTGTAGTGACTTACTGCTTGATTTAGTGCATAATTTAATACATTATTTGAATTATTTTAATGATCTATATGCGTAATTTACTAAGTGATTTGATTTAGTGATTCATATACTTGATTTAGCGCATAATCTGATCGTTTTACATGATTTATTTACATGATTTACACTTTAATTATGTGATGATTTATATTTGATTTATACGTGAATTACTAGTGATTTGATTATTAGTGATTTAATACATGATTTACTATATGGTATATCACGGGATGTACTGCATGATTTACTACATGATTTACTACGTGATTATTTACTACTTGAAGTGTCAGGTGAATTATTTCGTGATTTACTACGTGATTAACTATCTGAGTCTCTAGGTGATTTATCGTGATTTACGACGTGAGTTACTATGTGATAACGTAAGTGTTCTAATTTACCCACACCCGTCCGTCGACGTAGCTTGCAAGCGACACAAGATGGCTGAAAGGTTAGAGCCACAAAAGCCAGACTCGAACACAAATGGGGGAGAGTGTTTGTGGAGGAACACTGCTTTCATTTTACAGATGTGTCAGTTAGGTATTCAGATTATTTCCTTATGCTTTCCCGCCATCGCTTTCTGTTATAAATTCGGTTTCTTTGGGGGAGTGAATTTGGCTTTGTTTAATTTGTCTTGCCTGCTACAAAGTCCCCACTCATCAATTTCTGTACTACTAACACTCGATTTGTATGAGCAGACGATATTTGTTGAAAAGCAGTCACCAAGACCCAACCTGGCGGGAAATGTACTTGTACAAATACAGTGTACTTACAACTAACAAAGCGTGGGCAGTGGGGGTTGTGGGAGGGTGTGCAGTCTTATATTTTCTTGTGACAGCATCTAGGTGTATGTCGTCTGCTATCACAAAATGTCACGTGTTGCAGTGGTGGCGCAAGGACCGAGAAGTTCCATATGTGGGTTGCTCGACCCAAATGGCCAACTACATCCACTAACGTGTAAGTGACCGGCCTTTAAGGGTAGACAACCAGTGCTACACCTGTAGTGGTGCCACCCTGTGGAGAATGTATAAGGGTCGTTCTCAGAAACTGTGTACCACTTGAGGTAGTCGACATGAAATGCATATTTCAAAGAAACCCATTATTGGAGTGTCAATATTTAGATTTCATCATTTAGCCCAATAATGTGGGAGATATTTTAGATCAAAAGTAAATGTTAATATTGTGTATTATGTATCTTATTGGGATGGATGTAGCTAAATACATAGAAAATTACATCACTAATTTGTGACATTGTCAACAGCATTGAAAATAAAGTGTCACAAACTTAATGAAAACCTCTGAACAACAGCTCATTTCACTTCAAATGGTCATATACAATGTCTTCATTAAGTTGAAGACATTTATTTCTAAAAAAAAATTTAAATTATGAAATAGTTAACATTTTCTGGAGTCATTAACATCGTAACATTTCGTTTCCACTTGCAAGTACTATGAAACTCTGTATCAAACACTGAGTACAGATACAGTACAGGAACTATTTTCACCATTTGACACTATGCATGGACCCAGTTATGGTATAGTAAAAGATAAATCCTGAAATTGCCCCTAAACATTGAAATTTGAGCCAACATTTGTGTAAAATTGTTGTTTCCACTTTGACTGTTACTCTGCTAATATTTTCTTGCTTTTCTCTTTAATATTCACAAATAAGACAAAACCATAGCAATGAGGTTTCAAATTATTATTACTACTGTTTATAAAGCAAGTGGCATGTGAAATGTCCTAAAAATGTCAAGTTTTGTGTGGAAAATATTTGATTTTGGAGTCAGATTGGTTTCCATGCTATACTGCTATTTATTGGGTGTGAGCATCATTTGACCTACTTAAAAATGCCAGAATATGTTTATTTTCAATTATTCAGATGCAAAAGGACATACACATTGAGGAAACTTGTTTATAGGACTTTGGCAGCATTTTGATTTTGTGGTACTGATGTCACACTATTGGTACACAACTTCTGAGAACGACCCATAACAATCTTGTGCCAAAGAACCACATTGTGACAGCACTAAGAGTGAAATAAATGGACGCTATCATCAGCGCCGGTTCAGACTTGTTCTTTTTCCAGCCATTTTCCCAGAGTAGCCTCGTTTTCGTTTGTTCTGTGTGAATAACCTGTAGCCTGCATCGCCCTTTCTGAGGCCCACCCGGGAACCTCACTGACAGTGACAGTGGCGGGCATATCAGGAGACGCTGACTGACAGTGACATCAGATCATGCATGAAGAGACACTGGTTGACAGTGACAACTGTTTGGGCTTGAGGAGACGCTGACTGACAGTGACATCAGATCATGCATGAAGAGACATTGGTTGACAGTGACAACTGCTTGGGCTTGAGGAGATGCTGAGTGACAGTGACAGCAGCTCATACATGAAGAGACGCTGGCTGACAGTGACAGCGGCTTGGGCTTGAGGAGACGCTGACGGATAGTGACAGCAGTTCAAGCATGAAGAGACGCTGGCTGACAGTGACAGCAGCTTAGGCTTGAGGAGACGCCGACTGACAGTGACAGCAGTTCATGCATGAAGAGATAATGGCTGTCACTGACAGTGGGTCACTCATGAGTATACACTGGCTGGGTTTGGAGTGCAAGACACGGGCGAGGCGTTGACAAGACGACGCCCTGGCCGTAGAGGAGGTATTGATAGGGGTGCAGCCAACAGGAAATCACTCTTAGTGCAGATGTATTCTGCCCCCCCCCCCCGCCCACCCACACACCCAGATACCCACACACCCCACCTTCAGAGCCAAGTTCTCTTCATGCTCCCAACACAACAAATTGTCCCCTGCTCTACTTTGGGGGTTGTTGTTTTTTTGCTCTTCAAAATAAATGAAAGATTTGGATGTTTTGAGTTCTCTTCATGCTCCCAACACAATAAATTGTTGTCTGCTCTACTCAAAGCATCGCTTGTATTTTTGTGCATTTTTTAGCTCTTCAAAATAAATTAAAGATTTGGATAGTTTGAGTAAAAGATAGTTTCTTTTTGGGTTTATTGTAATATGTGAATAGGACACAGTCACTGCAACCCACCCACACTCACCCACACTCACCCACCCACACTCACCCACACTCACCACCACCCCACACCCCCACTATAACTTCTCTTAAGATCTTCTGCTTTTTCATTTTCCAATGTTGGCTACCCTGGTAACTTATACACGATCATGTCGGCAAATCTATCGGAATATTTAAAGGTACAGCTACATGACCAACACAACTTTACTCATTCATTCGTAATTTGGTGCAAATTCTCACATTGCGTTTGATTCGAGGGGAACGAATCCCCGCTGCTACACGTGACCCACTCATGGACGCAAGCACTTTAACACTCTGCGTCCCTCCCCCACCCCCTTATAAGGGGCCCTGCTGCTGTCCATTGACACTTTTTTTTCTTTCTTGAAGATTTATTCTGCCTATCATGGATAAGTCTGAATCGTCTTGTTTTCACCATTAGACAGTTGATCGATAGAAAGCCCAAGCCTACACTTTTATGGATCCAAGGGATTTCTAAACTCCCGCACTACATAGAAATGGTATGAGAGCAACTGGCCTTTGATGATGCTGTAAGTTATATACAATGGTGGATATCCAAATTGGCAGAGGTGATGGCATGGGGAATCGAATCACCAACCTTCAGATTAGGAGTCTGACCTAGAAAAAACTCTAACAACTCCTCGACAGCGGATAGTCAGTCGACACCTCCAGTTTCTTCCGCCCAAGCACCCTTCTTCTTGTTACTTATAAAGCCAGGCCTAGACATCCCTGTCCACCTGTTCGGTAAATACACTCTTTGTTTTAGTACCTACACTTCCTTGTTGAGTTTGTCCTTATCGGGTCATTATGATCAACTGCAAGTAGTCATAATTTGCATAGCTTGACATAATCTATTCTCACGGACTTCTTGAGGGCCTAACCATGGTTTGAGAGTCTTGGTGGTCAAGTTGTGACTATTGGTGCCAATCAGACCTGCTCACTCTCGTCAGTTATTACCCGGTGCGGTGGCCTAATCGGCAGAGGGCGGGCCTCGCGTGCGGAAGGTGGGGAGTTCGGTTCCCGGTCGAGTCAAACCAATGACTTTAAACTTCTCGTTTCATTGCCTGGTGCTCAGCATTAATAGGATAGGGCAAGGACTGGTTAGCTCAGTGTCAGGACAATGTGACTGAGTGGGATATCGGGTCATGGTACCGGTAGCCTGAATTTCCAGTGGGGCAGCACTATAAATTCAGGGAATACATAGTACATCCAGAGGATCAGATCTCTAAAGATAACAGATTAAAATTTGATAATAATTTAGTCGGTGATATCTGTGTTTTGCTTTTCTTCCAATGTTGAGGATCAGATGAGAACTGGTGGTTCCAATTTAATACTGACTGTATTGATTGGTACTTCGTGAAAAGCTTAAGTATTGATTCAATTGCCATATATGTCAGAGTATAGCATTTGGAGGTGAGGGTTAGGGGGATGAGGGGGTGGGATGAGGGGGTGGTGCCAGGGGGTGGGGGTCAGGGGGTGGTAGTTAGGGGGTGGGTGTTAAAGGGTTTGGAATAGGCGAGTTGTGGTTTGAGGTTGGGGTGTGGATTCTAGACTCTTTGCAATTACAATAGTAGTGATATTATTTCTGCATTATTAGATTAGATTAGAGTGGTTGAGCTGTATGCACAAGCCAAGTCGGAGACTCCACCATCACAACCCACTTCATGTGGTGAGGACGCTGTGTTTCAGTTTTGTCATGTGCAGCAATGAATTTTAATCTGCTGGTGTTAGCTGTTGTGTATCCTGGAATCTGAGGGTCATCTGGTGTTGCTGTTAACAACTTATAAAGATGCCTTTTGAATGATTGTACACTGCTGTTTGATTGGTTTCTTGACATATTAATATATTAATATTTAATTAATACAGTGTTTTCACTTTCATTGTCACTACAATGGTATTCTGCGTGGTTTGGATTGCCTGATGTAAAGCTTGGAAAACCAGATATAGAAATTTCAGTTTCGTAGATAAATATCGATCGCCAAATACGGAGATAAGTGTTCTATGAAGGCTATTATTTAGAGCTGAGATCATTGGAACTGGTAAGTCAACCCTCACCGCGCAGGCGCTTGGGAGCGGCGCTTCTGGTTGGGGTGGGGGTGGGGGGGGGGGTGCAAGTGGAGATCTTTTTCCGGATGAGCGAGGGGGAGTGGGAGGTGTTTTGGGGTGGGTTGGAGGGGTATTTAGTGTGTTGGGGTGAGTTGGAGTGGAGGTGAGTGTGGAGGGGTGGGTTGGCGGGGTGGTGACTGTGGGATTGTGGTAAGTGTTGGTTAGCGTGGGGTGGTGGTTAGAGTGGGTGAGTTTGGGGGTGATGGTGAGTGTGGGGTGGTGGTGAGTGTGGGGTGATGGTGAGTGTGGGTTAGATTGTGGTAGTGGTGTGTGGGTGAGTGTGGGGTGGTGGTGAGTGTTGGTGACTGTGGGGTGTTGGTGAGTGTGGGTGAGTGTGGGTGAGTGTGGGGTGGTGGTGGGTATGTGCGAGTGTGGGGTGGTGGTTAGTGTGGGGTGGTGGTGAGTGTGGGTGAGTGTGGGG